>JAVIAB010000092.1:42824174-43424174 GCA_032433765.1 Megaustenia siamemsis | reverse complement strand
AAGACTTCTGAGTTCTGGATATAACTTTATGTCTATTTTAAAGGTTGTACAACTATCTAAGACTTCTGAGTTCTTGATATAATTTTATGTCTATTTTAAAGATTGTACAACTATCTAAGACTTCTGAGTTCTTGATATAATTTTATGTTTATTTTAAAGATTGTACAACTATCTAAGACTTCTGAGTTCTGGATATAACTTTATGTCTATTTTAAAGGTTGTACAACTATCTAAGACTTCTGAGTTCTTGATATAATTTTATGTCTATTTTAAAGATTGTACAACTATCTAAGACTTCTGAGTTCTTGATATAATTTTATGTCTATTTTAAAGGTTGTACAACTATCTAAGACTTCTGAGTTCTTGATATAATTTTATGTTTATTTTAAAGATTGTACAACTATCTAAGACTTCTGAGTTCTTGATATAATTTTATGTTTATTTTAAAGATTGTACAACTATCTAAGACTTCTGAGTTCTTCGCCATCAACAAAACAAAAACAAACAAGACACAAAATAAAAACGTGGCCATTTGTTTCCATGTGGAAGTACCAGTTTATTTATGGCAGTCCAGGAGTGGCTTACAAGGAAACATGCACTATTTACATTTACAATTTCAAAAACTAAATTAAAAAAAAAAAAACCCAAGTGCAGTTACATCAACATGCATTAATGACTACCTCATTGTTATGAGCAGACGCCCTTCACAAAGAGCCATTGGTGAATAAAGCAAAGATTCACTGAAGTAAATGGGCACAGCCAGCACATTCAAACAATACACAGACAACTCTTGCTTACATCATTCTATACCACAAATCTGATCATCTGTACTGTAAAACTGAGATGTTCCCTTACAAGCCAGAGTTATAGGTCTTGTTTCCATAATTATTATTGGAAAATGTGCCCAGATAACTTGGACATGAAAAAAAAGAAAAAAAAGTCACAGCAAAAGGAACTTTACGGCTAATAAAAAGACAATAGTTGTAAGGTTTCTTCTCCTATGATGCAATATTGTATGAAAATGCATACAATGTAAAATGTACATTTTTTTAATTTTTACCTTGATCCTATCATCAATCCATATTACAATAAGACTGATGTGTTTTTTTTCAAAATATTTTGTATAGAAAAATTACCAGGATGATAATGAAATGAGTAAAAACATAATAATTAAAGTATCTAATGCACACAACAGAATACAATGATTAAACATGACAGTTTTGCTGCATCTAGAGAAGATTCCTGTCCTTACAATGAAATGGCTTAATTATGCTCATGTTTAAGTCTTTGAGTCTGTGGATAACAGTGTCACAGAATCAGTCTGACTCCACCTATGTAAGGATGTTTGCTCTGAGTATATTTAAATAATTGCACTTGATGATAAGAGGTGGGGCCACTAGAGCTGGATAGATCATGTGCTTAGAGGAGATCTAAGGAAAAAAAAAAAAAAATCACAAAAACTGCCATGTAGTGGACTCTAAAGGAAAGACAAAATAGAAGCAGAAGTGGGAAAAAGGGAAAGAGTTGTGGGAACTGAGATGCAACAGTTTTGGGCCATGGACATGAAGGAGCTTTGTCATTGCGCTATCTAGTGAGTAAACTGACTGTTTTGTTGGTCTGTTGTCAAGAAAAGAATAAATTTCAAGTAAATTGAGTTGTGGCGCAATTTACAATTTATGGGCACGTTTACTTGGGAAAAAAAATTTGTTTGCAAACATTTTACTCAAATTTGAGCACAATGTAATCTGACACCAAAAGTTAAAAAAAATAATTTAAAAAAATGAAAACATGCAAACACAAACTAGAATCAAGGCATCTCTATTGCTGATGCCATTTAATAAGATGATATTTTAATGACAGATGTAATAAATCACAATAGCACAAAGCAACTATTCAGTGACACATACATTTATTCTAATACATATACAAAAGCTAAAGAAGATATTTTCCAGCACCGGCACCATTCAACTTTATGGCTTTTCAATACGGATCATTGTTTGTGGAAATGACAGCTAATTGTTCTGAGTTAGATGACCATGTGTTTTAGAGACTACAATTTTGATATTTAATAACAGGATGCAAACAGCAGATTTACGTTTGCATTAAGCCAAAACCATTTCAAAGAGTCTAAATTTAGGTTCTAAAAGGTTACAGATTTGTTTCATGTAAGATTAAGAAATGGACCTCTAGAATGGGACTATGTATACATTCTACTAAATACATTTTTAGATAAGATAAACTATGTTCTAAAATGAAGGTTACATACAAGTAATATCTACTGAGTTTAGGGAACAACTGTACACATACAAAAATAATTCTTTAGTGTGAGCAATTCAAAGAATAACACAAGATTTCTGAATGAGATTATCAAGAGTTACATTTATAAACTCCACTGGAAAATGTCTCAATGTGAGGATTGATTATTGCTTTAGGCTTTAACTATATAGACTACGATTGCTGCTCAGCTTTAGCCACTGCTGTTCAATCATGGATCTCCTGTTCCATAAAGTAAATAACTTTTAAATGTTATTGTGAACTGTCAACAGATATATATATATAAATATCTTTTCTTTTACTCTATATTACCATCACAAAATTGATTGCTAACGAGACAACACCATTAATCTATATCTACTTGTTCCAGCATCTCCACTTTGTCCTGTAAATTAACCTCTCTCCAGTTTAAAGAAAGGAATTATTGGTAGAGTCTTTTAATTTAACTAAAAGAATTAAAATAAGTTACATTTGCAGAAAAAAAAAACATGTACCTGATATTTGCGAAGGGAAACCGAGCTGGACTACTTTTACACATCCAGACCAATCAGCTTTTGGAAAATACTGTCTCATATTATTAACCCTGCCTAAAAGATAATACATCTAGATGACACTGACATGCAACTAATATGTAATTTATACTGGGAGCAAACAGCACTAATAAATATAACACAGAATTCTACACCCATTGATATAAAGAGAGGAAGCAAGACATGGATACATCCTATCACCAAGCTTGTTCAATCTATACACTGAGCAAATCTTTAAAAACATCACAGAGATGCCAGGCCTAAACATTAATGGAAAGATAATCAATAACCTAAGATAAGCTGATGATACTGTTCTACTAGCAGAAAATCCTAAAGATCTACAACAATTACTTAATGAAATAAACATGACAGGCAAAAAATATGGGTTAGACATAAATATCAAAAAGACTAAAACTATGATCATAAGCAAAGATATTACTCAAAACCTACAACTGGATATCAAAATTGAAGGAATAGACCAGGAGACAGTTCAGAACTACAACAACCTTGGACATACAATAATCAGTGATGGAAAATGTAAGACTGAAATAAACAAAAGAATAGGAACGGCAAAAAGTAATTTTAATACCATGAAAAATATACTAACATCAAAATAATACAGGACTAAAACTAAGAATAGCAAAATGTTATATCTTTTCAACATTTCTTTCTTAGACAGGAAAACAGAAAAGAAAATTGAAGCCTTTCAAATGTGGGTTTATAGAACAATAGGAAGAATTGGATGGAAAGAAAAGACAATAACTGAGGCAGTCTTAAAACAACTAAAAATGAAAAGAGACCTACTAAACACAATACAAACAAGAGAAATTAGATTTTTGGGGCATGTCAAAAGACACAGCAGCCTACAATTAACATGGAGGAGTAAGATCAAAAGACGGACAAGTCAGCCTATGACAACCTGCACTATCAAAGCAAGAGACAGAGCAGAGTGGCACTCTATGGCAGCCTACCTTCGATGCAGAGACTGCACTCGATGATAATTATCAACCACTCAGTGTTTTTTAGTCTTGGTTTATTTAATTCACGCTACTGAAAAATGCAAAAACAATTAAATTTACCTCTTAGTCTTTCAATTGTCTGAAAAGTTACATTATTAAAAAAAAAAAACAAAAGGCAGTAAAATATTAAAATAAATTTCTGTATAAGATGCTAGATACATACAAAACACATTGTTGTTTTGTGGGCGTTCTACAACGATAATATTTATGGCAAAATAAATAAAAAATGTCTATAGCTATATTAGTTTCTGCCTTCCATGCTGCAAGAAAAAAAAGTGGGGTTAACTACAAGAAACTACAATTATTGTTTTGACAATTATACTGAAGGTAAAATATAGGAAACACTACTGTATGTGAGTTTTCTCATGACAAACTGGAAAGGGTTAAGAGACAAACACATTGGTTACCACTTAAAATGTTACCACACCCTACATGCAAATATGACATATCCAGAAACTACTGTTATTTTAAAAATAAATTAATTAATTTTTAAAAAATCCAACCTTAAATACATCATGAGGCATTCACAGTACAAATGTCTTCAATGTCTAAAGGTACCAAACAGTAGCAGAAATGTAAGTGGAGAATTAAAATAATGGCTATTGCCTAGAGATTAATGCATGATTCTTTTTACATTAAATGTTAGTTAATGCTGAGCCTTCTCTATTTAACAATTCTTAGAAATGTATAAAAGATCCCAAACCTGTACTAAAATACAAAAGCGTTTGACATGTAAATGCAAGTAATACATACAAAACAAAGGAAAATAATTTGTTTCTTGACAACACATAACTAAGTCACTCCACTTTCTCTCACAAAAACCTGGCACATCCCAGGATATCACATAGTCTCACACTCATTTACCAAGTTGATCATACCAAGACTTTTTAAGCAGCGAGTTTGAGCATGGACATAACTTTACAGCACATTTAATCTACTAGGAAACTAAAACCCCCCAAAAAAAAAAAAATGCACAAAAATGCAATGAAAATATATAATATATATAATCACAGACATATAGTCCTTTATGTAGCTAAATCAAGCTACAATATAAGAGTGACCCCAGTGACAAAAGAAAGGCTTAAAGCTGAGAGGAATTGGTGAGGAAAACCTGCTTACTTCTACAAACTTGATCTTGATCCTTCCATCACTATTAGATGTTGATCCTTCCATCACTATTAGATGTTGCAGAGGGCTTGTGTTTTTCGCCACCCATCTCTATTCTTGGTGAGATACTCATCTTATCTAATGAGTCTATGCCTGCCAACTTTGTTTCTCTTATAAGTGTTCTTTTCAGTGTTTCTCTAGTCTTCCTCTTTTTCTGCATCCTGACGTTTCCCATAAAAGAGCCTATTTTAGCATTCTCTTGTTGTTTCTTTTCAGAACATGTTCGACATATGACTATCTTCTCTTTCTAATTGTAGAGGAGATCATTGGTTGCATGGCCATTTCTCTTATCTCTATATTAACTTTGAATTCATCCCATTGTACACAGAGTAGAGAAGCGCCTGGCCATACGGTGAATGTATCCACTGTTTCACTGGCTGAAAAAAGTTGGCATATGGTGTTCAAAACCCACAGTAGACACAGCGGATTCTTTCTTATCGGGGAAGTGGGGGTGTGTGGTGGCAAAATAAAAATCCCGATTCTCACATGTTGTGGCGACGGCTTTGACCAATGAGCCCCCCACCCCACATAAACCAGCAATGGTAATATGTGTTGTAAAGATAGTACACAGGTTATTCTTCTTAGGCATTTGTCATCAAAAGTATTTAGTTTTCTCTCAACTTCTACATACTGCTAGGGTTAAAAAAAACAAACTACTACTTGTGTTAACAGTTAACTATGCATCAAATTCAAGAAGACTTACTTGTAAAAAATTATGAAAAAAAAGTCATTCTAAATGTCTACTAGGTAATTAGTAAATGAGCAAGATTGTAAAAGCTGAACAAAACTGATTGAAAGAACAAAAAAGTTTGTCTTTTGCTATTACTCGCTCTTACAGTCCACCTTTCTTTGTTTTCACTTGGTCAGTGTGAGACTATGACATCTCCTGGGCACCAATGTTATTTAATCATGATGCGTAGGTACTGGAGGGCATTATGTGCTGCATTTGCATGAGCTTCATCCATGATGGGACCCGTGCCTTGGCAAACTGCGACAGGGACAGTTGATAGCTGTACTAGGCACTGGTTCATACCTGTGGAGGGGAACATAATTTAGAAACACTTAGAACTGAAAATCATTGATTCATTGAATTAAAGAAAAATTAATTACAACAGTTACCTTAAAATGAAACAGAAAACAGCGCTAAATAAAAGAACTTTGCACTGAAATTATTTGGGATTTAAATTCTCAATTTAATTAAAGGTTATGCTGCTCCCTTTCTTCTGCGTAAGCCTAGGTATATATATATATATATATATATATATATATATATATATATATATATATATATATATATATATATATATATATATAAGGGGGAGTGCATTTTTTTTTTACAAACATTCAAGATATTGTGTTGTGTAAGTCAAATTAATCATTACCATCCATCGAGTGCTGATAAGGTCACAAGATACTTTGTTGCAAGTCCTTGTTCTGGGCAGGATCTTAACATCATTGCCACTCTTATCAGTATTCTTCTTGTGTCATTCAGGATTGGCCTCATTTTACTGTTGTGTCCCCAATCTCGGAGCTTGCTTTGAGAGTCTCTTGTTATTTCTTCTCATTACATTGCAGACGTATGCCCACCTATTTTTCTTGATCATAACTGAGACTGTAGGTTGCATGGTTATTTCTATTTCTGCACAAGTCCTAACTGCTTTCCATTGTGTACAAAATATTTTCCTTTACCCAGCCTTAAATGGGTACCGGATTTTTTTTCTGGGAAAGTAAAGCGGCACGGGCGTAAAACCGACCACATTACTCCAAAAATCATGTGCTGAAGGTCTGTAACATTTATGGTCAGTAACACACTATTCCATATACGCCACTTTGTGTGACGGGTGCTCTTTACTCTTTTTTTTTTTTTTTTACTTATCTCTCCTAGGTTGTAGTCACAGTGAGGTGTTGGGATTGAGTTTATATTTAAACCCCCATTGAAACAAACTTTTGACCATACCAAGATTCAAATCTGTGTTCTGCTAGTTTGGAGCTTAAAAAAAATATATCAATTCAGCCACCCGCTTTCCTCTAAATGAGTACTGGAAAATCAAGGTCTTCTAATAGAATTCCATGTATTCATTTAATACCTATGTTACCTGTACATTGAAGCTGATGGCAATTCTGAACAACATGGTAGATAAATATATCCCTTTTCACCCACTTCAATCTGAAACTATTTAATCAATCATTCCTCCATACTGCACTGAAGTAACTATAAAATAAATCTTTCAGGATATATGTGATTACTTGTGGTATTCCCTTTTGTCTGGAATTTAGTTTACAAACACATTAAAAACATAATAGTAATAATACTTAAACATCTATCTATCTATCTACTGACCTTTTATATAATAATATAATAATTTACAACCTTCAAAATCAACAACTATCATAAGTGATACAAATATATTATAAATTACATTTATAAATAACAAACACACACAAAAAAAAAAGAATAAACTTGTGTATATAAAGAAAATAATACCTTACCCAATGCATTATCATCCTTTATGTCAAAATATTGCACTTCAAATCTTTGCACTTCTGCAATTTCCTGCAACATCTGGCAATAATTTGTTGGAGGAGTCAAGGTCTGACCTTGACCCCTGACTTGCTTTCCTCCAGCAATCATAACTTTTTCATAGAAGAGCTGAATTTCAAGAGCAGATTGTGTGCTAACTGCCTTTGATTTGCCTTTTGCCTGCTTTAGGCTAGTGTAGCTTGGCTTGTCAAAACCCTGAAAATTTTCAAGAATCTGGACATTAAACATTTATACCAATTGTTAACACAAATGAAAGGCTATGTTTTTGTCTCTAAAACTGAAGCAAAAAGAAGTGTTTATAGTATACATGCATTCATTTCTATTTATCTCTGCAAATATATTTAACCATAAAATGTATATGGAAAAAGTGGAATGGAGAGAGAGTGAGCCAATTATTATGAAACATTGAAAGTAATAAACATTTAATTTTATACACTGAAATCATCACCATCAGGTACTGGGCCTATAGGTGATCATGTCTCTCCACAACCTTCAATCTCAACAGTTATTTTATCATTTCTGTTGTTGACCTTCTGCCAAGCCATTCTCTTAAGCTGTCTGTATCTTTTCTCTTTGCTTCCCTTTATCTTTTCGTCCCTCAATTCGAGCTGTTCCCTTCTCATTACATGGCCAAAAAATGATGATTGTTATACACTGAAATAAAGACCATTAATTAATGTATATCAGCAACCATTCAGGCCATAAGAAATTTAAACTGATTTACTTACCAATGGTATTTCCTCATCTTCATCAGAATCTTCCAGCTGCTTTTCTGTATCTTTGTCCTGAGAGAGTGCTTTTAGTTGGGCCAACATGTTTGCAGCAGCAATGCGTTTGGCTGTCTTTTTTGATCGTCCAGTTCCTTGGTAGTTAAAATTTTTTAAATTTAAAACAAATTTTAGTTAAATAAATAAATGTACTTTTTCATGACTAACCTGAATTTTTACCACAGATTTCTTGTAATTGTTCAGACTTTACTAAATACTTTCCAGGTATATGCATTTTATAAAGACAGTCCACACACCATCAATAAGTTACATGATAGTCAACATAACAGTTAGGGAAAACTAAAACATTAACCTCAATTCTACTCTATTCTATTCATGGAATCAGTTTCAATGCTGTTGGGGCATCCCTATATCTGATTCATCGCCCGTCCCAGAATTTCTTTAAGCATATGTTCATGTAAGGTGTTGATTGTAGATAAATCTGCTTTTCCACAAAGCACTCCGATCAATAAGACCCCTTAACTACCTTTAGACTTCTCAGTCTCTCAATATATACATCCTTGACCCACACATACTCCCTTCCTTCTCTTAAGGAGTGAAGAACAAACTTGGTGATGTCCTCATTGTTGTCCAGAGTAAGGCCACACTCAGTGTCAGAGCTGCCAGTGAGCTTATGAGCTATTTCATTGCCACGTACACCAGCATGCCTTGAACAGTACGCCCAGATTAACGCACCCACTGTAGAGCCATCCAAGAGCTGAATCCACTCCTGCAGCAGACACTGTCTGTCAATCTTCTATAGCATACTTTGCAAGTCAGTCATTAAGACTGTGTAAACCATGATCTGTGCAACTAGCCATGTTATTGCCTCCATTGCTGCTTCTATCTCCATTTTC
Source organism: Megaustenia siamemsis (assembly GCA_032433765.1). NCBI lineage: Eukaryota > Metazoa > Mollusca > Gastropoda > Stylommatophora > Ariophantidae > Megaustenia > Megaustenia siamemsis. Next base: position 43,415,018 of record JAVIAB010000092.1, on the reverse strand, counting down.
AATAAACCTGCATATAAAGGGGGAACTGGTTGGTCTCGAGACAGACGGAATTTTTATTTGTGGTTTCTATCTGCGGCAACTACACCTGGTCTCAGCAGGAAGACCTGGCTTGAAACATCAATTATTCATCCACAAGACATATATCCTCCGAAGACGGAGTTATCTGCCTGTGTGGCAAGGAACCCCTGTGCACACAGCTGCCAGGAAAAAACGGATTTAACAAACAAAATTCAGTTCCTAGTCTCTAGGACTTCATCAGAGGTGAAAGATCACTCAGTAGGAAATAAACTAGTTTAAAACACATTACCAATTGTATGAAATTATCTTCTTACACATAAATTCTGTATTATTTTTGTCAGTAACCATTTCACAAAACAATTGTGGCACTGCAGTCATTTTATTGCCAACATTTGAAATTAAAAACAATTTAGCAGATGATAATGAAAACATCCAATGTGTTCAGCATATAGAAGGCTGAGTGTTTCAAATAATTTGGTTCAAATTTCTTCTGTGGTTTATAAGTTCCTATCAAATGCTGTTGTAAGTGCATTGAACTAGAGTGGGGACTATGCTGGACATTACATAAAGTATTTCAATGTTTCCAAAAAACATACTCTGTGAACAAAAAAATTTTTTTTTCATTGAAAACACATTGTATATAAACATCTGTTGTCTTAAAATACATTGACATAATTAGAAAAGATAAAATTTCACTTAGTACTATGATCATAATGAATCACATCTTCCTCAACAATCGCTGCTTTTAACATTCAGTACTTGATTCAAATCTTTGTTTTCTCAATTGTTTTGCCATTTCATCCTAGATATTCCAGTCTTCTACAGCTTCTTTTGTGTTGAATATTTCCTTTTGTCACTAGATTTTCTCAACCTTGTTTTCTAAATATATGTGAAATAAATTGTGTCTTTTTTCCTATCCTCGTTATCTATCATTCCCACTTTGTGTTCACTTTACGTAAGCATTTTTTCATTAATTTATTAGCTCCTTTTGTGTCTGGAATACTTTACTTTGAAAAAACATTTCTGTTGCAGCAAGTGATCTTTTAAAATTAACAATTCTAATAATAATATATCATATTTCAAATTCCAATTGTTACGACAAAACTACTGCCTCAACAAAACTTTTTAGACAGCAGCTTTCAACCAGTTGAAATACAATTAAGTTAAATACATGAGAGAAAAAAAGCAGCACATGTTCTGGAAAGTGAAACAATGCCAAACAAGTCCCCCATCAAACATATTAATTTGTAATTCAATTGTCACGAAACAACAATTTGGGGAACAACAATCTGAGAAAAAAAAACATGCATGCATGCAACATTGTACCTTTGTCAGTAAACTTTCCCAGTTTAATGTTGCAGATAAATTCCCTGGCATGTGGAGGACCTTGCTCTGTTATAAATTCATAAACTGGGGGTTTGAGTAATTTCTTCTGAGTAAACTCTTGAAGCTCTCCAATTGGATTACCAACATCATCTTCCTTAACTGGAGGGGCAGGTGCAGTTCTGTAAATGAGAAAAAAAATAATAAGAAGGAGTTAAAATTAAAGTAAAGTCATGAATGATTTATTATCAAATACAGTATAGCATTAACTATTTATATTCCCCACCCCCATTTTAAAGTCTACAACAACAAATTAACTAATTTATGGTATGATCTGAGCAGTCATACTTACTGAAATCTTTATTCATATACACAACTTCAAATTGTTATGACCATTTTTAATAGAATTTCTTTTTCTTAAAAGAGAAATTTTCAAAAACCAACTCCGACATGTTTAAGATAATTTGATGCAGATATAAAATAAAGAAGGAAGGAATAAACAGGAGCTACAACTACCTAAACATAACCAGTGATGGGGAAAAAAAACTTAAATAAACAAAAGAATAGGAATGCCAAAAAGCAATTTTAATGTCAAGAAAAATATGCTAACATCAAGACAAGTAACACCAGGGCTAAAACTAAGAATCATCATCATTGAGTGCAGTCTCCACATCGAAAATTGGCTACCATGGAGCACCATTCTGCTCTGTCTCCTGCTTTGAAAATGCACTTTGTCAAAGGCTGACTTGTCCATCTTTTGATGTTACTTGTCCATGTTAGTCTTGGTCTGCTTCTTTTACCTTATCTGTCTGTCCAAGATTACTTTTAGTACGCTGCTGTGTCTTTTAACATGCCCCAATAATCTCTATCTGTGTATATATATACTTGTTTCCTAGTATTTAATATGATAGTATTCATTAGATCACTATTCTCTGGAAATTATGGCACTGCAGTACTAGAGTTAGCCTCAGCTCATTTAGCTCTCTATTCTTTGAGAATTTCAATGCAAAGCTGCTAACAAAGCTTCAGTAAAAACATTGTTCATACTGTTTTTGTGCTGAATGGCCAATTTTGCTGCAACTTTCAGGGCTGGAGTTTCAGCCTTGAATTTTTGCTTGAGAAATTTCCTGTGTAAAACAGGGAGATAACAAGAGGGAGAGAGAAGGGTAGAATTGGTGGAGGTCAAGGGGAGATAAATAAGCCGGAAAGTATTAGTAAGAGGCTTCAGGTCCACGGGGAAAGCGGAGAAGATGAACACATCGTGAATCAGGGAGAAAGCGGGTAGGGCAATCAAAAACGAAGCAGGAGAGTTAAGTGAGACAAAGGAGTTTAAGTTAGGAACATTCGAGACGAAGAGACTTTTCAGTATTATGAATGATATCACTAGTGCTCGCTTAGCAGAAGCCATGCTGAGCCAGTTGTTAAGAAGCTGTTAGCTTAGTCATGTGAAGAGACTTTTGAGTATTGTGAATGATATCACTAATGAGTTATTTGCGGGTCATCATCATTGCACTCCGGACATGTCCATAGGTGCTCAGAATCCCTCCTCAGCAATTCCCTCAGTGTCCAGCGACTGACGACTCCAGTTCTATGTTGGTTGATAAGTCTTCTTACACGGCCACTAAGTGTCTCATTTCTGGCTGTGCCCAACTTAACTCCCATTTCCATCATCCGAAGAAGTGACGTGGATCTGTGTTTGTCGAAGTCATGTGCTCTTCCCACATCTTGGAGGGCATTGATGATGTCCGCCCGATCCATTGGTTGCCCGTCCTCAACGACAGCGCAGCTAGCCAACCTGTCCGCTCTTTCATTTCCCCGTACTCCCGCATATCCAGGGACATAGACAAAGGTGACCTTCTGCCTGCCGAGCGTGCTGTAAATGCTCATGCACTTCTTTGGTGTCGTCTTACAGATCCGTCTGTATAGATGACTGCATCTTTCTCATCGGTGTTATCGCAGATGAGACCGTTGACCTCAGCATTAACCACTACGGGTTCTGTTCCCTACTTTTCCTGTCGAGTGACAATACACGAGATAGTCCCCTTGAATGACGTAGGCACCAGTATCCACTCCTCACCAGCGCTGATATTGGTAAGCCCACAGACCTGTTTGATGACATCTTCTGCTCGGCCCACCCATGATTTGCCTCTTTTTAGCCTGTCACCTTTCTCTGTGTTGAGCACGTGGTGCAATGAATGCTCTTTATCTGTGCTAATCTTCAGGTATGCTCGTGCTCTCCAGATCTTGATTCTGTCATCCATGGTTGGAAAGTCAAGAAGATACCTCATTGCTACACAGGGAGTGTCCACCTTACATCCCAGGATAGTGCGCATGGCTTCATTTTGTATTTTCTCCAGCCTATCAATTTGAGTCGTACTGACAGTAAGAATTGCCAGGGCATATTTGATAGGTGCGAGGACTAATCCCTGGAACAGATATGATATCACTAGTGCTCGCTTAGCAGAAGCCATGCTGAGCCAGTTGTTAAGAAGCTGTTAGCTTATTCATGTGAAGAGACTCTTAGTATTGTGAATGATATCACTTGTGCTCGCTTAGCAGAAGCCATGCTGAGCCAGTTATTCAGAAGCTGTTAGCTTATTCATGAGAAGAGACTTTTAGTATTGTGAATGATATCACTGCTGTGGGTGTGATCCACATGGGAGTATGCTTTTGTGAGTAATAAACGTGGCATGTGCGAGTTCAACGGTGTTGCTGACTGCTTTGTTTAAGCTAGCTGTGTTTTGTCTGACCTCAGCGAAGAACGGAGACTGGGGTTGTCATAAATTGTGGGCAGACAGTGTGGAGTACGGCATAACAATCACTGGCAAGGGTGAACGTCATGGGCTTATGGTCAATCGGGAGGCAGCATGGGTAGCAGTGACCTCCAGAAGCAACACAGGGCTGATCTGCATCACTAGGCAGTTCTAGACATTGGTTTCAGCCAAGGGGCTGACCTACACGGTGACTGGAGGAGTCGCCGAATTCAGCAACCGGTGGAGGGTGCCTTCGATGTCAGGGGCACAAGGGCTCAATTCTTTAAAGAGCATAGGCCACTGTCGAACAGAGGCCAATTCAATACAACGAGGAGCAAGGGAAAACTAGCTCGTCATACATTCGGCTGCATAGCTCAACAGCGTTAACCAGACAACAGTTGAAGGTACTGAAGGATAGTGACAGCTTGAAAGCTATGTTCATTACAAGTGGTGCCTAAGAGTGTGCACCTCATTACAATTACGTTTTACAATTGGGGTTGTGTAATACATCGTTACAAGCCCGTTACATGTGGATATGATCAGAATTAGCACTTCCTGAGTATTGTGAACCATTACACCTTCTCCATTGTAACTGATGTTTGTAGCTGAATCATCTGTGTACACATAGGATAAAAAGTCCTGTGGAGAGCTCCCTCTATTTGCTTTTCTACATTATATTTTTTCTCCAGATCTGCCAGTGCGCCAATTTTTTTCCCCCCTTCTTTATATCTTCTTTGAGTTCTGGAAGTATATGTCCCATGAAGGTGTGTTGCTGGCTGGTTGTATGGAATATTTGTTTGAGACAATACTGAGTCCTTGTGTGTCAGGGCCCTTGAGACTGTCACATCTACAGTGATCGCTTTTGCTATGCAGTTAGACGATTAGACCAGCATGTGTCATGAACAAAACTGACAGAGAGCCTGATTACCCATATTTTGTAATGAGGGTTGGTTTTTGTGGGCCATACTTGTGTTCTTAGCATTTTAATGAAAAGGAAAAAAAGGGACAGACCTAGAGTAGTACTAAAATGAACACTGAGGAGTGAGACAACAACAAAAGGTATCAGCACCCTTGCCAAGATTGAGAAACTCACCCAGAATAGAGTGTGGTGAGATACAACGTGGATCGAGTGTAAGGTCTGATGTTTGATAACAAAAATCCTTGGACACAAAGAATCTAGAATTCCTGTTCTTCAGCTCTAAAGGAACATAGAGAGATAGAATCCTGTGGAATATGCTCTGGACTCTCCATAACCACACATCATAGCATCACTGAGCTCTATTTTAAGTAGGTAACAGGACTGCCATTGCAAATCAATAGCACCCCAGCTGTGGATAGTTATTCCTTGGTGAAGAGGATGGTTCATGTCTCTTGTAATTCTCTGCTTGCTACATTACTTTAAATTGTCATTTGCCTTCCATTGGTTGAAGGCCTGTTTCTGTTTCTAGGATCTCTGTGGATTTCATATCTCCAGCTGTGATATGGGGTGGCCTGATTCAGCAAAATGCTAATTTTAGCAAATTGCATTTTAGATGCTGTGACCCAAACTGTAAAGCCATATTCAAGGACAGGTATAACTCTCCCTATGTACAATCTTTTCAATATTTTACTAAAAGCTGGTTTCTGCTAGCTTTTTTCATTATACCCATTTAGTTTTTGGCTCATTTTACTATATAATCTGTTTTATTAATGTCGTTCTGCGATCCATGGTGATGCTCAGGTATGATGGATTTTTTAATTAATAGGAAATAAATTATTTTTTATTTAAAAATTTTTCTGACTCAATATTATTCATTCAGTAAGCTGAAGATTGTGCGGGTAGTTTTCTTTTTCCTCAGTGATAGTCAGTAACTATAAATTTGCCTATTCTTCTAGTTCTTACAGGACATTTTGTATCTTGGAGCTGGCCATTGCCATCAATATTTCTCTCTCACCCACAGAGCCAGGTTGTCTGCATATGCCAGTGCTCTTTTCTCCCTTTGAGCTTTGAATGCTTGTTGGGGACTAAAATCCTGTTTATGATGATGACACTTCTGCCAGCCCGTGTAGGAGCCAGTGTTGTGAATACCAGCACCTTCTATCTCCTCCCTTCTTTGCTGCAACTGAATTGATTACAGGGACCGCCCACCAGTGGCGTCGCTAACCTTGATTGTTGACTTGACGACTGCAGCAATGACGGCCTATTAACAGAGCCTTCAACCACTTGGAGCTGCCACTCTGTTGATGCTGTGAAGTCTCCTTACACTTTGAGCCTTCACGTACCTGTTGCTCAGCGTCTGACCTCAACGTCTGATTTACACTGCCTCCCATGCCCGCATGACCTGGCACGATCGAACTGCACAATACCCCTGGGCTTGTAAGGTCGGGAGGCTATGAAGGGGAATCCTTCTCTGTGTTGGCCCGTGTTGGGTCACTCTGTCCTTGTCTAAAACTAATGGCCAACTGATCATTTCTTGTAGTACTCCCATTAGTGATTGACACCCCAGCATTCTCTTTCACTGGGAACAGACAATTACAGCTAGCGAGAACATCACTGAACACCAGGTAAAACACTCCTGAGAGTTTTTATTCTCATAAGAACTAATTCACATTTCACAATCTCAAGTTACAATTATGATGGTATTTCAGCAACCTTGCACACACATCTCGAATACTCTCCTGCCTCACTCTACTTGTGGTTGTCAATAACTTCAGCCACAAGCACTCAATGCAGCCTTGCTGCTACTCACAATGTTGGGCGATCTGGGTTTCACCGCGCCCTGTCTTAGTGCCCAGGACCCTTACGAGCTATTACGATACTTGATACGAACTGTCGTGTACTATGACACATAACTTCATAGGATTACTTCTCTTGAAGCTACTCAGGGAATTGCTCCCGAATTGACGAATAATTGTTTGTTATGCACTGGCACAACTACATTACTTGCTAACTTCTCTTGAAGCTAACTCGGTGACATATTCACCTCTTGACAATAACTGTTCGTGTACTATGACACAACACTTCATAGGATTACTTCTCTCGAAGCTACTCAGGGAATTGCTCCCGACTTGACAAATAATTGTTCGTTATGCGCTGGCATAACTACATTACATGTTAACTTCTCTTGAAGCTAACTTAGTGCTATATTCACACTTGTGACAATACTGTTCGTGTACTATGACACACTACATGAGATGCTTACTTCTCTTGAAGCTAATCTATTGACTATTCTCGACTTAACAAACATTGTTCGTGGCAATAAAACACAACCACAGTCTAGGATTCTTTCTCTGGCAGCTAACTTAGTGACTTTTCACAAATCTATCTTGAGGCTAACTTAGGGATGATTCACAACTTGCTAATACTGTTCTATGGTTGGTGTTGTTCACTTGTAACCTAGCCTATCCTTACTCTCTACTGTTCTACATACCAGCGCTCCTGGAAACCGAATCTGTTCCCTGTCGCGTCCATACACCAACTAACTTGTAGGCCGCTCTCGGTTGTACTAGCTCCACCTTGATCCCCAGTACCAGCTGTAACACCAAAAACACAGGCGCCTGTACAGGATCCTCACTACTTCTCAAATGAATCTAAAAAAATCTACCAATTTCTGCCTTTGTCTACTTAACTCCCCTTGCCTCATTTCTAATCGCGCTTCACGTTTTTCTCCTATTTCACGACGTGTTCACTTTTCTCGTGGTTCACAACATATTCACCTGTTCACGCCTTTCACAGACCCCACATTTTATTTGTTATTTTTATTTTTTTATCCACTACTTCACTCCCTACTTGTCTTCTCAACCTCTCACTGCTATCCCCTGCTTTATGCATACATCAGAATGTCTTTCACAATGTCATTTATAAAGATTACCAAGAGAGAGGGAAAGGGCATAGTGTGGAATGCCTTGTTCGAGTGTTATCTTTCTGCTAAAGTTCCTCCTTCATTCAGGCTATTCTTTTAGGTACTAGAATATCCTATTGTATAGGCAGCCTCTGACTCCATGTTTTAGAAGGCAGAGATGTGTAAAGGGAGATCATTGGATTTTACAATGAATAATAAAAAAAAAGTAACATGATATGAGCATTTGACAGCTTATTTACTTACATTGCCGGTTCCTCTTTGACATCATCCTGACCATTAATTGCAACACCCATTAGTATATTAAGGGCATTTTGTGCAGCAGCATGCTTTGCCTTTTTCTTACTTGAACCTTTTGTAAAAATATAAATTAAATAATGCAGTAGATTAATGTTTAAAAAATTGCTGCCCGCAACAAAACAAACTTATATCTGTCTAATAATATGGGGAAACTGTAGCTATATTTAGATTTCTTCTTATTTTTTTTTTCACAATAAGATTTAATAGTTATTGAGTTATTAGCAGGTCATTATCATTGCACTCCGAACATGTCCATAGGTGCTCAGATCTCCTCCTCAGCAAGTCTCGCAGTGTCCAGTGACTGACGACTCCAGTTCTGTGTTGGTTGATAAGTCTTCTTACACACCCATTAAGTTTCTCATTTCTGGCTGTGCCATCTTAACTCCCATCTCTTTCATATTTATTATTTATTAGTAGCTAAACTCTTTAAACAACTTTTTTTAAAATTTTGCATTTGAAGATGTATAGAAATTTGCATGCAGTTTGCATGTATTGCCTATGGTAAAATGGCAGGTGTTCATCTAAATTTGTACCATCATGCTTGTTTTGTATTTGATACTGTGTAAAGAAAAATGTTTTTCTAACATGGCTAGAAAGCAAATTCCTACTGACTTTAATTGCCAAGGGTTCTTCAACATGTGTGTTTGCACACTGGACATCCCGTTTTTCACTATTTACCGAGAAAGTTAGACACCAGATCTCACTACCCTGAAACCAGGGGAAGATAACGCCACGAAGAAACAACAGATTCAATTTTAACAAATTCACACCACCTGTGGTGGGATTTGAACCCAGGACCTTCCTGACCAGAGACAGACATCTCACCTGTAGACCACCCAGCCACCTGCATATTTTATGCTTATGTCTTTCATGACAAGACACAATTGTGAAGGAAAGCAAAAATAAAGGACTTAGCCTTAATAGCAAGAAGACAAAAGTAATGGTAGCAACAAAGAAAAAGACATCACCGCAATGCACAATAAAGACAAGTGGAACAATATTAAAACAGGTAAATGAATTTAAATATCTGGGAATAATGTTAACCTTGGATGGTAGATATACAACTTAGATGAGATGCAGAATAGCTAAGGCAAAAGCGGCTTCCCAAAAACCAAGGAAGATAATGTGCAATCCATTTTTTGCAATAAGAGTTTTTTAATGTCATGTATAGCCAGTCTTAACATATGGATGTGAATTATGGACAATAGGACAATAGTCAAGAAAATCACTGGACGCTGTAGAAATGTGGTTTTACAGAAGAATGCTGAGAATACCACGGACAGCTAAGAAGAGTAATGAAAACATTCTGAAAGAGGCCAAAGCAAAAAGACAGCTAATTTCCAATATCAGGAAGAAACAATCATCATTTTTTGGCCATGTAATAAGTAAAGAACAGCTGGAATATATTGTGAAAACAGAAAATTGAGGGACAAAGAGATAGGGGAAAACAAAGAGAAAGATAGACAGCTTAAGAGAATGGCTTGGTAGAAGGTCAACAACTGAAATGATAAATAACTGTCTAGATCGAAAGTTGTGGAGTAACTTGATCACCTACACCAGCAGGCATGGTACTTGATGATGATGATGATGTCTTTCAAGAATTGATCATGTCTGACATTGGTTGCACAATATGGGTAAAAACAATGTCTCTTAATTCCTTTTTTGTTTGTACATCATACTTGTATTCTCTAACTTGATTTCTTTCTTTCCGGCATTCAGCTGACTACTAATAAAGGATTGGATAATCCTCCTCATCGTTCATCCTTTGACAGACAAAAGTAGGGGCACAGATGCACTGTGTTGTGGTTTATTTGCACCTTTTGGTCCAACACATGTGACTTCAACACGGCTTATTTGATCACCAGGTTCCCTTCCCTCTTCGATACCAAATAACTTTGCCAGACTAGATTGGTTTGTTTGCACCATGAAAATTCTGAGTTGGATCTAGATTGTTCTACTTCACCAAGCCTGGCACAAACCATAAGCTATGATTCACTGACAGCTTCTAGCTCTGTTGCTGTCAGGCCTCACTTGACTTAAAAAGAGATAAGCACAAATATCAAATATAATAAATATGAAATGCTTGAAATTGCATAACTCTGTTAATAATTGCAATACAGACATAAATGAGGTATCAATGTACTTCAGACATCAAGGGCTATCTTAGCACTATATATTTAACATTAAACAAAATTTTTTTTAATTTTTTAAATCTATATAGGGGGTAATTATAGGGATAAATAGGGAATAATTGTTTTTAAAACTTGAAGAAACTATTTTTAAAATAGTATTTTAAAAATTCTAACGGATATGAAATAATGAAACTAAAAATTACAATAATATATACTATTTATGTTATTACCTTTACCAGTGGCAACAGTACTGTCACCAACAGTGACCCTCATAATAAATGTAGGTTCATGAACTGCTCCTTCATTAGAAACAAGGTCATACTGGGGGGTAATGGAATGCTTTGTTGCATACTCTTGTAAATAGCTAATAGGTGTCTTGCCCGGTGGTACCGCCATAATCTGTAAATGAACAAGAATAAATATGTATATCAATCACATATAACCATCATCATCATCAGACAAGATGAATCAAGTACCATGCCTGCTGGTGTAGGTGATCATACCTCTCCACAACTTTCTCTACAGCCGTTTCCGACAAAATAACCACTCTCTTAATCCTGGATTATGATACCTACCTGTAATTCGTGCATTTACGGTATTGCTGTAAGAATTACTACCACTTAACTGCAACATTAAGAACTCTAAAAAATAGTATTTTATTTGAAATTTTGACACACAGCTGGATGTTTACACTAGGAGAGACACGGGACTATAATTTCCTGGCTCAGCTTATTTATGACACGAAATTTGACTGCTTCGACTGGACATGATACATCATCTAATGATATACCGCCATAAGTCTGCCAGTATATTTGGCTATCTCATAGCATTATTCGTTGTCTTTGTGTTACAAAGGGTTGTTTGATGTCAGCTGAAAACCAAGGAAATTTCCCTGGTCACAGCAAAAAAAAAAAAGGAAGGAAGGAAAAAAACTAAGAATTTATTGTAAATCTTATGCAATTTTTTTACTCATTACACTAGATCATATCTCATGCAAAGAAAAAAAAATCCAACACCAAATGAAACAAATTTAACACTCAGGGGTCACCGGAAGTAGTAATTAGGGCTGTACATGGAGGGGGAGAATATTTGGCCATGGCAAACTACCAATTTTGAAGAATTTGTATTTTTATGTGGTAATTTATGCAACATAATCATAATTTCGGGTTAAAAAACCCTTGAATATTTTTCTTTCTTTTCTGTTTTCCTCTGCCTTTTCTTCCTTAAATTTTTCCTGTTGTCACTACACTAGTTGTTCCATTCGCATTAAATGGCCAAAATAGTGTGATTATTTCATTCTGATGTTGGGAAATAGCTTTCTTAGAAAGAAATCACATATAATCTATCTATCTATCTATTGACCTTTCGAGCCGTAACCGGCCCATAGGGCGTAGACCAAGATACACCTTCTCCTATATGAATTTTTGTTCTAGCAGTTTTCTTTTAAAGATATTTTATCAAATCTCGCCATCTGTCTCTGTTCTGTGCAAGCAGTTCTATCTCATTGAGGGAGCCGATTCCTGCTGCTCTTGCCTCTCTCATCAATGTTCTTCTCAGTGTCTCCCTGGGTCTTCCTCTTTTTCTTTTACCTGTTGTTTCCCATATGAGGGCTTGCTTTGCTATTCGATTATTATCTCTTCTCATCACATGTCCAACGTATGACCAACGTCTTTTCTTTATTACTGAAGATATTAGTGGTTGATTGGCGATTTCTCTAATTTCCTCGTTTGTTTTGAATTCGTTCCATTCTATACCAAGTATTTTCCTTAGACATTTATTTTCGAATGCATTCAACTTTGTTTCTATATCTCTTGTTGTTTTCCAGCTTTCACATGCAAACGTAAGGGTTGATAGTACATTTGATTTGAATAGCCTAAGTTTTGTGTTTGTGCTAATGAGTTTGATTTCCACAACTTTTCAAGGCTTCTGAAAGACATTGCTGCTTTAGCCAGTCTGATTCTAATTTCTTTGCTCGTATCCCCTTCTCGATCAATGTGACTTCCAAGATAGATAAAGTGATCGATCTCTTCTACTGGTTTGTTTTCCATGTATATTTTGTCACTTGTTGGAATTAAACTTTTCATGACTTTAGTCTTTTCATGATTGACCTCAAGCCCAATTTTGCTGGCTATTGATGATAGTTCATTTGTGTTTTCCTGCATCGTTTTTATCTGACTGCTGATGAGAACTATGTCATCAGCAAAGTCGAGGTCCTCCAAATGGTCTCCTTGTATCCATTCGATGCCTTTATTACCAGTGCAGCATTTCTTCATTATGAAGTCCATAACAATTCCAAATAACAAGGGCGATAAAATACATCCTTGTTTAACCCCAGTTTCTACATATAATGGTGAAAAAAAAAATTTTTATTTACTATTTTATATATTCTAAGTTAAAGTAATAATTATAAACACAAATAATTTGACAAATGATAATTTATTAATTACAGTTTTAGTAGCAACAAAGAACTTTTTGATGAGCTGTAACAGTGTAACATTATTACAAAAATATTATTATTACTTTTAAGTTAAGTCTTTTATGTTATAAGGAATAGTTTGGATGGTAAATTACTAATTATCTACTACAATCCAATCATAGAATGAGTTATTTATATGCTGGATGAATGTGTTCAGTTTAAATTACATATACTTATACTAGTACTAAGTAGTAGATTAAGATATTGTTTTTAAACAATGTTTATCAAAAGAATTTAATTTATTAATTTAACAGGGCTCTGGGGGCTCCTGACGCACACACTACACTGACACAGCACATTCTCTTGTCTCAGACTGAATGATCTGAATGTCTATGTAGCCACTCACAAGTCGCCAGTGACATCAACTTGGATTTAAAGAAAAAAGTATTAGCTTAGTATGTCACTTTTTATATTTTGAATGATGATACTATAATTTTATAGTATCATATAAGTATTCCACAGAATGTGACATTATGTTATATATGGTGAGTATCACAATCAAAATCGCCAATCAACCACTAATATCTTCAGTAATAAAGAAAAGACGATGGTCATATGTTGGACATATGATGAGAAGAGATAATAACCGAATAGCAAAGCAAGCCCTCATATGGGAAACAACAGATAAGAGAAAAAGAGGAAGACCCAGAGAGACACTGAGAAGAACATTGATGAGAGAGGCAAGAGCAGCAGGATTCTGCTCCCTCAATGAGATAGAGCTGCTTGCACAGAACAGAGACAAATGGTGAGGGTGAGATTTGATAAAATATCTTTAAAAGAATTTAAAACTAACTGCTATAAAAATTATTCAGATAAGAGAAGGAGTATCTCGGTCTACGCCCTATGGGCCTGCGATGGCTCGAAAGGTCAATAGATAGATCATAGATAGATAGATCACAATCATATTCATAGTTAGTATTATTTGACCACCAACAAAACAGACTGAAATTACAATTATATTATTCATTATTATATTATTACTTGACTTCCAAGTAGTCATTTTACTTTATAAGTTTATACTTTAGGGTTTAGTGGTTTGACGGTTTAGTATTATAGTAACTGTAAGTTACAGAGAGTAGTTATAATTATGAGAAGAAAATAATTAGTATTTTTAAAAATGTTTTATAACTATTATAATAATAATTAATAATAAATTTATAAAATTAAAAACACTCAAGTCAACACTAACAATCGTCAATCTCAATTTAATTTAATTATAAAGATGCGGATGTGACTAACAACACTACACTTTACACAACACCGTGCATGAGCATGGCTAAGACTAGCCGCTATTATCTTATTTTTTTTTCAAGGTGACGGTGATGTTTGAGAGTGTAATGTGAAGTAGTTGGTGGTTCCTAGTGTACGAGCGTGGTCTACAACAGTAAACTTCAAAGACTCTAAGGACAGCAGCGTAGTGACCGTGACAAGAGGAGGGGTGGGGTGGTGGGGACTTTATTTTATATTTTAAAAAAAAAAAAAAAAAGGCACGTTTTTACAAACTCAGAAAGACCATTGTTTTAAATAGCGTTAAGATACGTTTCAGAGTGTTCCTTTTAAGTACATATATCTCATTATTTGTAACGTCTACCTGTGCAAACAACAGTATACCTTCTGTTTAAAATGTATTTCTTGCAAACCAGCAAATAATATGAACTTATGAGAAGTAAACCGGCTTTCTTTGCTTCTACCCGACAATGTGCCAGCGTTTAGCTTTTAAATGTTCACAACACACGAGAGGTTAAAACTCAATAATACAATCTTAAATATACAGAGAACTTTGCTAAATTATTTTATTTTATTTTTTTTTTATTATTATTTTCATTTATTTATTATTAAATTTATCTTAGCACAACATTCCTTCTTTCAATTATAATATATTGTTATAAAGATTTAGAAAGATTTAAATTCGATGCTTTGGCATTGCCAAATTGCAAATGGCTGGCACTCTATCACAGCTGTTTGTTGTGTATACTTTAGTTATCTTGATCATTTGCATATTTCAGTTATAAAACCTGTATATGATTATTCAGTGGAATATTCACTTTGGTTAAAGAGTTACAACTTAAATTGTATTAACATTTGTTGTGAAAATGTGATATTTCACACCAGAAAGTCAACGTATCAGTTTTTGAAACGTGTATACTCCTTCAACATCACTAACATCAAAATCAAGCTAGAAAAGCCACATTTTGGTGTGATGTCACAAATTAGAACCACTCATATTAAATATCAGTTTTAAGATTAAGGAAAACGTAACAGACTCATGGCATCTTCATCTATAACTGATGTAACATTTCTGCATGTACAGTAAACAATGCTACTCCGATAATTCAAAAGCATTTGTGTTATAGGCATGTTGTTAACAGAAAAAACTGGGGGTCAATATACCCATCAAGCAACTGAGCAGAGCTTAGCCACCCACAGCTAACTATATGCGTCAGAATTGATTTAAAACAGCTGATTAAGACGTGTTCCACCTTTCAGCGGTGCTCCTGGAAACAGATCATCCACCCTGGTTAAGTTAGCGGGGATCGAAGAGTGATGATATCCCTCAGCCTGGCACTGAAAAATGCCGTGCTAAAGTTGGATTTGTTGGGCCAAAAGGCGCAAATATCACAGCCTAACTGCAAACCACAACTCACCTACGACCTTTTAAGGACGGATGATGAAGAGAGTTATTCAGTCCTTAGTAGTCGTCGAGTGAACGCCAGAAAGAGAAAGAATCTTACGGAATGCAAGCTAGAAGTCTGCATTATTTTTCTTTCTGTAACTCTGTCATACCACACAAATATGAACATTACTGTTCTCGTCAGCACAACGTTTATAAAAGTTACATATCTCTTTTCTTGGTCAAGGACCTGAAAGCAGTTAATAGCCAGTGCCGCTTGCGTCTTGTAGGATAAGTCTGTCTACAACGTTTTGTTTGTACAGTTATTTATCAGTTCTGTTGACGTCCTTCAAAATCATTCTCTTAAACTGACAGCCGCATTTGAAATCGATATCAGGGGTGGGAATGGGGGAACTGTTTGGTCTCGAGGCAAGACGACCGGTCTTGCAGCAGAAATGTTGTTATATAGTTCAAATCCCGGTTGCACCAGTTGGAATTTTTATTTGTGATTTTTCTCTGCGACAACATCCCTGGTCTCAGCAGCGATGCACGGCTTGAAGCGTCATTTACTCATCTACAGAAAAAGAATAAATACCTCCGAATACAGTCACATGCATGTGCGACGAAAGACCCCGGTGCACATGGCTGCCAAAGAAAAATGGATTGACACGCAAATACAGTTCCTAGTTTTTGGAGACTTTGCCAGAGGCGTAGGCAAGAAAAATAAAAGTGTATTAATTTCCTTTATTTATTTCTCGTCTGTTATTGTAACTGCGTCACGTATTTGATCTTCATTCTTCTTCATCGTACCAAAAGCCTGTTGGTCTAGCGAGCAGTAATGGCATAATTCCGTGTATCCCTATCTTCGGTCATTCTTTGTGAAATGGCAACCTATTTGTAGAATGACCTTTGCCAGACCCGTTGTTTGATATAGACCTAATTTGCAAACCATTTAATTTTGCTTTTCTTCCAATAGTTAAAAAAAAATAATGTGCTTTTATATCTGCTGTGTCCTTTTGCGAACCCTTTTCATTCGTGGTAAGATCTAAATAAGAGATGCCCAAAACCTAATGATTGCATTTAATCGCCATAGATTTTGTACTTTTTTTCTGTAGCTCTGCTATAACGGTGCATGTTTTGCAAGCACGTAAAATAAAAAATATATATATTATAACCAGGGTGCACTTCGGCCTGTTAAGAGCTACGAGTGATGTTCCTATTTTTTTCCAGGTTTTAGTCTTGCAAGTGCTGCTATAGTTTGCACTATTCTAGAACATGTTCCAGGTTTTGAGCCCTCATCGCTAGCAGTTGATACTAAGTTGGTTTTTTTTTTTAATTTATTACCTATTTCAAACTCTTTCTAATTATGTTTTTTGTTTTAATTGTTGCAACAATTCTCCTAGAGTTATAGGTCATCGATCTTTACATTATATGACAAATAAATTGTTGTTTTTATGCGGTTAATAAACTATTTTGCCATGACATTCTTTCGAATTCCATCTTTACTCTTTTTAGCTGCCCTTGGTATTAACATTCTTCTGTAAAATTACACTTTTTTGGCTTCCAATGATTTATTGTCTGTTGCCCGATTGTCTGGAGTTCACATTATAGGTATAGGAAAATATTTTTTTTCAATGAATAAGTAAGTAAATTAAAGTACCCCCGTCACGCCAAGTGGCGTATAGGGAAATATGGTGTTAGTGACCATATATTTTACAGACCTTCAGCACATGATTTTTGGGGTAATGTGATCGGTTTTTTTAATGAATAGATTATTGAAATGTCTAAATTTTATATTTGTTGTTTTTATTTCTGATCATTACTGTTTTGTTATACAGTAAACATTTTGTTTAAGCTTGTTTTTATATGTAAACATAGGATCTCTTAGTAAAAAAATTATTGTAATGTACAATACAACAATGTATGTAATACAATATATATATATATTTCAAGGTCCCAGTTTCACTGCAAACTAATTGAAATACATAATTGCTCAAGCCAGTGGAATCATCCGATTTAAAATTCATCTCAATTAAGGATCCAAACAAAGAAAGGCAGCTGCAGTACCCATCAGGCAGCAATAGCACACGCCAACAGACATAAGGCCTAGCGGCACCGAACGTGTACGTAGCGGAACTGTCCTTCGTCACACGATAACATCATTCGTCGTAAGCAATCGAAACACGATTCGGATGAAAAATACAGCTCACGGTGTGCACAGAGCACTAAACTCAGTAGCTCCGGTAGCAAGCCGGACATGGAATATGAGGAAACTGCAACAAAGAAAACTTTTTCAGACTGAGTCTAAATGGTACCTTGCTGCCTATCCGCCATATTGACCGGAAGTCCGTAAATATATATATGTATGTATATATATATATATATATATATATATATATATATATATATATATATATATATATATATATATATATATATATATATATATATATATATATACCTGCGATCAAGACTCAATCAGAGTAGGATTCCAGACTCTCTCATGAAGCCAGCTGTCTCTTTAAGTGAGTCGATTGCCCCATATATTTTCTCTTCCAGGGAGGTGGGTGCAGACCATATTGCTCTTCTCAGGTCTGTGTACTGGGGCAATCCTGTAGAACATGTCTTGCAGTCATATTGTCCAGTGTACAGTGGCATAGGCTGGTTGCACCTATTTTGAATTTGGTGAACATGTGATATCTCATTCTATTGTGGCCAGTGCGTAGGCAAGGATGATGACTTGATCTCTCCTTGATAGTTGATGGTATCAGTCCCTCTCGTTATGCTTTGGGTATTCTCGTTTCCATTCTTCATGATACTGACCTTTAAAGATGGATTTGACTTCATCATAAGTGAGCGGGTGGTTCGCTTGTGGCAATCTCCCTCCCTCTTTAGCTAATTTGTCTGTGCGTTCGTTCCCGTGTATATTACAGTGTGATGGTATCAACTGAATGACTACTCTCTGGAAGTTATTATATATATATATATATATATATATATATATATATATATATATATATATATATATATAATGTGGCTTAAGGTATGCTGATGATACAGTATTAATTGCTAAGAGTGAAAATGAGTTACAAGAAATGTTGGACATTATAGTGAAAGAAAGCAAAAATCAAGGACTCAGCCTTAATTGCAAAAAGACATTAGTAATGGTAACAACATAGAAAAGACATCACATCAGTGCAAAATAAAGACAAGTGGAGCAATATTAAAACAGGTAAATGAATTTAAATATTTGGGAACTTTGTTAACATCAGACGGAAGATGTACAAAAGAGGTGGGATGCAGAATGGCTCAGGCAAAAGCAGCTTTCCAGAAAAAAAGAAGAGGAAGATACTATGCAATCCATTTTTGACATTAGAAACAAGAAAAAGAGTTCTTAAATGTTATGTAGAGCCAGTCTTAACATATGGATGTGAATCATGGACAATAGGACAACAGACAAGAAAATCACTGGAATCTGTAGAAATGTGGTTTTACAGAAGAATGTTGAGAATACCATGGACAGCTAAGAAGATCAATGAAAACGTTCTGAAAGAGGTCAAAGCAAAGAGAGAGCTGGTTTATATTAGGAAGAAACAATCAACATTTTTTGGCCATGTAATTAATAGAGAACAACTGGAATATATTGTAACAAATGGAAAAATTGAGTGACGAATAGATAGAGGGAAGCAAAGAGAAAAAATACCAGACAGCTTAAGAGAATGGCTTAGCAGTAGGTCAATAACAGAAATGATAAAGAACTGTCGAGATCGAAAGTTGTGGAGAGACATGATCACCTACGTCAGTAGGCCCGGCACTTGATGATGATGATATATTCATATATATATATATATACATATATATATATATATATATATATATATATATATATATATATATATATATATATATATATATATATAATTTGTTAATTAATTAATTTATTTAAAACGCTTTTTGACAGCCAAGTCGTAAATATGGTAAAATTGAGAGAGACTACGTCTATAAGTGTTCATTGTTTTTCCTATTAGGATTAATAGCTCGCCAGTCATACATAGGTTGCTTAACGCCATGTAGCAGCTTGTACCTACCAGTAGTTCGCTAACTGTGCATCATATTCTCTCTGTGGTTTTACTAACTACAGGTCATGTGGCTTCTGTTGGATTGGAAATGATAACTTACCACCACTGTGTGTCTATATGTTTGGAATTGGAGTCATCAATGATGGCCTAACATCATCAAGTGCTATGACGATCATCATTTTCGGGAGGACGTGAACTCCCATGGTATATGGTGGATAGGCGGCAGGAACCATTGAAGGCTATGTCTGAAAAGTGTTCCTTGTTGCAGTTTCCTCATATTCCAAGTCCGGCTTGTTGCAGGAGCTACTGAGTTAAGTGCTCTGTGCACACCGTGAGCTGTGTGTCTCATCCATTTTGATCCTGCTTCGATATCCCGCTTGTTTACGATGAATGATGATATCGTATGACAGGGAGCAGTTGGCTGTGTTCACTTTCTGCGCGGTTTCGCCTTATGTCTTTTGGCGTTTGTTGAAACTGCTACGATGGGGACTACAGTTACCTTTCTTTGTTTGGGAGATGAGTTAGTAATTCAGATGATTCCACTGGCACGGGCGGTTGAGCAATTATGGATTTTAATTCGTTTGCTGTGATACCGAGGCCTTCCATAACCAATAACCAATAATAACAATAACTGTGCACATGTCTTATAGTTCTCATTTAGCGTGTTCTATATTTATTTTGCGTAATGATTACGGTCGTTATGTAGCTTATTGGATAAGTATATTGGGCTTTTCTGGTGCCGAAACAAGACGACATCAGTACTTCGTTACCAGCAAGATCGCAATGGGATAGTATCAAATGCAGGACCACGTTTGCGAACTGTGATGGCTGCTTAATTCTGAAATGATGCTTTGTGTGATGACTCGAGGGTTTGTTTTTTTAATGATTCAGCCATTGCAGAAATAATTTACTGTATATGAGGACGATCATTTTTGGTGGGGTTCCTTGTTTTCGAGTTATTATGGCTTCAAGTACTGCAATTGATTCAGCTCTGTAGTTGGATGATCTTCTGTTTTTTTGCGAAGACCTTTTGCCTTTTAGGTCGTACGTCCATCCATCCTATTTAAATTAAATTAAAACAGCTAGCCGAAAAGACGACAGAACACAATAAAAATGTCTACATAGCTTCAACTGACCAGGAAAGAGCGTTAGCAGAGTAAACAAAAAATAACTGTGGGAGATACTAACAACATATGGAGTATACCAACATCTAACGAAACTAATTAAAAATCTCTACATCAACAGCAGCTGCACAGTCAGAGCAGCATCAGGCTACATAGACCACTTCAAAGTTAGATCAGGTGTAAGAGTGAGGTGCGTATTATCATTCCCCCTACCACTGTTTATTACATGCAAGGACTACATATGTAAGTTAGCCAATCTATCAGATGAGATTTAACAGCTTCTATTTTGCAGACAATCAGGCACTAATACATGCACAAATAGAAGACCTACAAAAACATTTAAACATACTTAACACTACAGGCATTCAGTATAACATGAAAATCAACACAACAGAAGCCATGAATATCTCAAAAGAGAAACAGAACATCAGCATAACTATAGACTATAGTTATGATGATGTTCTGTTTCTCTTTTGAGATATTCATGACTTCTGTTTTATGGATTTTGCTTGCTTGCGTTCGCCCGATGACCAAAGTACTCTAGAGCGCTAGCAGACTGTAGAATTCCTCTTCGTCCTTAAAAGGACGTTAAGTGGACGTGTCTGCGTTGTGTTGTGGTTTGCAGTATAACTGTTATATTTGCACCTTTCGGCCCCACACATCCGACTTCAGCACGACATTTTTGAGTAGCAGGTTGTCTTCCCTCTTCGATCCCTGCTCGCTTGGCCAGACTAGACAGGTTAGTCTGTTACTGGAGGCACCGCGGAGAGGTGGAGCAAGGTCTGGATGGTTTTGGTTCACCGATCCTGGCGCAAGCCATAAGCTGTGGGTCGCTGACAACTTCCAGCTCTGGTGCTGGGAGGTTAACCTTCGTGGATGCGGGTTTTGATTTTCATGTTATACTTAATGCCTGTGGTGTTAAGTATGTTTAAATGTCTTTGTAGATAGAAACTAAAGCAAGTAGAGAAATTTAAATATCTAGGAAGTCTATTGACAAAGGACAATACACAACACACAAACAGCAGAAATAGACTCAAGATACAACAAAGCTTGTCAAATCACTGGACAGCTATCACCACTATTGTCCAACAAGGAAATAACTCTAGAGGCAAAACGGGCACTCTACAATACAATCTCCATCCCAATGTTTTGCTACCAATACCATTTGATGCTTAGAACAATAAGAAAAATAACCTCTACTGAGATGACATGTGTTGGTTGAATGATAGGAAACAGCTTGAGAGATAAGATCAGAAATGAAAAACAGAGAAAAAAGTTTGGAATAACTCTCGCCATAGAATATATAAAGAAACACCAGATAAAATGTCTTGGCCACGTGACAAGGCAGAAAGATCAAAACACAATACAACGAGCCTTCCAATAAACGTTGCGAGAATACCAGACCCAAAGGTCGTCCGCAAAAAAAAGATAGATGAACGGAATATTATATGGAAACAATAGGAAACATAACAGCAGGAGAGGCGAACAGAAGAGCAAAAGACTGCAAATTATATCTCCCCTCGACGCTGAAAAGTAAATGAAAAAGAAGAAGAAAAATGAATAATAAAAACGAAGAAAATGACAATAAAACTAGCTATGCTAAAAAAAGTATTATTTATATTCAGGCACAAAAAGCCTATATTTTCGTATAGTCGTCGTATTTTTCTTCTGTTTAGTTCCTTGTGGATCATAGGTCTGCAACAAACTTTCCAAGCCGTTTTGTGTCTTACCATTATTTTAAGATCGTTTCATATCCTCCCCAATCTCTTCAACTCTGGTTCACCTGTCTTCTCTAATGTATATTTTAGTCTTTCGCTTCTCCCCTTGGGATTACAAAAAAGGGCTTGTTGTGTAATACTCTCAGCTGGCTTCCGCAGAATGTCATATTCAGCCTTTATGTCAAATAATTTACTAGACATTATATAATAGCCTCCATCAGTCATAGTTGACTATGGATTTTCCAGCGCCCCTAGAAATGGTATTTTTCTTTTCTTTCGCCATATATTTTCTTTCTTTTTTTTTCTATGAATCTCTCTGCTCCTTGTTTGAGTTGGAGCTTTAGAGTGTATCACCAAAGATCGCTGTTTGGAGCTATTTCTTTCCAGGCTACAGGGTTTATGTTCAGTCTTTATGACGCGTTTATACATGTCCACAAATCGAAGTTTTGGGCGCCCTCTAGTTCTTTTGTCATCTGCCAATTATTCGTAGAGTATATCTTTTGGTATGCGGCCGTCTTTCATACGGTGTACATGGCCAAGCCAGCGTAACCTACGTTGTTTGAGCAGCGAGTAGATGTTTGAGAGGCCTGCGCAAGTCAGGACCTCCATGTTTGTCATTTTATTCTTCTAGGTGATGCCAAGAATACGGCGCAGACATCGTATGTGGAATGCGTTTAGCATTCTCTCCTGCTTTATATTAGTTGTCCAAGATTCGCTGCCATACAGGAGGATACTATATAATTATGCAGGCATTGTAAACTGCAGCCTTTGTTTTAATTGTCAGATTGTTGTTTTGCCAGACACGCCTAGAAAGACGGACGAAAGTGGTAGCAACTTTACAAATACGACACAATAGGGTTATCATCATCAAGTACCGGTCCTGCTGGCGTAGGTGATCATGTCTCTCCACAACTTTCGATCTCGACAGCTATTTATCATTTCTGTTGTTGACCTTCTGCCAAGCCATTCTCTTAAACTGTCTGTTGTTTTTTCTCTTTGCTTCCCTCTATCTCTTCGTCCCTCAATTTTTCCAGTTGTTACTATATATTCCAGTTATTCTCTTCTCATTTCATGGCCAAAAAATGATGATTGTTTCTTCCTAATATTGGAAATTAGCTCTCTATTTGCTTTAACCTCTCTCAGAACATCTTTATTACTCTTCTTAGCTGTCCATGGTACTCTCAACATTCTTCTGTAAAACCACATTTCTACAGACTCCAGTGATTTTCTTGTCTGTTGTCCTATTGTCCATGATTCACATCCATATGTTAAGACTGGCTCTACGTAACATTTAAGAACTCTTTTTCTTGTTTCTATTGTCAAAAATAGATTGCATAGTATCTTCCTCATTTTTTGGAAAATTACTTTTGCCTGAGCCATTCTACATCTCACCTCTTTTGTACATCTTCCGTCTGAGGTTAACGAAGTTCCCAATTATTTAAATTCATTTACCTGTTTTAATATTGTTCCACTTGTCTTTATTTTGCACTGAGGTGATGTCTTTTTCTTTGTTGTTACCATTACTAATGTCTTTTTGCTATTAAGGCTGTGTCCTTTATTTTTGCTTTCTTTCACTATAATGTCCAACATTTCTTGTAATTCATTTTCACTCTTAGCGATTAAGACTGTATCATCAGCATACCTTAGATTATTTATTTATTATGACCTCCATTGTTATTCCAGGCATGCCCCTTATGGATCTTAAATAATCTAACTATAAATATTAAACAAATCTGGTGACAGCACACAACCTTGCCTAACACCCTGTTTTATTTGTTGAAACATTCCCAATTGGTTTCCAGTTCTTATGGCCGCTGTTTGTTGCCAGTACATGTTCTTTATTATTCTTAGATCTTTGCTGTCTACGTTTATGCTTTCTAAAATTTTGATTATTTCTTTAGTAATTTTTTATTAAAAGCCGAATAAAAATCAGAATAGCTCAGGCCAAAATAGCATTTCAGAAAATGAAAAATATCTTATGCAACAAATCTAAGTCAATAGAAATGAGAAAGAGAGTTCATCGGTGCTACATAGAACCAATTCTGACCTATGGAAGCGAATCATGGACAATAGACAAACAAATGAAAAGACGATTAGAGGCCACATCGATGGATTTCTCAGAAGAATGTTGAAAGTTTCCTGGATAGCTAAAAAGACCAATGAGGAAGTTCTCAATGAGGCCAACACAAAATGGGAGGTCTTAAAAAACATCAGAAAGAAGCAATCAACATTTTTCGTGCACATCATGAGAAGAGGAAAGTTGGAATACTTGGTTACAAGTGGCAAAATCAAAGGAAAGAGAGATCGCGGACGACAAAGAAGAAAATACTTGATAGCTTGGTGTCATGGCATGGAAAACAGTCAACAAGAGAACTGATACGATGCACTGTAGATAGAAGATTGTGGAGGGACATGATCACCTACGCCAACCGGTATGGCACATGATAATGATGATAGAATAACCCCCACAAAAAAAGAAACCCAATCAGAGGTCACATTGACATAACTAAACACAGCATAATTATTGTTTCACTTTGCAAAAGAGGTAGACTCATTTCCGTGCTGTCAAACAAACTGCTGTAGTGTTTTAATTTAGTGTACTCTTAGAGAGGGAAAGTGTCACGCCACTCTATTACTCATTTACTGTTATAGTATAAGTACAGAACCATTTATTTAGTAAATATATAATTTATCGGACATTTTTTGGATGTGCTATAATAGTTATGGCTAGCAGCAAACGTGAGAAAAGAGAGAAAGGTATAGTTGTATAGTACTTTTACTTTACATCATAACACACTTAAATAAAATAAGCTAAATACTTATACTTATACTACTATAAGTAAATAAGTTAATAAGTAGTAATAGTAATAGAAGTAGTAGAAGTTAGTAAAATCAGTTTTTATGAGATTTTACTAGTTTTGCAGTTTTAAGTTTTACTAGATTTAGTTTTAGTTAATCAACATTTTTCGGGCACACCATGAGAAGAGGAAAGTTGGAATACTTGGTGTTACAACTGGCAAAATACAAGGGAGATCGCGGACGACAAAGACTGAGAGACTGAGAGAAAATACTGGACGGAGTGTCATGGCATGGAAAAGTCAACAACTGATAGGATAGGATGCATTGTTACCTGTAGATAGAAGATTGTGGAGGAAGGACATGTTCGTCTACACTACACCAACCGGTATGGCACATGATGATGAGTTTTAGTTTAGAAGTCAATTGAGTAGTAGTTGAGTGGTTTAGTTAACGCTACGAACTAAAAAATAAAAAATCAACCCATCATGCAACTTAAGTGAGTTCAAGCCTTATACTTATATATATATATATGTTGAGTTGACTTACTAAACTTAATATTAAATATAACTAATATAATCCCAAAAAAGGACAATCTCAGAGATTGTAATTAACTGGAGAGACGTAACACTTTTGTCAGTTGCCTCAAAGTTATTCTGCAAAATCATCATGAATAGAATAAAGGATTCAATAGATATAGTAATGCATGAAGAACAGGCTGGGTTTAGAAAAGGGAGAAGTAGAAGCTGCCTTGACCACATTTTTACTCTACTACTTATATTGGAAGAACACATTGAGAAGCAAAAATCTTTTGTACTTAACTTCATCGACTTCAAAAAAATGCATTCAACAGCATTCATAGAGATTCTTTGTGGAAAATTCTGAAGCAGTATTCAATATGGCTTACCATAAAAAAATCATAAATATCATCAAAGACATGTATGATGGATACACATGTGCAGTTCATCCAGAGGAAGGACTGAGCGAATGTTTTCCAATAGAAACTGGGGTTAGACAGGGATGTATTTTTCAAAGGCATCAAATGGATACAAGGATACCATTTGGAGGACCCCGACTTTGCTGATAACATAGTCCTCATCAGCAGTTAGATAAAAACAATGCAGGAAAACACAAATGAACTATCATCAATAGCCAGTAAAATTGGGCTTGAGATCAATCATGAAAAGACTAAAGTCATGAAAAGCTTAATTCCAACAGATGACAGAATATACATGGAAAATAAACAAGTGGAAGAGATCGGCCACTTTATCTATCTTGGAAGTCACATTGATCGGGAAGGGGATACAAGTAAAGAAATTAGAATCAGAATAGCTAAAGCAGCAATGTCTTTCAGAAGTCGTGAACAGTTGTGGAAATCAAAACTCATCAGCACAAACACAAAACTTAGACTATTCAAATCAAACGTACTATCAACCCTTTTATATGCATGCGAGAGCTGGAAAGCAACAAAAGACATAGAAACAAAGTTGAACGCATTTGAAAATAAATGTCTAAGGAAAATATTTGGTACAGCGTGGAACAAATTCAAAGCAGATATGGAAATTAGAGAAATCGCCAATCAACTACTAGTTTCATCAGTAATCAAGAAATGACGATGGACATGTGATGAGAAGAGATAATAACCGAATAGCAAAGCAAGCCCTCAAGTGGGAAACAACAGGTAGGAGGAACAGCGGCCGCCCCAGAGAGAGAGACACTGAGAAGAACATTGGTCAGAGAGACAAAGGCAGCAGGAATCGGGTCCCTCAATGAGATTGAGATGCTTGCATAGAACAGAGACAAATTATCTATCTATCTATCTATTGACCTTTCGAGCCGTAACCGGCCCATAGGGCGTAGACCAAGATACACCTTCTCCTATATGAATTTTTGTTCTAGCAGTTTTCTTTTAAAGATATTTTATCAAATCTCGCCATCTGTCTCTGTTCTGTGCAAGCAGTTCTATCTCATTGAGGGAGCCGATTCCTGCTGCTCTTGCCTCTCTCATCAATGTTCTTCTCAGTGTCTCCCTGGGTCTTCCTCTTTTTCTTTTACCTGTTGTTTCCCATATGAGGGCTTGCTTTGCTATTCGATTATTATCTCTTCTCATCACATGTCCAACGTATGACCATCGTCTTTTCTTTATTACTGAAGATATTAGTGGTTGATTGGCGATTTCTCTAATTTCCTCGTTTGTTTTGAATTCGTTCCATTCTATACCAAGTATTTTCCTTAGACATTTATTTTCGAATGCGTTCAACTTTGTTTCTATATCTCTTGTTGTTTTCCAGCTTTCACACGCATACGTAAGGGTTGATAGTACATTTGATTTGAATAGCCTAAGTTTTGTGTTTGTGCTAATGAGTTTTGATTTCCACAACTTTTCAAGGCTTCTGAAAGACATTGCTGCTTTAGCCAGTCTGATTCTAATTTCTTTGCTCATATCCCCTTCTCGATCAATGTGACTTCCAAGATAGATGAAGTGATCGATCTCTTCTACTGGTTTGTTTTCCATGTATATTTTGTCACTTGTTGGAATTAAACTTTTCATGACTTTAGTCTTTTCATGATTGACCTCAAGCCCAATTCAATCGAGACAAATTATGGGATTTGATAAAAGATCTTTGGAAGAATTGAGACTGCCAGAAACAAATTTTAGAAGAAGAGAAAGAGTATCTGGATCTATGCCCTATGAGCCACCCCAGAGAGAGAGACACTGAGAAGAACATTGGTCAGAGAGGCAAAGACAGCAGGAATCGGGTCCCTCAATGAGATTGAGATGCTTGCATAGAACAGAGACAGATGACGAGATTTGATAAAAGATCTTTGGAAGGATTGAGACTGCCAGAAAGAAATTTTAGAAGAGAAAGAGTATCTGGATCTATGCCCTGGCTCAAAAGGTCAATTGATAGATAGATAGATAGTTAAGTAGAACACGCATGGAGTGACCGTGTTAACGGAATTTACTGATGCATTTTCAGAAATGCTGTGCAAATGGTGGAGTGGATATAGAGAATTCCTGAGTACAATGAAACTGTTTCCAAGGATAGAATACAATAATATAGCTACAAAGCCTTCATCAGTAGATAAGGACTCTAGACAAGCACAGAATCATATGTATTGTTACTAATCTGTAAGCGGAGAATAGCAGTCCTTATATATAAGGGGACAACACCACCAGCCTTCATCTCTCTCTCCCCCCTTTCCACACATACACCATGAGGCTGGGACTGAAAATGACCTAAGAGTCAAACAATTGGTCACCATTAGTTATATGATCACACAGGTGAGACTTATTACTCAATGATTCTAAAAATGGTACAGAAATGGAATCAGATGATATATATATATAAATAGTAGAAAAAGTGAGGAGAAAGTAGAGAAAGGAAAAGGACCAGTGGGTATAATAGAAAAGAATGAAAATAATTGACCCCACTTGGTTTGAGGGAGCCAAATCGGGCCATGTAACAGTTCTTCAGTGTAAACTGGCTTTGGTCATCTGAGGAGCAAGTGATGATGTTGTTTCATTGAAATAAGGACCAGGGTATTAATGGATACAGAAGAAAAGATTTAACATAATATTTAAATCTTATTTTTCCTGTACAATATATGATTATATTATTGGTTAATATAGCATGTAAGTTGCGTTACAAATATTATTAATAATTATGTTGCAAATATTTTTCTTTCAATTCAGAAGAGAGAAAGTCAAAGAAATCAAAATATGAAGCTGAAGTCTATGATGATGATGACAATGATCAAGATGTAGAGAGTGTCAAAGGTTATTATATTTGTTTATATATTTATTTTAAGAATGTTATATTATAGTACAGTGACAGGCAATGATTCTTTTTAACAAGACTGAATAAGCAAAAATACAAATAATAGAAAATATTAAGCCAATATTTGTTTAGCATTAAAATATCCAGTAATATTTGTTACTATAATTTGAGGAAAATGTAGTATTAATTTTATATATATGGTATTAGTTTAGTTTGATTTTATCTTTGTGTTTGTGGCATTTCAAATTTTGCAATGCAAGTACATATGCAGACATATAAATAAGAATATACAAGATTTGCATATTTTCATTGTTTATTTTGTTTTTAATTTATAGCAGGGATGTTCTATATAACTCTCTTGACAAAATTGGTAGTTTGTATTAAATATCAGGGAGGCTACATCATCACTCTATATTCCTTGTGAAGCAGACATCGTTGGAAGCTCTACTGTTTGTGTGTTCTTTGCTTATACACTGGTGCCAGTTAGATGAACTTTTAGCTAGTTGTCCTTGTGTTTTGACATATGGATGCAAGTCCTGGACAGTCAGACAACAAGACAATTGTTGTTGTGACAACAGGAAAAAATCTAGGGAAGCAGGGAGAAAAGATACAAGACA
This sequence comes from Megaustenia siamemsis, assembly GCA_032433765.1. Lineage (NCBI taxonomy): Eukaryota > Metazoa > Mollusca > Gastropoda > Stylommatophora > Ariophantidae > Megaustenia > Megaustenia siamemsis. Next base: position 43,385,450 of record JAVIAB010000092.1, on the reverse strand, counting down.
TTTTTGAAAGATTTGATTGGTAGAAAGTCAACAACAGAATTAATAAATAACTGTAGAGGTAGAAAGTTGTGGATGAACTATTGTAATAGTTGAGTCTGTAGTGGTCACTTCTCAATATGAAAATCAATAATTGATTTCACCTCAACAAGGAACTGTTAACCTCTCATGCATCTGTTTATATATGTTGCTCTGCATACATTTATTAACAATTATACTATTTTGTTTAACAACTTTGATCCTTTATATAGGGTTTTGTTTTCAGTTTAAATTTGCACCCCCCCCCCCCCCCCCCCCCCCCCTGTGTGAGTCAGTCTACTTTCCGATTTGAAATTATTGTGCAGTGAACAGTATTAAATATACACATTTATGAGAATTATATTCTCTTAAAATGAATAAATTTATTTTTTAAATTGTTTAATAAAGATATTGGGTTTCTTTCAGTGATAAGTCCTTTAGTGTCAGTTTGAAATAAAATGTTTGTATTTTGTTAGGACAAAAAGTATAATTTATAACAAATGACCTCTTAATCAGACATGGTTAACATAACATATTTTTTCAGATGTTCCTGCATCTGCATCTCGTGAATGTGTTGAAGCTGCACCAGAGGATGAATTTGGGGCCCATGATTACAGAAAAATTTTGGAACTAAAAATGGACCATAAATCTAGACCCCTATGGATTGTAGGTTTTATTACAATTGACTTACATTCTGAAGAAATGTGCCTTTTAACCAATATTCTGATGTTTCTGTGTTATACCTTATCAACCTTAAACTAATTCTCATGTAAAAATCCATACTATCTTAATATTTGCAGTTTAATCTCAAATCACTGAAAGAAATATTTATTAACTCTTTCTGTACAGAAGCTTTTTATCAGTGCAACATAAGAGATTTCAGAGACAAAATTTGTCATATTTTTAAGAATCAATCTACACATTTATATTTATCTAACATGTAACATATTACATATGAATTTTTAGATAATTGAAGAAGGTATTTGATTTCATGAATGCCAAAATGATACAAGGCATATAAAAAGAATATGGTTTGATGACAGTTCATACTAATCAAATTGTGAGTGACGCACTATGTGGCGGAACGTACGTGGTTGAAATCAGTATGGCGAAATGTACGGAAAGAGTTGATACTTTTGATAAGATTATTATCTTTATTATTACATAACATGAAAAAACAATTTCTTTAGTTTAAAATTACATCTGGCAATGAATAGTGTACTAGACTGTTCATTTAGAGAACAGCTTATATATATTGTCATTAGGTTTCATTAGCTAGTAATAATATACTGTAATGGTACTAAAACATTTGTTTCTGTTAGGCTCCAAATGGACATATATTTCTGGAGTCATTTTCACCTGTGTACAGACATGCTCATGATTTCCTTATTGCTATATCCGAGGTAAGTTTGTGTAAACTATATGTTTTATTTAAGAATAGTAATAGAACGATTTTTTGAAATGCAAAGAAAAATTGCTATATTTTTGCTTACAGGGCTGAATTAAGGGTTTTTGATGCAAGTTAGTAAAAGCTTTAAGTGGATTTTTACATGGTTGCACTTTTGAAGTTACAAGAATCACAAAGTGACAGCATATGGAGTGAATAGTCATGAACTTATGCTTTAAAATACAGTGGAGCCTTTTACTTTGAAATGACCCTGACTTTGAATGTTCCAGAGTATGAACGCTAAATTTAAGAGAATTTTTGATCTTGAGTTTAAACAATGCTTCAGTGTTTGAACTGTGCAGATGTAGTGGGAAAAATGTCATCTGTTAAAGCAGTAGATCATTTTGTTGTGTGCTCAAGTCGTCGCTTGCATTACAATTGTGTGCTCTCAGTACTTTTTTTTCACTTTATTGTTTGGTTTTGATTATATATAGCCACTATCTATAGCATCCAACAAGAGTATAGAAGCAATGAAGCCTAAGAGGAAGGTTGTAGTATTAATGATTGAAGTGAAAAAGGAACTCACCCTGAAGCAAGATAATGGTAAAGGTGTGGTGGATTCGTAGATAAGAGTAAAAGTGAACTAAAACCTCAAAACAGTAGTGATAAGAAGCAGAAAAAAGAGAGAAAACTCCAGAAGTACATTTATTTGGTGTGTCTGTGAAAGAGGACAACCCTACCAAACAGTAACCTTTCTCTTCTAGTGTATATCTATGAGGGTCATTCAAGATGTTTTGCACTATAATAAGAAATTGATATGGTCTATGTATAATTGTAAAGGCACTTATGGTTGAATTTCTCAAAAGTACATGGTGTGTGTGGAGTGACATGTGAAAGAAAAATTGGTGGGAAGCTGATAAAGTTATTTGGGATCCAAATTAACCCTTAATTATGATACCCACTTGTGACTCACTTGTTTGTGATACAGAAGTAAAAATTACTACCACTTAAATGTTATATGTAACATTTTGTTTTTAGAAATACCCCCCCCCCCTTTTTTTTTTTTTTCTTCCTGCTGTCTATTCTCTCCTCCCCCCCACCCAATCTTTTCTGCTGTCTATTCATACGGCAGCCATAAACCATCAGATCACCCCATATTTTTGGCGGCTTTGTTCACTGATTCTTCCATGTTACAAAGGTTTCTTTGATGTCATACAGATGGCCAAGGGGATTTCCCCCATCATGTGTACCAACAAAAACATTTCTTGAAAACTGGCTGATTAAAAAATGTTTATTTACGTTACTGTGTTACTTTATTACTACGTGGATGAAAAAAAATCCAACATTAAAAAAAAAAATAAAACAGTCAGAGGTCACTGTTAATGATAATTAAAAAGATATAGGGGAAAAAAAGGGGTGTAAAAAGGGGGGGGGGCGAGGTAAGTTGAAACAATGCTTCCATCATTGTTATTTTTTTTTCTAAACTCTTTAAACCAAGTACCCATTTTTACAGGATATGTTAGCAAACAAATTCTCAGTTTATTTTATTCACAAAAATATCAAGCTATTACTAAAATGCTCTTTAGTAAAGTTGCATGTCTCTTTAGATATTCAAAGTATTTATTGCCATTAACTTGAAGTGAACCACATAGCACCAAGTAGAAGAGTTTTTGTCCAGTCCTTTTTTTTTTATTGGAAGTAGTTATTAGTTGTTTTTCATTTTACTACAATACATTAATTACCCTCTTTTATGTTTGTTCTACTGTTAATTAGAGGTTTTCTTTTCTACCGTATGTACATTAATTCAGTGTAATCTTATTTATCTGGAGAAAAACTGCTGAATATCATATAGAGTAAAGATAATCTAAAGCAAAACTATTCTTTTTGTTTGATTCAGTCACTACCATTTTAATGCTATTTCTCTGTTTTTAAAAATAGTTAAATTGTGCATAACATCAGTCATCGGATTCTTAATCTTTATGAGATCTTTTAATCCAATTTCTAACACAACAAACATAATGAATATTTAATTTGTGCATGAAAATTTATTAACAGCCAGTATGCAGACCTATAAACATTCATGAATACAGACTGACAGCATATTCACTTTATGCTGCTGTTTCTGTTGGACTACAAACAAATGACATTGTTGAATATCTACGAAGACTTAGTAAGACCTCTCTTCCTTCTGGTATCATTGAGTTCATTAAGGTATTTAGTATATTTTTTATTTACTTTAATGTTTTAAGCTATTATTATTTGTCTTATATAATCTTAATTAAAATGCCTAGACTATTAATGTATTTATTAGATGAAGATTTGAAGGATCATAAATTGACAAAATGTAGCACAAATGCAAATATCATAATATTGTGTAATTATTTCAAAATATATATGGGTCAATTAATCATCAGGTACTATGCCTGCTGAGTAAAGCGGCATGGGCATAATACCAACCACATTACCCCAAAAATCATGTGCCGAAGGTCTGTAAAATTTATGGTCACTAACACCATATTCTCTATACAGTGCCACTTGGCATGACGGTGGTACTTTACTTTTTTTTTTACTATGCCTGCTGGCGTAGGTAATCACGTCTCTCCACAACTTTCAATCTCAACAGTTATTTATCATTTCTTTTGTTGACCTTCTGCCAAGCCATTCTCTTAAGCTGTCTGGTATCTTTTCTATTTGCTTCCCTCTATCTCTTTGTCCCTCAATTTTCCCAGTTATCATAATATATTCCAACTATTTCCTTCTCATTACATGGCCAAAGAATTATCTCTTCTTAGCTCTCCATGGTATTCTCAATATTTTCCTTTAAACCCACATTTCTACAGATTCCTGTGATTTTCTTGTCTGTTGTTCTATTGTCGATGATTCACATCCATATGTTACGACTGGCTCTTCATAACATTTAAGAAATCTTTTTCGTATTTCTATTGTCAAAAATGGATTGCACAGCATCTTCCTCATTTTTTGGAAAGTTACTTTTGCTTGAGCCATTCTGCATCTCACCTCTGTGTACCATTGGAGGTTAACATTGTTCCCAGATATTTAAATTAATTTACTTGTTTTAATATTGTTCCACTTGTCTTTATTGTGCATTGCGGTGATGTCTTTTTCTTTGTTGTTACCATTACTTCTGCCTTTTTACTATTAAGGATGAGTCCTTTATTTTTGCTTTCGTTCACTATTATGTCTAACATTTCTTGTAACTCATTTTCACTATTAGCGATTAAGACTGTATCATCAGCATACCTTAGATTACTTATATTATGACCTCCAACTGTCTTTCCAGTCATGCCCCTTATGGATCTTAATATAATTTAACTATTAATATTAAATAAATCTGGTGACAGCACACAACCTTGCCTAACATCCTGTATTATTTGTTGAAATATTCCCAGTTGATTTCCAGTTCTTATGGCTACTGTTTGTTGCTAGCACATGTTTTTTATTATTCTTAGATCTTTGCTGTCTACGTTTTAGTCTTCTGAAATTTTGATTATTTCTTGGTGCTTTACTTTGCTAAATGGTTTGGTATAATCTATGAAACATAGGTATAGATCTCTTTTTACCTCTATGACTCTTTCTACTAAAGATCTTATGATGTTTATGGCACTGTTCGTACCTTTACCTCCAACAAACCCACACTGTTCATCATTAATTTCTGGACTGATAGTGTTTTGCACTCTTTGCAATGATGATTCTTAATAATATCTTAGTCAATCAGTCAATTAGATAAACAGAAATGGCAAATATTGAAGGAAAACACTAAATAATGATATGCAGCTATACATACACACATCAATATTGTTGATTAATGACAGAAAATAAACCCCATCAAAATGCTGCACACTAAAAAAAATTTAAGTAGTGTGTATAATGGGAGTATTTGTGAATTAAAGTAGAATAAATATGAAAGAACTGGAAAGATGCTGTCTTTGCAGCATGGGAAGAAAATGTATAACAACTTGATATTATACTGTTCTACTGATAACACGAATGGAAGTTGGCCTTAATATGAAAGTCTTATGTGGTAATAGAGTTTTATAACATATAATGTCATAGAGAAGTAAGGTGCTCTAAGTATTGTGTAGCATCATTTGTATGTTGTAGACCAGACTCTTCCTCTTTGTTATTACCTTTCCAATTCTGCTAACTAGGTAATAATTATTTTACATTGGAATCAACTGGATAATATTTGATAGGGAATGAATCAACTGTAATTTGATCAGAAAATAAGTCAGAATCATAATGTTTTGCTACTCTTGGTCTCAGCAGTCATTATTCTTCATTATTATTTAGATATTTCCTTTGAATACTTCGTATTATATGACTTATTTATTTATATATTATCTTTGGTATTCATTATTATTCGAATTTTTTCTATTTCAGCTTTGTACTGTTAGTTATGGCAAGGTCAAACTTGTTTTGAAACACAACAGATACTTTGTTGAAAGTCAGTACCCAGTAAGTTAAATATTTGTATCTATATTTAGTGTCGTTTAAATAAAGTCCACAAGATAGTCTACGTTTATATAAGAAGTTGGTTAATGTTTTTCTGCAGTCAAGTCTTTTGCTAATTGTCTGATCACAGGATGTAACTTTTTATCCATTTCTCTCAATTCCAACATATCATTAAAGTCAAGTATATCAATAATTTTCCCTGATATTTAGTCATATTTGTCAAAATATGAAATATTAACCAACAAAAGACTTTTTTTTTTTGCACACACAGATTGAAACTGCATATTGTGTATCTGTGAACAGGATGTGCTACAGAAACTTCTGAAAGATCCTAATATCCAGATAGCTAGAAAACGAGAAACAGATGAAGAGTCTGGTATGGACAACTTTATTGCTGGTCAGCTTTCTGGGAAGTCTGCGCTGCAGGTAGCGTCTGTTGTGCTTTTTTAAAAAATAAACGTTAAATTTATAAATCTTGTTTGCTATTTTTCAATATTCTTCCAACATACAACTAAAACATATTTTCAGAATAGTCTAAGTATAGTTACTTTTGGTTAGTTTGATTGGTTATTGAACTGCAGACACAGAAATTAGATATGTTGCCCCTATATCATGACTATTAAATAAACAAGTAGTTTTTGCACAAGTTGTTTTATTACCTATAGGAATATTTTGCATTGGTGAATCTTTTGTCACTATAAATTAATTATCTTGTTGAACTGAAGTTTTCACAATAATATACCTTGCATGCAAGCAACAACATCCTGCAGCTTAGATAAACTAAAATGATTAAAACACTCTTGATCTCAGTCATCTAGTTTTTCTTCATTTTACATTATCTGCATAAGTGTATAACACCACAGCTTATGGATTTATCAGGAGCTAAGTATTGTACAGTAGTAGAACACTCTTGTACTATTTATTAGTGAACCAAGCTTTATTTCATAACTTTCTCTACTTTTCCTTGTTAAATTTTTTAAAATTAAAATTTATTTTTTTTTTTATAAAAGTTAATTCTAAAAGTTTTAATGTGAAGAATTTTGTTATTTATGTAGTGAAAATATAATATTACATTTAAAAAAAATTGCTATAATTAATAAAAAAAAGTAAAGTACCCCCATCACGCCAAGTGGCGTATAGGGAAATATGGTGTTAGTGACCCTATATTTTACAGACCTTCAGCACATGATTTTTGGGTAATGTGGTCGGTATTACGCCCGTGCTGCTTTACTTTCCCAGAAAAAAAATCTGGTACCCATTTAAGGCTGGGTGAACCATCGGTTGGGATTGATGGCAGGAGCCATCGGTTGGGATTGAACCCTACCCCTTGTCCTTTGTAGTCCAGTTCACTAACCACTGAGCTATCGCGGCTCCTGCTATCATTAATGCTGATTTTAATTTTGGTTGTGACAAACACATTGGTTTCTGGTTGGATCCAAGATGAAGATTTGTTTTTTCTCCCACTTGGTATAGAACCATTGATTAGAGGTTTAACAAGCTATCATAAAAACGCTATTGTTAATGAAACGTAGACCTGGCCGACCCAGAGAGATGCTGAAAAGATCAAAGAGGAAAGAGCAGCAAGAATTGGCTCCCTCAATGAGATAGAGTTGCTTGCATAGAACAGAGACAAATGGTGAGATTTGATAAAAGATCTTTAGAAGGATTTAAAACTACTAGAATAAAAATTAAGATAAGAGAAAGAGTATCTGGGTCTATGCTCTATGGGCCGGCTATGGCTGGAAAGGTCAATAGATAGATAGATTGTATATACATGTCTTTTAAACAGTTGAGCTGAAACAAATGTATTTTGTTAATCCTTTTCAACAGTTAAATAAGCCTGCGGCAAAACCAGATGACCCACAGGCAGGTCCATCTAATGCAGAAAATGGAGATACAGGAGAAGTTAAAGATGTTCCAGAAGATATTTTTGAACTTTATGACAAGATGGACAAAGATGATGATGAAGAGGATGATGCTCATCTGAAAACTGTGTCATTTGAGGTCAAGCAAGACATGATTGAAATCCTACAAAAAAGGCAGGATATTTTGTATTGAACTGTTGTGATCTATAGAAAAGCAGCTTTGAAATTCTTTAATGAAATACTTAAGTAGCATATACTTTTACAATGAAATTAGAGATCTTCTATTATAAGAAGTCTTATAAAAGTTTTACATTAATTTTGTTTTTAATCTGTTATGTATGTTACATTAATCTTGTTTAATTAATTTCTTTTATAAAAAAGATTTAGTAATATTAAAAAAAAATATTTTATGATTTTTTTAATTTGAGTCAAATGTGCAGTTCTCTTGCAGCTACAATTTACATTTATAATTATATGTTTGCATATTTTTAATTCTTCTTTCTAGATGTATAGAATTAGAGCATCCACTGCTGGCTGAATATGACTTTAGAAACGACACATTAAATCCAGATGTTAAGTATGTATGATATATTTAACAACAAAATTGTTGTATATGAATGCTGAAAGCTCTAATTTTTTAGTATTATGTAACCTTCTAACTACACTACAGATCAAAGAGCTGACCAGTACTGAGATATAAGGATGTTTGCAGGACTTCCTTGAGTGGGTTCTGTATCAACGAAAAAAAAACTGAGAAAATCTGGCATCAGATTATAGCACATGGAGAACAAATATAACAAACTGTACAGCAGCATTCATGGAAAATTTAGAAGATTAAAGGCACAAGAGAAAGGAGATGAGGCCAGGCACCACAAATACACATTGTTCATTCTGCAGTTGAATCTGGACGATCCAATATTGGCAGATTCAGTCATAAGAAGCTGTCCAGTAAAATAGCATCCACCATATGATACAAATGTTTTACCAAGCTATTGACTAATCATGATTGCTTGCTACCAACTATCTTCTAAAGTGCCAAAGGCGCGCTCTCTCTCTCTCTCTGTGTGTGTGTGTGCGTGCGTGCGTATAACTACATTTCAATTTACACCTATAACTACATTTCAGTTATCATATAATAAAATACAGCTATTTGTTGATTTTCATTGCTTTTATATGGATGTGGTTTTGGAGAGCAACAGGAAAGGAAACATTAAGACTATCATCATTTCTTACATCCTGTTTGTGGGAACTCCTTATAATATTTTAGTCAAATAAAATAGGCAACCAAAAACTGCTCAAGAGATGCATCAAGAAAAAAAGCACACAGTGATAATAGGCACAAAATGGAACTGAAAAGGTCGTGTTTTCAGAAAAGATCTAGAAACAATCACAAGAATTGCCATTCAGCTGACACTTGAGTGAAGGCAAAAGAGAGACAGACCAAGGGCAATCTGGTAGAAAACAATGATAACAGATAGATGTACAATATAGATCGCATTTGTTTGTGCACCCTTAAAGATTAGTAATGGGTATTACAAAATGGAGAGATTTTATTGTCACTATACAAATTGCACTGAGAAGAACATTGATGAGAGAGGCAAGAGCAGCAGGAATCGGCTCCCTCAATGAGATAGAACTGCTTGCACAGAACAGAGACAGATGGCGAGATTTGATAAAATATCTTTAAAAGAAAACTGCTAGAACAAAAATTCATATAGGAGAAGGTGTATCTTGGTCTACGCCCTATGGGCCGGTTACGGCTCGAAAGGTCAATAGATAGATAGATACAAATTGCAAGTAAAAAGAAGGAACAGACCGTTGACAATTTGTGTTGAAAAAAAAAAGTAATGTTTTAATTATAGTTAACTGGCAAGTATATTTAGAAACATTAAGCATGTCTTTTTTTTTTATTATTCAGTAGCATATTATATTCTACAATGCATTCAGTTGAGCAAGTGAAAAATAATTATTACCACTTTTATTTTGTAATGCTTCTCATTATGTAATACTTTTGAGTAACATTTAAATATGTTCCAGTGGCAGCAGTTGAAAATTTCCCTTTTTTTCAGCATTGACCTAAAACCATCAACTGTTCTAAGACCATACCAAGAAAAAAGTCTGCGCAAAATGTTTGGTAATGGACGGGCAAGATCAGGAGTGATAGTACTACCATGTGGTCAGTTTTTTTACCCCAACATATTTTATCTATTTGTAAATGGTATATATTTATGAGGTGTTATTGTGTTCAGCATATAATAACAATAATTTGAGGAAATATTGTTATGCACTCACTTCTGTCTTTATGACATTTTTATCAAAGAACTTTTTGTTATTGTAGGTTTCCATGGTTTTGTTATTCACAGCAATAACATTAAGATTGGAAAGACATAACATATAATGCTATATGTATATATGCTGCTTGACATTTTGTTGTATCAAGCACTAGCAATTTTAGGTAAGGAGAACACTTTTTTAATGAGTACAGTTGTATAAAGTCATTTAATTGTTAATTTCTTGTTTGATGTTGCAGATAAAATGATTATTTGATTGTTCTTATATTTGTTCATCACTTTTTGTAGCAATATAATTGTGAGAGGACTGGATCAAACACTGTTTTTTTATGCTCTAATTAATGCTTAAATAATAGCTATTAAGATTGTTCCATATTTGATTTAAAGTGATTCACTGTGTAAAGTTTTGTAAGACCCGCTACTCATAACAAATGAAAAGTTACTTATAGACACAAAAGTTTGCAAATTATTGAGAAAATTGAGAATTAATAAGTTTTATAATATTTGCTCAACACTTTTTATATAAATAGACAGATGCAAATGACAATTAAAAAGTTTTATAATATTTGCTCAACAGTTTTTATATAAATAGACAGTTGCAAATGAGAATTAATAGATTTATAATATATTATTAAAATAGTTCAAAGATTTGGGCATTGATCACAAACATAGAGAACATATTTCTCTGAAAGTAATATTGACAAATAAGCATTTCTGGAAAACTAAGACAATAGTGAAAAATAGTGATAAAGATAATGGTTTGGCAAGTGAAATATTTTATAACATCTAAAGAAGCACAGGGTGTTAGACAAGGTTGTGTGCTGTCACCAGATTTGTTTAATATTTATAGTGAGATTATTTTAAGATCCATAAGGGGCATGCCTGGAATAACAATTGGAGGTCATAATATAAATAATCTAAGGTATGCTGATGATACAGTATTAATTGCTAAGAGTGAAAATGAGTTACAAGAAATGTTGGACATTATAGTGAAAGAAAGCAAAAATAAAGGACTCAGCCTTAATAGCAAAAAGACAGAAGTAATGGTAACAAAAAAGAAAAAGACATCACCTCAGTGCAAAATAAAGACAAGTGGAACAATATTAAAACAAGTAAATGAATTTACATATTTGGGAACTTTGTTAACCTCAGACGGAAGATGTACAAAAGAGGTGAGATGCAGAATGGCTCAGGCAAAAGTAGCTTTCCAGAAAATTAGGAAGATTTTATGCAATCTATTTTTGACAATAGAAACAAAAAAAAGAGTTCTTAAATGTTATGTAGAGCCAGTCTTAACATAGGGTTGTGAATCATGGACAATAGGACAACAGACAAGAAAATCACTGGAATCTGTAGAAATGCGGTTTTATAGAAGAATGTTGACTGCCAAGGACAGCTAAGAAGAGTAATGAAAATGTTCTGAGAGAGGTCAAAGCAAAAAGAGAGCTAATTTCCAATATTAGGAAGAAACAATCATAATTTTTTGGCCACGTAATGAGAAGAGAACAACTGGAATATAATGTAACAACTGGAAAAATTGAGTGACGAAGAGATAGAGGGAAGCAAAGAGAGAAAATACTAGACAGCTTAAGAGAATGGCTTAGCAGAAGGTCAACAACAGAAATGATAAAGAACTGTCAAGATTGAAAGTTGTGGAGAGACATGATCACCTACGCCAGTAGGCCCGGTACTTGATGATGAAAGAAGCACAACACCAAACTGAAGGCCATGCACGCTGGCAAATGGAGAGAATAATGTCAATACTTTTGATATGAAAGTAACATCAAGAGATTGATCAATTGAAGTTTGTAAGAATATATCAACAATGCAAGTGACAATCTATGATGTGAAAAAGTAAAGTAAAGTAAAGTACCCCCCGTCACGCCAAGTGGCGTATAGGGAAATATGGTGTTCTATCTATTGACCTTTCGAGCCGTAACCGGCCCATAGGGCGTAGACCAAGATACACCTTCTCCTATATTAATTTTTGTTCTAGCAGTTTTCTTTTAAAGATATTTTATCAAATCTCGCCATCTGTCTCTGTTCTGTGCAAGCAGTTCTATCTCATTGAGGGAGCCGATTCCTGCTGCTCTTGCCTCTCTCATCAATGTTCTTCTCAGTGTCTCCCTGGGTCTTCCTCTTTTTCTTTTACCTGTTGTTTCCCATATGAGGGCTTGCTTTGCTATTCGATTATTATCTCTTCTCATCACATGTCCAACGTATGACCATCGTCTTTTCTTTATTACTGAAGATATTAGTGGTTGATTGGCGATTTCTCTAATTTCCTCGTTTGTTTTGAATTCGTTCCATTCTATACCAAGTATTTTCCTTAGACATTTATTTTCGAATGCGTTCAACTTTGTTTCTATATCTCTTGTTGTTTTCCAGCTTTCACACGCATACGTAAGGGTTGATAGTACATTTGATTTGAATAGCCTAAGTTTTGTGTTTGTGCTAATGAGTTTTGATTTCCACAACTTTTCAAGGCTTCTGAAAGACATTGCTGCTTTAGCCAGTCTGATTCTAATTTCTTTGCTCGTATCCCCTTCTCGATCAATGTGACTTCCAAGATAGATGAAGTGATCGATCTCTTCTACTGGTTTGTTTTCCATGTATATTTTGTCACTTGTTGGAATTAAACTTTTCATGACTTTAGTCTTTTCATGATTGACCTCAAGCCCAATTTTGCTGGCTATTGATGATAGTTCATTTGTGTTTTCCTGCATCGTTTTTATCTGATTGCTGATGAGAACTATGTCATCAGCAAAGTCCAGGTCCTCCAAATGGTCTCCTTGTATCCATTCGATGCCTTTATTACCAGTGCAGCATTTCTTCATTATGAAGTCCATAACAATTCCAAATAACAAGGGCGATAAAATACATCCTTGTTTAACCCCAGTTTCTATTGGGAAACATTCGCTCAGTCCTTCCTCTGTTCGAACTGCACATGTGTAACCATCATACATGTCTTTGATAATATTTATGATTTTTGATGGTAAGCCATATTGCTTCAGAATTTTCCACAAAGAATCTCTATGAATACTATCAAATGCTTTTTTGAAGTCGATGAAGTTAAGTACAAAAGGTTTTTGCTTTTCAATGTGTTCCTCCAATATAAGTCGTAGAGTGAAAATGTGGTCAAGACAGCTTCTCCCTTTTCTAAACCCAGCCTGTTCTTCACGCATTACTGTATCTATTGAATCCTTTATTCTATTTAGGATGATTTTACAGAATAATTTTGAGGCAACCGACAAAAGTGTCACGCCTCTCCAATTGTTACAATCTCTAAGATTGCCCTTTTTTGGGATCTTAACAATGATTCCTTTTTTCCATTTATGAGGCGTCTTCTCTGTTTTCCAAATGATGTTGAACATTTTTTGGAGATGTATTAAATTATGGCTATCAATTGCCTTGAGGATCTCAGCTGTTAACTTATCCTCTCCAGCAGCCTTGTTATTGGTCATTAGCTTTAAGGTGGTTTCTATTTCACTCAAGGTGAAGTCATCTAAATTTACATCTAATTCTGCTGCTGGTGTTTCAGCTTCAAAATCTATTAAACTGTGAGGTAGTGGACGGTTAAGAATTTCTTTGAAGTGTTCCGCCCAACGGGCTTTTATGTCTGCGCTTGTTGTTAGCATTAATCCAGATTTGTCTAGAATTGGTGTTCCACAGGATGTATAGGTGTTTGTCAGCATCTTTTGTACAGTATAAAGAGTTCTGCTGTCTCCTGTAATTGCAGCTGTCTCTGCTTTCTCTGCCAAGTTGTCTATATAAGCTCTTGTATCTCTTCTTGCCGAACTTTTCACTTTGTTGTCTAATTCTTTGTATGTTGCTTTTGCCAGAACCTTTCCAAGATCTGTCTTTACATTAGTCATGGCTCTCTTCGCTTCAATATGGTGTTAGTGACCCTATATTTTACAGACCTTCAGCACATGATTTTTGGGGTAATGTGGTCGGTATTACGCCCGTGCTGCTTTTACTTTCCCAGAAAAAATCTGGTACCCATTTAAGGCTGGGTGAACCCGGAGCCGTCGGTTGGGATCGAACCCTACCCCTTGTCCGTAGTAGTCCAGTTCACTAACCACTGAGCTATCGCGGCTCCTACTAATTTTTAGGGAATTAGTAAAACCCAGGTGTCCTCGCCAGGGTACGAACCCCGGCTGTTGCCGTATGATGTGAAAACTGCACCTAATATTTCATATCTAACACCACACATAATTTTAATTTGTGATTTTTATATATCCAGTCACATGACTATCTGAGCAAGAGTCATTGATGTGAAAATGAGTATGAGACTAGGATTAAAATAAATGGGCATCAAAGGTAAAAATGTTATGTTGTAGGTGCTGGCAAAACATTAGTTGGTGTGACTGCAGCCTGTACAGTGAGGAAAAGGTGTATCTGTCTAGCAACATCTGGTGTTGCTGTTGAGCAGTGGAGGTCACAGTTCAAGATGTGGTCTACAATAGATGACAGTCTTATCTGCCGGTTCACCTCTGATGCAAAAGACAAGCCTATGGGTATGTATTGACAAAGACTATATTTTATACTTCTTGTAATATAATGAGTTTAGAGAGGGCTAATAGACTAAGCCAAGGTTAAATTATTTGCTGCAGCAATTATATTGATGTTCTCTTTTATGGCCTGTGAAGAAAGATTATCTTGAATTGTATTTATGTTTGACTTGTTGATAAGGTCATTCTGGATTTTGTTCTTTATTCTTATTTGCATAAATCTCACAGTACCTTCAGTAGTTTTGTTGTACCAGACAGAATAATCATCTCCCCCAACACAGCAATTTGCTCTTACTAAATAATCAAAACTACCCATCTAAGGCATAAGATAGTTATATAACAAATAACAGAAACATGGGAAAATTTACAGAGAAAATTTATAATGGAGCACAGATCATTCACAACAAAATTTGATTTTCTTTAAATATTCCTGAACTTTTATAGATTTTTTGTAGATTTCAAAATATTAAAATAGAATTTTCTTTAGAGATGAGTGTTATAATATATATCTAATTTCATAAATAGTTTGAAATTTTGTCATGATTATACTAGGCAATATAAGAAGGTAGTTTGCCATTCCTTTCCTTCTTGGCAGTGACTGTACTAGTTGGAGGTCACAGCCATTGTCTCTATACATGAGATCCTCTGCCTGTCATCGCTGTGTGGGGACCATAACCGGCACTACTTGTCGGCTGCTCCCACACCATCCACCACCTGCTCCAATGGCTTCACATAACCCTGATTGGTGTCATGGCATGGAAAACTGTAGATAGAAGGTTGTGGAAGGGCATGATCGCCTATACCATCTAGTATGGCACATGATGATGATGACGATGAGTTTGAAATTAGCTGAAGATAAGATAAATTGTTAATCGGTCTATATTTTAATCATAAATAGTAAGGCAGGTAAAATTTATAATCTGATTGGTAGTTATATATGGCTTTAGGCTGTAGTTTGCTGTAGCTAACCAAACAATAAAGAAAAAAGAGTGAACTGGAGTATTTTTATGACTTTCAGCGTTATCAAAAGTCCAAAACCCACATTAAGCTATGCTATGATTATAATTACAATCATCAAAAAAATATCCTCTTAGTGGAACAGTGCAGAATTGCAGGTACATGTGGTTAGGGTGCAGACCCCAGTTCATTTCGTGATTTTTAATGTGTACGGCTGTAATGTGAAGGTGAACACACAACAATGGCAGAATCTCTTCGAGTTTGATGAAGAGAGCGTCATTTTCTGCGGAGACTTTAATGCTAGAGGAAACCAGTGGGGTAACGTCATAACCAACAAGCAATGAGAAGACTATAGAGAACGCACTGGTGTCGGCCGATTTAGTGTGCTTGAATGATGGAAGGGCAACAAGAATGGCCACTCGAATAGGGGACTCTGATAGTGTCATAGACCAGGCACTGGTGTCTTCCACCTTCGCACCGGTTTGCAGGTGGAGTGTACTGGGGTTCCACGGAAGTGATCACTATCCGTGTGTCCTCCTAATTGAGAAAAGCAGAAATGGAAGCCAGAAAAGAAAGTTCCACACATACAACTACGAGGAAATAGACCAGGACGTCATTAGCAAAATCCGACATAGGAAACAGAGCACCCCTCGTAGGAGGCAGGAGAGATGGACGCAGCCACCCTGGTGGTATGTAGAAGTCGAGGAAGCTTGGCGGAGCAAGAGACAAACGGTCAAGCCATTGCAGAAAGCTAGAAGATATGAAAGAACACAACCTGAGCTCTTGAAGTGTCTGAAAGTAGAGGTCGGCCAAAAAATGTTGCAATTTAAATCATGCAGCATCAAAATAAACAAGACAAATCTGAAACAAGTGCAACGTTTGAAATACTTGGGCACAGTGATAACATCAGATGGAAGATGCAACACAGAAATAAAAAGCAGAATAACTCAGGCCAAAATAGCATTTCAGAAAATGAAAAATATCTTATGCAACAAATCTATGTCAATAGAAATGAGAAAGAGAGTTCATCGGTGCTATATAGAACCAATTCTGACATATGGAAGTGAATCATGGACAATAGACATACAAATGAAAAGACGATTAGAGGCCACAGAGATGGGATTTCTCAGAAGAATGTTGAAAGTTCCCTGGACAGCTAAAAAGACCAATGAGACAGTTCTCAAAGAGGCCAACACAAAAAAAAAAAAAAAGCTCTTAAAAAACATCAGAAATAAGCAATCAACATTTTTTGGGCACATCATGAGAAGAGGAAAGTTGGAATACTTGTTACAACTGGCAAAATAAAAGGAAAGAGAGATCGCGGATGACAAAGAGAGAAAATACTGGAAAGCTTGGTGTCATGGCATGAAAAACAGTCAACAATAGAACTCATACGATGCACTGTGGATAGAAGATTGTGGAAGGACATGATCGCCAACGCCAACTGGTATGGCACATGATGATGATGATTATAATTAGATTCTTATAATATTCTTATAATATTCTAATAGTTGATATATTACTAGTTTGTGATTTTAAAAAAAATTAGTATAGAATTATTGCCCTTTTATAGCTTATAGTGTTACTTCCCAGGTTGTGCCGTGTGCATCAGCACATATTCAATGTTGGCCCACTCTACCAAACGCTCATGGGAAGCTGAGAAAATGATGGAATGGCTGCAAAATCAGGAGTGGGGCTTGATGGTTTTAGATGGTAAATATAGATTAGCAATTCATTTTTGTTGTCTAGTAATACTTACAGAAAGGTTAATGAGCAGGCAGTAAATGTTGATTGTGAGAATGAATGGTTAATGTGCTGGCTATCTTTTGAGAATGGTTTGTTTACAAATTTAGGCATCTATTTAATCCAGAATTTTAATGAGTGCTTGGCTAACAAAGTTGGGGAATGTAGGCTAGAAACTGCATTGATTACATCATCTAAAAAAATGTGAGTCTGAAACATTTACACCTATATTTTATTATATGCAGTGGGATTACCTTTGCTAACTTTATATTATGGTAGTTAAAAAAACTGTATCAAAAGTTTAGATAACTTGTGAACATTGCACACAAATTGTTAGCATAGCATTGGTAGTCAGTGTCGTACAGTGTAATTTAATAACAATATCAATTGTGTAAGCTTTTGGAAATTTACTGAAAATTGAACATTTGTTGTGATCTGCTTCAGAGGTACAGACAATTCCTGCAAAAATGTTCCGCCGAGTTTTAACCACAGTGAATGCCCATTGTAAACTGGGACTGACTGCCACGCTGGTAAGAGAAGATGACAAAATTGCTGATCTGAATTTCTTGATTGGTCCAAAGTTATATGAAGCCAACTGGATGGAGTTGCAGAACCTTGGCTATATAGCAAGAGTGCAGTGTGCTGAGGTGAGAGCATTTGTTTGTTCACATCCACATCAGTGATTGAGTGGTTAGTGTGCTCGCTTCCTGATCAGAAGAGTCCTGGTTTGATCCTCAGAAGCAGCATTTTTTTTTTGGGACCGACAAGGGTCTAGGGTTTTCTTAGCTTATAAAAATGGGTACTAGAGATTTTTCTGGGAAGTAAAGGCGGCCTGGCGTAATGCCAACCACATCATCCAAAAATGTGCCACGGTCATAGAAAAATAGAATGCTTAGCAAGGCATGGAGGTAAACCTTTACATTTTTTTTCCATTTGAGGCATTATGATGTTTCTGTAAAATCTTTGTGGTAAGAACAGTCAAAATAAAAATAAATAGAAACACCAAGTTTTATTTGCAAGATGAAACAAAAACATTCATACTATATTGAAGAAATTAATAATATAAAAAAATAAAGGATTAAATGTGAAAATATCTTTAAATTTAAATATAAAAAAATATTTGTCCATATATTGTCCATAATAATCATGTTGTCACTAATGCCAGTTTATTTCAGTTTGCACCATTTGATGGTCTCACTGCCTAATGTTAGATTTAAAATTCTTTTCTTCAGAAATATCAGGCTTAGTGTAGTTCTCTCACCTCTAATTTTATTCACTGTTTCTCTTATGAAACAGAAATATGATTGATAATATAATGATCAGTGACCCATAAAAAGGAATTTGTTTAAAACTGGTATGTTTCAGGTGTGGTGTCCAATGACTCCTGAGTTTTACAGGGAATATCTTATTGTGAGGTCTCAGAGAAAGTTGGTAAGTTATCACTGCTGATGCATTTAATGTTCAAGATATACCTGTAGTTTATCAATTCTTTAGCAAGTCCTTTTAAAAAAAATTAAATTGAGTTTGTACAGATCATTTAAAAAATATAATGCTGAAGATACTCTGTAACAAATATTGGACTTGAATGTGTTTTACTGATCATTTCATTAAAAGAAAGAGGGGGGACTGAGTGGTCTAGAGGTATGATGTCAGTCTCTGGTTAGGAATGGTCCTGGATTCAAATCCCACCACAGGTGGGATTAACAGATGACACAAGTATGGTGTTGGTTCATTTTGTTTGTTAGTTGCATACATATTATTGAATTGCCTTAATGGTTGTCCCATTTTACTTGTACAGTATCTGACAATTGATTCTCAAAGTATAAATTTTGCTCTCTCTTTCTCTTTCTCCTATTTATCATTTTCTCATACATCATACATGCTATTATTTTTAAAAAATTATTTTCAGCTCTTATCCACCATGAATCCAAATAAATTCAGAGCTTGCCAGTTTCTGATCCGCTACCATGAACGACGAAATGACAAGATTATAGTTTTCTCGGACAATGTGTTTGCTCTGAAACATTATGCTGTCAAACTGAACAAGTAAATTTGTTTGATTTTCTTATTGTGACTTTCCTCATTTGCTGGATTTTGTCTACACACTGCATATAGTTGTAGATTTTAATTTTCTATAAATAATGACCTGTGTAATGTATGATAATTTCTATATAAGATCACACTTAACATTATATAATAATTCAGTTCATTTTATGCTAGTAAATTAAGACATTCTCAGAATCTTACTGGTAAAATATACTCTAATGGTCTTAACTGAAAATTTGAAATACATAAAGATTAAATTAAACAATGCTTTCTCGGTAGCCTTCTGTCTAATGTTAAATTTTAACTTCCACTACATTATTTAGTGGACAAGCAAAATGATGCATAAAGTCATGACATAACAGACTCTAGGCAGGTGCTACTTCACATGATCCTTTTGGCTAATCAGCTGAATGGATTGTAGAGTGTTTCCATCATGGGTATTAACTTTTAGGTGATACCTACAATTTATTTTTGAAGACATTGAAATTTGAGATAAATAAAGATAGAGGTCATCATTATCTTGGTCAGATATTCCGTTGGCTCGCAAATTGGTGACATTTTGTGTACAGAAGCATGTGTTATTAGAGTATACAAATTGGTGACATTTTGTGTACAGAAGCATGTGTTATTAGAGTATACAAATTGGTGACATTTTGTGTACAGAAGCATGTGTTATTAGAGTATACAAATTGGTGACATTTTGTGTACAGAAGCATGTGTTATTAGAGTATACAAATTGGTGACATTTTGTGTACAGAAGCATGTGTTATTAGAGTATACAAATTGGTGACATTTTGTGTACAGAAGCATGTGTTATTAGAGTATACAAATTGGTGACATTTTGTGTAGAGAAGCATGTGTTATTAGAGTATACAAATTGGTGACATTTTGTGTACAGAAGCATGTGTTATTAGAGCATACAAATTGGTGACATTTTGTGTACAGAAGCATGTGTTATTAGAGTATACAAATTCCCAGTTTCTTTAGCAAAAGCACACAAACACTCTTGTATAGTTGTAGTAAAATAATTTTTTAGATGAAGAAATGGTCATGCTTTTATGTTAAATAAAATTAAAATAGTATCAAATTTGCATTTTTCTGTGGCATATTTTCACTTAGTGTCATTTACAAAAGGATGTGGAGATGCTATAAGTCCACCCAGGACATGACAAAGTTTACATTGTGATAACAGACTAAAATTGACAGAGAGGTGACAAGAGCACCTCAGATAATACATTTAAAAAATAGCAGTATCACTTATAGCTGATTTCCACTGAGCACTTTCAATAAAGTCAACAAGAATCCGAGAAATACATATAGCACAGATGAAGTAAAGTGTTAAAACTTGAAACCTTGTGATTCTGTAAACAAATAAATAAATCACTACATTTTGCCAGTTTGTAAATCACATACAAATGATATTTTTTTAGTAAGACAAACAGTAATTAAGGTTACATTTGATTTTAAGTGTATTGTATTTGAAGCATATTGTTTCATGTGTAAATTATGAGTAGTTTTTCCATTTAGTTTACCCCTGGAACATAGTGCAACATCCTTTTATTGCATCTCATTTCATTATTAAAAAAAAAATCATTATTGATTGCTGCTGTCTTTATAACCTCATTCAATAACTTACACGATCTTTACAATTTTTGTTGATCTTCTTTATGCATTCTTTGCTAACCATTTTTTCCTGTGGGTTAATTCTGCCTTTAGAATGGACCTTAAGGTTTGCCTGGTTTCGAATGAATTTTCTCTTATGAATAAGATAAGATCTTTCCAACATTCTTTTATCTGCATATATTAGTTTTCTTTTCTATTGTTTGTTAACTTTATCTTTTATCACTAATTTTCACACTTATAATGGTGTTAGCAATCTATTTTATGCTACCTATTATTTTGATTCACGAAGGAGCTATACTGATGTATCTATATTTATATTTAAGTTAGAGATTACTCTTGCGTAAAAAGTGTCATAATGTCTGTTTGTTCTGTGTAATGAATTGATAGTTCATCACATTCAGTTTTTGTTTACAGACCCTACCTCTATGGACCAACTAGTCAACATGAGAGGCTTCAGATCTTGCAAAACTTCCAACACAATCCAAAAGTCAACACAATCTTTGTATCAAAGGTTTGTACAGAAAATGTTACTTTTTAAACTCTGTGCATCATCCTAAAGTGCATATTGTCTGTAGATGATATTTAAATTTAATTTCTTGGTCACCAATTTGTACCTTTTTGTGTTTGAACTTTTTAGCTTTCTCTCACAGAAGACTTTCCCCCCTCCATTTTGATTAAACTGTATGCAAATATTCTCTTGTTAGCAGGATAAATATTTCTTTATTGTATTTGTTTGTTCAATTTCTTGTTGAAACATGTAGTTTGGCTAATTTTGATACATGTTCAAGTTGAAAATAAAATAAAAAGATGTTAAATTTTCATAGGTTGCTGACACATCCTTTGATTTGCCAGAGGCCAATGTTCTAATCCAGATTTCAGCTCATGGTGGCTCTCGAAGGCAGGAGGCGCAAAGATTGGGTCGTATTCTTAGGGCAAAGAAAGGTAGGTTTTCACATTGAATATAAATGAATGAATAGCTATCTTTCTTCTGTTCACCTGATTACTGTTAATAAAATAAATAATGTCTCATCATTTCCTCTTAACCCTAGATTATGACACCATTGTAAAAATTACTGCATCAAAACACAAATTATTCCAAATTTGATATTTTGCCATGTTCAAACATTACCACTCTCTATGTACCTTCCTAATTACTACTTCCAGTGACCCCTGAGTGTTGGATTTTGTTTCCATTGTAGCTCATCGTTTCTGACACAAGCAAACAGCTATAAATCGCTGACTGGCACTGACGTTTGCCTTTGCCCCCATCCTATAAATATTAACATGAAAAGGCATTGTGATAGCAGTCACATATTTATAAACCTACAATGCAAGTAATAAATCTATAGTAAATTTTAGCTGCTTTATTTAACCTTGATATGACAGCTGTAATTTATGGATTATATATCTATTTTTGTTATGTTAAGGGCATGAAAGCTGCTGGCAATTGTTGCTGAATGTTCTTCTTAGCATTCACCTGCTGGTTTACGGCAGTGTCGAAATACCTATGCCCTTACAACTGACACACCCTTCTTCATCATGAGTCATCATTATGTGCCATACCAGTTGGCGTAAGCGATCATGTCCTTCCATAATCTTCTATCCACAGTGCATCATATCAATTCCGTTGTTGACTGTTTTCCATGCCATAACACCAAGCTACCTAGTATTTTCTCACTTTGTTGTCTGCAATCTCCCTTTCCGTGTATTTACCAGTTGTTGCCAAGTATTCCAACTTTCCTCTTCTCATGATGTGCCTGAGAAATGTTGATTGTTTCTTTCTGATGTTATTTAGGGATTCCCTTTTTGTGTTGGCCTCTTGAGAACATCCTCATTGGTCTTTTTAGCTGTCCAGGGAACTTTCATCATTTTTCTGAGAAATCCCATCTCTGTGGCATCTTATCGTCTTTTCATTTCTTTCTTTACTATCCATGATTCGCTTCCGTATGTCAGAATTGGTTCTATATAGCACAGATGAACTCTCTTTTTAGGCAACGTAATGAGAGAGGGGGAAAACTTGAATATATTGTGACAAAAGAAAAAGAAATTACTGGAAGGAGAGACAAAGGAAAGCAAAGAAAGAAGATACAAGACAATTTAAGAGAGTAGTTAGGCAGCAAGTCAACAACAAAATTGAGTTCTGAACACGGCTTAATACAGGTGTGTCAACATCGTGGGTTCAATTGGGTCAAGGAGATCTGTCCCACGCAATGGTCAACCGACTCAAGGCGCAACAGGCACATCCCTGTTACATTAAGCAATTGCCTCATTGCGGGTCCAACCAAAACATCATACGCTGTAATCATAGTAAATTGTTCAGGCAGCATACTCCGGTTACATCATCACAATCAGGGCATTCTCATATCCTCTCTGCTACCCGTTCCAGCAACCATCTATGTATTTGTCTACTGATTCTTACTAACCTGCATTGATTTAATGTGCTGCGTTCTTTGCCACAAGGATGTCTTTTCTGCTTTCGCCATTCATGGCACCGTGTTCCACCATTCTTTGGATGTGTGGATTATCCTCAACTTCCTTGTCGCTTTCCTGTGAGAGGTGTTCATTCAAAGCCCTCACAATGTCACATGTGTCAAATTTTAAGGTTTTCTGCACAAATGCAGACGATGCCAACTGGTCACCATCTCATTGTCACAAGCTCCTGTGTATCCAGAGTAATGTATCCATGTTAGACTGTCAACAGGAGACATGTCAAGTAGGTGCACCCACTCCCTGCCGAGTGTGTACTTGTCAATCCAGCAAAACAATGTTCTGTGAGTCAGTCAATATGACCGTATGTGTTGTTGGTCTTGTAACCAGCCATGTGATAGCTTCTGTCACAACCTGAATCTCTATGTATAGCTGGAGGTATAGTCTTGTAGTCTCCTGCACCTTTATCTATCAACTTTCCATTATAATACATAACAAAACCCCAAGCCGCTCTGTACACCCTTTGTGGCCAAGCCATCAGTGTAAGTGACTGAGTTTTGAGGCTGGGAATAAAGTTGCAATACCTCCCGGATCTCAGACTCATTCCCACCTTGCACCCAGTCATGACATTTCCTGTTCAAGTTTATGATGTCCCTTGTTAGTCCACGCCAGTCTTGCACATCAATCCAATCCCTGCCAGTAGGTATGTCCTCCTTGTTGAATATGCCCTTGTTGCATAGTGTTGTCTCAGTCTCTGCCAACTACGATATCCCACTCTTAAAGCAGTTACGTTCCGAGTAATTCTGGTACCAAGGGATATAATTTGTTATATGCCAGAACACAATTTATTTAGAGATATAATTACATAAAGTCAATGACATCTATTCTTGTAGATTAGCATTAGCATTTAGAAATTGAAAACAATTTATGCAATGTCAGGTGTATTGGTTATGTAGATCATAAGGAAATGATACTCAATTGATGTGAATCATCAGTTTACTTCCATCATGTTTTTCTCAGGATCAGCCGCTGAAGAGTACAATGCATATTTTTACTCTTTGGTGTCCCAAGACACAAATGAAATGGCTTTCTCATTGAAACGTCAGCGCTTCTTAGTGAACCAAGGCTACAGTTATAAAGTAATTACCAAATTGGAGGGAATGGAACAGGTACAATTTGAAAGTTTGCTCAGGCATCTGTATACTATTAAATTAATTGTTACTGACATGGTTGAAGTGATATTAGAATATCGAAAACATGTAACAAAATGTCAATTAAAATATTTATTCATTCATCATCATCATCAAGTACCGAGCCTGCTGGCATAGGTGATCATGTCTCTCCACAACTTTCGATCTCGGCAGCTATTTATCATTTCTGTTGTTGACCTTCTGCCAAGCCATTCTCTTATGCTGTCTCTCTGGAATCTTCTCTCTTTGCTTCTTAGCAAAAGAGACTGCAATCAATATAGAGGTATATCTCTTCTCAGCCATGTATGAAAGCTATACGCCAAAATCTTGGAAAAAAGGCTGAAACCAATATTCACACACATAATGCACTATTCACATTAAAACAGCTTGTAGAAAAAAACGACAGAACACAATCAAAACTTATACATAGACTTCATTGACCAGGAAAACGCATTCGACAGAGTAAACAGAGAACAACTGTGGGAGATACTAACAACATACGGAGTAAGCCAACATCTAACCAACCTTATTAGAAGTCTCTACGTCAACAGCAGCTACAGGGTCAGAACAGCAGCAGGCTACACAGACCACTTCGAAGTTAGATCAGGTGTAAGACAGGGGTGCGTACTATCCCCCCTACTGTTTATTATATACATGGACCATATATGCAAGCTAGCCAACCCATCACAGACAGAGGAGATCAATGAGCTTTTATTTGCAGACGAGCAGGCACTAATATATGAAACAATAGAAGACCTACAAGAACACTTAAACAAACTCAACATCTCAGGCACAAAATACAACATGAAAATCAACATCAACAAAACAGAAATCATAAATGTCACCAAAAATAAACAGAACATCAACATAACTATAGAAGGTAGACAACTAAAACAAGTAGAGGAATTCAAATACCTAGGTAGTCTAATGACAAACGATAATTCTCAAACAGCAGAGATAGAATCAAGATGCAACAAAGCTTGTCAAATCATCGGACAGTTATCACCACTATTGTCCAACAAGGAAATAACTCTGGAGGCAAAACGAGCACTATACAATACAATCTTCATCCCAACATTGTGCTATCAATGCCAGACCTGGACCCTAGATGCAAGAACAATAAGAAAAATAACCTCTACAGAGATGAAAAGTGTTAGACAAATGACAGGAAACAGTCTGAGAGATAAGATCAGAAATGAACTGAGAAAAAAGCTAGGAATAGCCCCCGCCATAGAATATATGAAGAAACAATAGATAAAATCGTTCGGCCACATGACAAGGCAGAAAGAACAAAACACAACACAACAAGCCTTCAACAAACGTTGTGAGAACACCAGACCCAAGGGTCGACCACGAAAAAGATGGGTCGATGGAATATTAGAAGCACTAGGAAACATAACAGCAGCAGAGGCGAACAGAAGAGCAAAAGACCGCAAATTATATCTCCCCTCGACGCTGAAAGGCAGATGAGGATGGAAAGAAGAAGAAGAAGATTGTCAAAAATGGACGAGGAAGGAAAGAAGCAGTAGAAGATTGTCAAAAATGGATTGCATAGTATCTTCCTCATTTTTTGGATAGCTGCTTTTGCCTGAGCCATTCTGCATCTTACCTCTTTTGTACATTTTCCGTCTGAGATTAACAAAGTTTCCAAATATTTAAATTCATTTACCTGTTTTAATATTGTTCCACTTGTCTTTATTTTGCACTGAGGTGATGTTTTTTTCTTTGTTGTTACAATACCCTGTCTTTTTGCTATTAAGGCTGTGTCCTATAATTTTGCTTTCTTTCACTATAATGTCCAGCATTTCTTGTAACTCATTTTCACTCTTAGCGATTAAGACTGTATCATCAGCATACCTTAGATTATTTATATTATGACCTCCAGTTGTTATTCCAGGCATGCCCCTTATGGAACTTAAAATAATCTTACAATAAATATTAAACAAATCTGGTGACAGCACACAACCTTGTCTAACACCCTGTTTTAATTGTTGAAACATTCCCAATTGGTTTCCAGTTCTTATGGCTGCAGTTTGTTGCCAGTAAATGTTCTTTATTGTTCTTAGATCTTTGCTGTCTATGTTTATGCTTTCTAAAATTTTGATTATTTCTTTGTGCTTTACTTTGTCAAATGCCTTGGTGTAATCTATGAAACATAGGTATAGATCTGTTTTCACCTCTATGGCTCTTTCTACTAAAGATCTTATGATATAAATGGCATTGCTTGTTCCTTTATCTCTAACAAAACCACACTGTTCATTGCTAATTTCTGGACTGATTTTGTTTCGCACTCTTCGCATGATGATTCTTAGTAATATCTTCGTCATATAACTCATAAGGCTTATTGTGCGATGACCATCGTATTCAATCGCGACTGATTTCTTTGGTAAGGCTATGAATATTGATTTGAGCATGTCGTCTGGTATATATCCGCTGTTGTAGATATTCAATATTTTTGTTATTGCTATTCCAAAATCACCCATGGCTTCAATCTCTTCTTTAGTTATATTATCTGGTCCAGGAGCTTTGCCTGCTTTCATATTGCGCAAGGCGTCTTCCATTTCTTCTCTGAGTATTTCTGGTCCTTCTCCATTATCCTTAATATTTACTACTGTTCGTTCATCATTATAAAGATCTTTAGTGTATTCTGTCCATCGTTCCCTTATGTTTTCTTGATCAATCAACAGTTCTCCTTCCTTTGATCTTAGACATCCAGTTTTTAATTGCGTTTTTCTTCCTGTTAATTCCTCAATTTGTTTGTATATAGCTTTAGCATCTCCTTTTTGTTGCATTTCAATCTCTTTGCATCTCTCTTTTAGCCATGCTTCTTTTGCTTCATTGCATTTTACTACAATTTCTTTATTTAATCTCTTATACTCATCTTTATTTTCTTTATTTCTTCTTCTTGTATCCATTAGCTGCAAAATGTCATCTGTCATCCATTTCTTTCTTGAATTTGTCCTCACTGGTGGTATGAACTCTTTTGATGTTTGTTGCATTGATTCTTTTAGCATTTCCCACTGTTCATCAATGCTTTGTATCTTCTCTATTGCATTGTACCGGTTCTGAATTGTGATTTTATATTTGTCTTGCAGCTTCTTGTCTGATTTTAATCAATCTAAATTTAACTTGATGTTAACTGAGGCTCGTTTTGTTGTTTTTAATTTTACTCTAAGCTTTCTCACAACTGGTACATGATCACTATTGCAATTTAGTCATTACCAGCACAATAAACATTACACACAATGTGAAAGAAGGAGCGGCAACTCAATATTCTTGCTCATGCATTGTTACTCTTTCTCTATGTTCACTTGGTTGGTTACTTCCCTTTGTTGTCCCCCTCTCCTCTTTTTTTTCTTTAAAAAAAACGAACATTAAGTGGGTAAGATTTGTGTTCTTCTGCTTCGTACATCTTTAGATGTCAGTATTAATTGCAAATATGTGCCATTTTGGCACGCACAGTTTCTGTTTTTGAGATTGTGGTTCTGCCCTGTGTGCCGTCTTCAGCTCGAAAGGACAATAGAAAGATTAATTGCATAAACCTCTAGATGTCAGTATTAATTACATAAACCTCTAGTCAGTATTAATAAATTCAAAGAAAGTGTTTGTCAGATGAAACCTGGTGACATCTCCTTGCATCTAGATTTGGTATGTGTCAAGGTTTATATAAAATTGTGATTTCTGTGACTTTTGATTCAATACAACTGACTTCGGCACAATAAAGTCATGAAATTAAATTTATTTTTCTACATCTTAAAGTCATAAATTTATTTTTATACCAACACTGACTATTGTCAGTCTTAGTTAAAACTCAGGGACAACAGACATAAAATCATGCTTTTGTATTTCCATCATCATAGCACTTGAATAGTATTCATTATTACTTCAATGTTTTTCTTGGTCATACAAAAAGATTGTATGACAGTTCAAGGGCACCACAGCACCAGCAAGGACCCTAATTTAAACAATAATATACAAAATTTGATTGATATTATTTCAATGGTAGTAGAAATTTTGGATTGTGCCTGTGCACCAGTATCTGGCCTGCTCAACATTAAGCATGAGCATACAAATGCCTGAGATTGGATTAAGAATTAAGACATCAGTAATTCTTCTTCTTCTTCATTCCTTCCTCATTTGCCTTTCAGCGTCGAAGGGTGATTTAATTTGCGGTCTTTTGCTTTTCTGTTTGCTTCTGCTGCTATGTTTCCTAGTGTTTCTAATATTCCATCAATCCATTTTTTGTGGTTGGCCGTTGGGTCTGGTGTTCTTGCAACGTTTATTGAAAGCTTGTTGAGTTGTTTTGATCTTTCTGCCTTGTCATGTGGCCTAACCATTTTACCTGTTGTTTCTTTATATATTCTATGGCTGGGATTATTCCTAGCTTTTTTCTCAGTTCTTCCTTCATTTTTATCTTATCTGTCATGCTATTTCCTGTCATTCGTCTAACACATTTAATCTCAGTAGGGGTTATTTTCTTATTGTTCTTGCATCTAGGGTATTCAGTAATGCAGAAAAAAATGTTTTAAACTTTGTCATTTATTTTCAGCCTAATCAAAACTTAATTTTAGATAATCAGTTTAGGAAAATCAGGCTTAGAACATAAAATCGTCAGGAAAAAAGATCAAGTGACATTTAATTGAAAAATCAGAATTTAATTAATTTTGTTGTCTTCTTTTTCTTCCTTCCTCATTTTCTGCTTCTTCTTCTTATTTCTTTTTTAATCTTTCTTCTTCTTTTTCCTCCTCTGTGTACACCTCTAGATGCCAACATTAATAAGTTTAAAGAAAATGTTGGTCAGCTCAAGGCTGGTGACATCTCCATATAGCTTGTGTTTTATTTTCAAAATTGAATTATGTTTATTGTTGTCAGTGGTTCATTAGACAAGGCATAACTTGCTGTGAGAAAAAAAGAACCCGATTATGTGCTGTGGCATTTAGAAAATACAGTGTTGGTGTATTACAATTTACATAGTTTTTGGGGTAAGTAGACATTATTGTAATAGTTATTATCATTCTTTCCAAGAAAAATCTTATAACCATTTAAGGTGTGTAAATCTAGAAAGCCATTGACCCTTTTACATGTCCTCAGTTCATTAACCACTGCACTACTATACCTTCTAATCCTTTAAGGACACTAGTTAGTTAAGAAATTTCAGCTGAATTCAATTAAATAGCTAATTCTTATTTCGTGTAAAAAATATTTAAAAAAAATAAAGAGCCCCGTCACGCCAAGTGACGTATAGTAAATATGGTGTTAGTGACCATAAATTTTACAGACCTTCAACACATGATTTTTGGGGTATTGTGGTTGGTATTACGCCTGTGTCGCTTTATTTTCCCAGAAAAAAATCCTGTACCCATTAAGGCTGGGTGAACCTGGAAGCAGTTGGTTGGGATCGAACCATGCCTGTTGTCCTTTGTAGTCCTGTTCACAAACCACTGAGCTGTCCTCTTATTTCATGTAAATATGATTAATTCTTAAAGTTATATGCCATCCCAATTATAGGAGGAACTGTTTTATCGCTCCAAAGAGGAACAAGTGCAGCTGCTTCAGAAAGTACTTGCTGCTTCAGAAGAAGATGCAGAAGAAGAAAGAATTGTTGGCGATATTTCTGGAAAATCTTCAGTAAGATTAGCATTTTGTCTTTATATTAATCATTGTTCTTTTCATTAATTTTTTTCTTTCTCTATGTGTTTTTATCTCAATTAAAAAAATTGATTAGAACATTTTAAGCATAATTTTTCAGTGAATGTGCTATGGTTGTTTCATAAGTTTTGTCTTTATCTAATATGTCATTTCAGTAAATTTAAAAAAAACAAAAATTAAAATTTTCTTGGAAATCTCTGATCTGTAAATATAGACTATTGATTTGAGCTTTAAACAAAATCTTTTCATAAAACCCTTTACATGCTTTTTTTAAAAATGTTGTGCAGCTTGAAAAAAGACTGATAATGACTGTCTTAAGGAGGTAATTCTGCAGTTTTGTGCTGAAATGTAATAAATCAGAATGGTGTCCAACATATGTACTCTATAGGTATTTAAACAGAATTTACCCAAAAATACTCTAGAATGTTAACTGTGTACACTGCCTTTTAAAACTATTGTCTATTTTTTTGTTTTTTAAGCGTCCAACACTTATGATAACAGATAAATACTTTTTTCTCTAAAGCCAAATTGCTTGTTATCTTGCATTCGCTCGTAAATGAATACTCCTCCTCATCAACCACCCTTAAGAGGACATTAAGTCGGCATGTCTGTGATGTGTTGTGGATTGAAGTAAACCTGTGATATTTGATCAACACATCCAATTTCATCGTGCTATTTTTGATTATATCGGTTTGTCTTCCCTCTTCGATTCCTACTCGCTTGGTCAGATTTGACTGGTTAGTCTGTTACTGGAGGCATCACGGAGAGGTGGAGTAGGGTCTGGATGGTTCTGGTTTCACACTTCCTGTTGCAAGTCATCAGCTGTGAGTCCCTGACAACATCCAGCTCTGCTGCTGGGAGGCGTATTTGCCCCCAAAAGCCAAATTTAAAAGAACATTATATATGAACAAAACAACTGAAACACATTTGCAAAGTACCACTTTATGACCATAATCTGAAAACAAAAGCTCAAAGGCTGCTGAATCAATAACCAACAAAACACTGATCAAAACATCAAATAAATTTATACTTTTTTATTTTGCTTTTGCTCTATTTTAGTTTCTTTGGTTTGCTTCTAATACTATTTTGTCTTGCATTGTTTGTACACAGTTCAGCCGCAAAGTTGGAAGCATCAATTCACTATCTGGTGCAGATGATGCCATCTACATGGAGTTTTCTGGAAAGGGCCACAAAAAGAAAACAGAGCATTTGCATCCACTCTTTCGGAAGTTCAAGAAATAGCAGCACTAATTATCTTTCTTTCTCTAAAGCCAGATTGCTTGTTTGCTTGTGTTTGTTCGATGACTAAAGGAATACACTAATTATCTTTTATTTAATTGGTTTTGTTCATGACAAAGATATATTTTTTTAGGTCACAGAATAATAGTGAAGAGAAATGTTAAGGCTTTAACTTATTCAAATCAGTTTTCCATGGCCTCTGTGACAGAATATGTAGCAATAAAATGTTTCATCCAACTCTTATCTGGTTGCTGATGTGTTCACAGTAATTTAAATATCCATTTGATTATGGTTTTTTACATTTTTCAGATGGTTAATGGATGGGTTTTAGATGGAGAGCAGGAAAAGCTCCTGGACCACTAATATAACTAAAGAATAGATTGAAGCCATGGGTGATTTTGGAATAGCAATAATAACAAAGATTTTGAATGATATCTACAACAGCGGATATATATACACCAGACGACCTGCTAAAATCAGCATTAAAATCCCTATCAAAGAAATCTGGTGCGCCTGAATGTGGTGATCATCGCACAATAAGCCTTATGAGTAATATGACTAAGATATTACTAAGAATCATCGTGCAAGGAGTGCGAAACAAAATCAGTCCAGAAATTAATGATGAACAGTGTGGTTTTGTTGGAGGTAAAGGTACGAACAGTGCCATATACATCATAAGATCATTAGTAGAAAGAGTCAAAGAGGTAAAAAACAGATCTATATTTATGTTTCAAAGATTATACCAAAGTATTTGACAAAGTAAAGCACGAAGAAATAATCAAAATTTTAGAAGGCACAAATGTAGACAGCAGAGATCTAAGAATAAGAAAGAGCATGTCCCATGGCAACAAATAGCAGCCATAAAAAACTTGAAATCAATTGGGAACGTTTCAACAAATAGAACAGGGTTTTAGGCATGGTTGTGTGCTGTCATCAGATTTATTTAATATGTAGTGAGATTATTTTAAGATTCATAAGGGACATGCCTTGAATAACAAATGGGGGTCATAATATAAATAATCTAAGGTATGCTGATGATACAGTCTTAATCGCTAAGAGTGAAAATGAGTAGCAAGAGATATTAGACATTGTAGTGAAGGAAAGCAAAAATAAAGGACTCAGCCTTAATAGCAAAAAGACAGAAGTAATGGTAACAACAGAGAAAAAGACATCACCGCAATGCACAATAAAGACAAGTGGAACAATATTAAAACAGGTAAATGAATTTAAGTATTTGGGAAATTTGTTAACCTAACGAAAGATGTACAACAGAGATGAAAGGCAGAATGGCTCAGGCAAAAGTAGCTTTCCAAAAAATGAGGAAAATACTATGCAATCCATTTTTGACATTAGAAACAAGAAAAAGAGTTCTTAAATGTTATGTAGAACCAGTCTTAACATATGGATGTGAATCATGGACAATAGGGCAACAGACAAGAAAATCATTAGAGTCTGTAGAAATGTGGCTTTACAGAAGAATGCTGAGAATACCATGGACAGCTAAAAAGAGTAATGAAAGCGTTCTGAAAGAGGCCAAAGCAAAAAAAAAGAGTTAATTTCCAATATTAGGAAGAAACAATCATTTTTTGGCCACGTAATGAGAAGAGAACAGCTGGAATATATCGTTACAACTGGAAAAATTGAGGGACGAAGAGATAGAGGGAAACAAAGAGAAAAGATACCAGACAGCTTTAGAGAAAGGCTTGGCAGAAGGTCAACAACAGAAATGATAAAATAACTGTCATGATCGAAAGTTGTGGAGAGACATGATCAGCCACGCCAGCAGGCTTGGTACTTGATGATGATGATGAGATGGTTTATAATTGCAAAATTCATGTCAGCCTATCTCCACATCAGTCATGTGCTGAGAATGAATGAAGAAAGACTTCTGGACCAGGTCTTCATGTGGAAATCCTGTGATAAAAGAAAACAAGGCAGATATTGAGAATTGCTGCACAGAACAATTACAAGGGAAGACTTAACCATGGAACTAAGTAATAACCAAGAACTAGCAGCAAGTCGTCAATCGTGGAGAACTATGACTTCCGCCCTATGTGTCATCTTTGCCTTATTGAAACACTTGTTAATTGGAGAAGTATTGTCACACTCTTGACCACTGTACTAAACTTGTCCAGCAGACAATGTCTTAACAGTAATGACGAAAGAAGACTTAAAAAGTAAACACACAAATAACTGCAAGTAAAGTATAATTCATCTGAAATTAAAGTGGAACTTTCCATAATCCACCTCATTCAGATGTAACTGTCAAATGTTAATAAGATATTACATTAAATGCATACAATTTCAGTTTAAAATATGAAGTTGAATCATATTTTCCTTTTTTATTTAAAAATGTATGACAGTATGAATTAGTAATTCTTTTTTTGCCAATGTTAAATGCTTTCAATGCCTTGTATTTATATTTAGAGAAACTAAACTGTTTGTAGCATCAAACTTTGAAAAGACCATCAAAATACATCTTGCTGAGAGAATGGTTAAAAAGTCAGTACATCAAAACCACTTGAATAATTGAACAAAACAGTTTGAGTGCAACCAAAGATTAAAGAAAGAGA
This sequence comes from Megaustenia siamemsis, assembly GCA_032433765.1. Lineage (NCBI taxonomy): Eukaryota > Metazoa > Mollusca > Gastropoda > Stylommatophora > Ariophantidae > Megaustenia > Megaustenia siamemsis. The sequence continues at coordinate 43,351,458 of JAVIAB010000092.1, read as the reverse complement.
TGGTATAACTCTGCAACAAGCAGAATACCATCTTCAATATCTAAACCTACTCATTTAATGATATTTTAGAAGGATACTGCAAGATATAACTTACTATCTATTCTATCTATTGTCCTTTCGAGCCAAAGACGGCACATAGGTCAGGACCACAATCTCAAAAACAGAAACTTTGCGTGCCAAAATGGCACATATTACAGAGATCACTGCTCTAAAATCTATGGCTCTGTTTCCATAACAATACTTTTTACAATGACAGCTTGTCAAGCCATCGATCAACCTCCTTAGTTGCCTCTTACGACATGCCTGGAAGGTCACAGTGTCACTATTCTTTACCTCCCTCATAATGAGGCCCGGTAACACACGGGGTTACTATCTATTGTTTTGCCTAAAAATTTTAGCTCCATTGGTACCAGAGATTGTGAGAGCAAATATAGAACCCCGTACAAGATTCATTTGGTATCAGAGATTGTGAGAGGAAATATAGAACCCCTTACAAGATTCATTTGGTATCAGGGATTGTGAGAACAAATATAGAACCCCTTACAAGATTCATTTGGTATCAGGGATTGTGAGAACAAATATAGAACCCCTTACAAGATTCATTTGGTTTCAGGGATTGTGAGAACAAATATAGAACCCCTTACAAGATTCATTTGGTTTCAGGGATTGTGAGAACAAATATAGAACCCCTTACAAGATTCATTTGGTTTCAGGGATTGTGAGAACAAATATAGAACCCTTACAAAATTCATTTGGTATCAGGGATTGTGAGAACAAATATAGAACCCCTTACAAAATTCATTTGGTATCAGGGATTGTGAGAACAAATATAGAACCCCTTACAAAATTCATTTGGTATCAGAGATTGTGAGAACAAATATAGAACCCCTTACAAGATTCATTTGGTTTCAGGGATTGTGAGAACAAATATAGAACCCCTTACAAGATTCATTTGGTTTCAGGGATTGTGAGAACAAATATAGAACCCTTACAAAATTCATTTGGTATCAGGGATTGTGAGAACAAATATAGAACCCCTTACAAGATTCATTTGGTTTCAGGGATTGTGAGAACAAATATAGAACCCCGTACAAGATTCATTTGGTATCAGGGATTGTGAGAACAAATATAGAACCCCTTACAAGATTCAACATCCACAAACTGTTTAACTGTTTAGTTTTGAAAGAGATCAGTTTAGTCCAGGAAAGAAACTCACCAGCTAGTTATGTATTTTTTAAAAATCTGTTCTGTTTTAAATGTGGAATCAGTCTCGCAAAGCGGATGTTACCTGTAGCCAAATAGTTGATTTATTAGAGTTGAGTCTAATTCCATGTAGTCGGCACTTAGCAGTTAACTCTTTGACCCAGTTGATGTGGCAGAACACAATAGCTTTTTATATTTCCTAGTTCCAGCTTCTTTGGATATCAAAATTGAAGGAAAAGACCTGGAGACAGTTCAGAACTACACCTACCTTGGCCATACTATAACCAGTGATGGAAAATGTAAAACTGAACTAAATAAAAGAATAGGAATGGCAAAAAGTAATTTTAATGTCATAAACAATATACTAACATCAAAACAAATAACACCAGGGCTAAAACTAAGAATAGCAAAATGTTATATCTTCTCAACATTCCTATATGGTGCAGAAACATGGACATTAGACAAGAAAACAGTACAGAAAATTGAAGCCTTTGAAATGGGGATATATAGAAAAATAGGTAGAATTGGATGGAAAGAAAAGAAAACAAACAATGAGTCTTAAAACAACTAAAAATGAAAAGAGAACTACTAAACACAATTGAAACAAGACAAATGTGATTTTTGGGGCATGTTAAAAGACACAACAGCCTACTAAAAGTAATCTTGGAGGGGAAAATACAAGGTAAAAGAGGCAGCCCAACACTAACATTGACAAGTAACGTCAAAAGATGGACAAGTTATCCTATGACAACCTGCACCATCAAAGCAAGAGACAGAGCAGAATGACGCTCCATGGTAGCCAACCTTCATTGCGGAGATGGCATTCAATGATGATGATGATGGTTCCAGCTAAGAGAAGTTTGAGTTGATCGCTGTAATGGGCAGTACAGTTTTGTGCTGTCTATATCTGCAATTACCACTGCTGTTGTGCTCACCTCTTTAGGCAGTTTACTGTGACACCTGTTGTTTCTGCAGTGCATAATGGAGGAAATAAAGCTTTGTGTTACTAGCCCATGGTGTTTAATCAAATATTAATTGCCTCTTGGTTTCCCTAGAATTGGGGTACCAAATTTAATAGCTGAAGACAAAAGTAACATTGAATGTATCTGATAGTAAAGAAACAAATGAAAAAAAAAAGAATCTAAAGAAAAACAAATAAAAAAAAAAGAATTTAATGGAAAAACAAATGAAAAAAGAATCTAACAGAAGCTAAGATTGAATGTTTTGAATTTAGCATGTTATATGCAATCGAATATTAGCACACCTACATCAATAGTTTAACAGTAGCAGAACAAGAACTATCAGACCTGATGAAACAAATAGATAAAACATCTTGTGCATAAGGCATGGAAATAAGCACTGAAAAGAACAAGACTGATGAATCCTAGGGGCATTATTGCAAAATGAAAATAATTCTACAAGAACTAGAAACAGTCATTAAATTTACATACTTAATGATCAGTTGTTAGTGATGATGACTCAAAACCTGATATATCAGCTACAATAATGAAAACTACAGTAAACCTTACATGGTTACCTGGTTGCTTACCTGGAAAAATAAGAACATCACTTTTGGCCCAGAAATCAGGCTGAGGCACATCCTTATTATATAAGTTTTTCTATACACTTGTGAAATATGGACTTTTACAGCAGAGCTACAGCATAAAATACAAGCTATGGAGTTGGAATGTTATCTTATGGTTTTGGGAATCTCTTGCATAGATCATGCCATGAGTGAAGAAAATTCATAATAGGATACAACAAGCAATCATGATGATCTTTAGACAATTGTGGAGAAATGCTAAATGAAATGGATTGGCTATGTATCTTGATTATCTGACATGGCAAAGACCATTCTGCAAGGAACTGAAAGGAGGAGGAAGGAGAGGTAGACTGAGAAAAAAATGGGAAGGGTAACATCAGAGAATGAACAGGTCTCGACTTCACAGTCACAAAGAATGACTGAAGGTAGAAATCAATGGAGAAGGTTGATGATGTCTGTCAGTAGTGTCCTAATGACACCCCCAGGATATGGGATAAGAAGAATTTTAGCACGCACACACGTGCACAGATGACATTTTTTTTCCCAAAAACTTTGTTTCAAGAACAGGAAATGTAAAAAAAATACAGAACTATTTAAAATTAAGATTTAAACTTGAATATAATGAAAGTTAATGAAAATTTAGTTTCTGAGAGATTTAAATACTAAATAATACAACTGTAGCAGTGTTGTTGTTGATATTTTGATACTTAAGGTAGATTGCTGAAAGGTCTATGTCAAAATATAAAAAAAACTGATACAATTAATTAATTTGTTAATTGTGTAAAGAAAGAAACTGGTTCATAGTTAATCAAGGACAGGTTTAAAGAGTGGCAAACCATTTACAGTTTGGTAACCACTGCTGTATTTTTGATGAATTGACTTGTGGTTTCTCAATTCATCATTTACTGTAGTCTTACACCTTGTTGAAGATGGATGTTTTGGGTTGAAAAGCGCAATTATCGCAGCTTGATGCAAAACACAACGCAAGGTACCCATGTTAAGTCCTTTTAAGAGTGGATGATGAAAATGAATTTGCTTTTTTTAATCATCTGGTAGAATCGAAAACTTTAAGCACTGTAACGTTCTCTGTCAGCCGCTTTCACAAAAAAAATGAGCAAGCAGGCTAACTATGAGTTCTCATTTGTAAGTCAGTTAACACAAAATAATTGTTAAGAATTAAATCTTTTTAAAAATACCCATAATTTCCTCTAAAAAAAAAAAAATATCAACACCATTAATTCTGAAAACATGAGCAAATCATTTAAAAGAAAGAAAAAAAAAATAGAAATTTTGATTAAACTAATGCCCAGAATATTTCTACGACACAGATTCAAATTCTGAAGCACAAACTTTTTCATGAACCGTTCACAAGAATTGAATATAGTAAATAAAAAAATGTGCACGATAACAAAGAAATACAAAGGTTAAAAAAAAAACTCTGTTCAAGATTTGTCAAGCAACAATGGCTACATAGCAAAATTTACATCAAGTGCATGCCCTAAATACACCATGGTCAGACACAATCCTGGAAGATAACCCACCATAATTTAATTCAAGCCACTTAAATCTACCCAAGAGAAGAAAAACAAAACTCCTGATTGGGAAGCCAGCTATTCTTAGTGAGATAAAACTGATTACAAATAGCTGCAGAAGATCATTGAAAACTAAAGGTTATGCAAACATTTTCAGAAAAATGTTATCTATAATGAAATTCAAAGGACCACAAAGATTAAAACATAGCTGCATAGTAACTTACTAAAAAGAAAATGAATTAAAAAGAGTTTCTTTCACAATGACCAGATCTGTAAGCATTTCAGTGCTGCTGAAAACATTTGTTCTTTTCCAGCATAAATCCATATTGTCTTCCATCGATCACTCCTATTTTTCCTCAAATTTGTTTGAACTCTATCTTTCCTACTTCAAGAACATGTGGCTCTTCTGTGTACCACAGTAACAAACTATTGTAAGTTATTAAAAAGTAAACACTACACAAAATAACACAAACAATTTTACTCTTGCATTTGTTTTATTTATAATTGTACACTTTATGTAAAAAAAATTTATGCTAAAACTTGTTCTTTGAAATCCACTTCTGGTGCTGACAAACTCATGTGCCTAAAACACTTCCATTATTTTTGTTTATAAATCTGATATGGTCACACTCTGAACTTGTGTTCATTGCCAGATTTTTGTTAAATTCAGCTTATTGATGTAGTAGTGAAGCAACATTTGGCTAAAAGTATCACACAATAAGTTGAATTTTGTTGTTGTTACATTTAATTCAATTTTACTTGACACCACAATGAACTGAACTGATGTCCACTCCTTGAAATAACTGATGGAGGATACACTTTTAGACAACTGTAATTGTATTCAATTTGTAAAAAAATTAAAATAAATCAAATGAATCATGTTTATAAGTAAAGCCTTTATCAAAGAATACAGGAATGTTAGCTCTCTGAGTACAAATACCAGTAATATAGACATCTTCCAACCAAAATAATTGTGTTCTTATTGCTGTCTGGTATAACAATATAGCTGTCTTCCCTGGAAACCCATATGCTGGCCCGTGTACAAATGTTGGAAAAAAAGCCTCCTTATATTCCAAAACTGAGGTATAATATTTTGATAGCTTATCTCTAATTGGTCCCTCTACCAGGTACTTGCTGTTACCCATGACAAAGTGTTGGTGAGTTTTGTTCTTGTGATCAAGTGATTCCAATGCTGTTTTTATGTTTAGCCTAATGTCATCATCTATCTTTATAACATATTTAACATTGGGGCAATAGTCATTGACCCATCTCAGAATTGAAACTGATTTTAGGCTAAGATTCCTCTCTGAGTCTTCAAAATCTTCTTGCACAATGTCATCATATTGACTAGCCTCCAGGTCAACTCCCTTCTGCTCGACAGTCATGTTAAGTGACTTTCCCAAGAAAAAGAGGTAAACTATCCTCCTTAGTGGCAGAATCTCTTTTGTTTTCCTGGCAATCTGTCGGCGGTCAAAGTTAATGACTGAAGAGACTATAGCAATCAACAGGTCCAGTGATTTGTTGGTGCATACATTCTTAGGCTGGTTTATGAAATTATATGTGTGCCCATTAATGACAGGAAGTTTGCTAAAATCATTTATTGGTCTAGCTGCAGGCAGCAGAAGGCTTGCTAATTTGAGTTTCATTGTGCCATTCTCAGTTACTTTAATTCCATTTTCTAGAGTGTCATAAAACTGATGTGATCCTATATACATTTTATTCTGTATGCTTATGTTGAGCAAAAGCATACAAACCATTACTATTGTCAGGAGGCAACAATAGACTTGTTTGAATGGAATTTTCATACCTGAAAAAGTACAAAAATATAGTCTATTTTCAATTTTTGTTGTGTGTGATGTAAGGACAATAAAGAAGATTTATTGAAGAGCAATAAGAATACATGTGCATATGAAATAATAATTTTTTTTAAAATGTACTGCATACGAGTCAAATAGTCAACTTTACTGCATTCAATTAACATTATGTTAAGAGAAACCCATTTATATTGGGTATCACATTATTTACTCAGAAATGCAATTGATGATCTAAACATTTTTGGCAGCTAAAATGTTAATTCATTCATGATTGTAGAGACTGCTATAGGAAGATTTTAAAAAAATTACTTCTGGGTAGTAGACCAAAATTGGGATAAAAAAGATGCCTGCAAAAAATATGTATTTTTTTTTAAATTACCTCTTAGTATATTACAATTAGGAGTGCTTACAGTCTGTGTGACGTTAACTATTTTTTTCAAAACTTACGTGAATTACAAATGTAAACTCATAATACCTTGGACAAAGTAAAGAACAAGCATGTATATTTTGCAGAGATTTAATATTTCAGAAAACTGGTTGATGAAAACATAAAACAGATGCTGGTCATTAAAAATAATATGATGGTCCAAAAAAGATCGTAATGGAGGGGATGGTACAAGGTAGACGTAAGAAGAAGACCAAAACCAAAGTGGATGTAAGATAACAGATTATATCAGACCAGCTGGGATTGACAGTTGCAAACACTGGACATCTCGCGCAGGACAAAGAGAACTTCACAGTGGCTGTCACGATAGCCAAATTCAAAAAGAGGCAGCTAGATGTTGGTATCTTTGTCTTTACAACAGTTCGTTCACAAATTCGTGCCCACAGAGTTGATCAAGTATCTCTCGAAACTGTTTGATGAATTTCTGTAATTCTTTTTCATGAAATCTTATTTTTTTCACCGACCTTCAGAGATATAATATTTAAGTACTAAGGTAATCTGAATTTTGCACAAATAGTTTTTTGTTATATAATTTTAGGAAAATATCAAACTGCGTGCTCTAAACATTAGATTTTACTGTCATTTATGTTAATTTTCTAACAATGCAAGCCAAAGGTGTATCCATATTACATTGAATGGGGCAACATTTTTCATTTGGTTGGTTGGTTGCGTTCGCCCGATGACTAAAGTATTCTAGAGTATCGTGGTAGACTAGAATATTCCTCTTCATCATCCGCCCTTACAAGGACGTAGTGGACGTGTCTGCGTTGTGTTGTGGTTTGCAGTATAACTGTTATATTTGCGCCTTTCGGCCCAACACATCCGACTTCAGCACGACATTTTTTGAGTACCGGGTTGTCTTCCCTCTTCGATCCCTGCACGCTTGGCCAGACTAGACAAGTTAGTCTATTACTGGAGGCACCATGGAGAGGTGGAGCAGGGTCTGGATGGTTTTTATTTGATTTTATATCTTCGTCATAGAGATAGATAAACTGCCTTGCTTGATCATCGCCTCTTCAGAGTCAAAGTTCTGTCCTTTCCATCGATTGAAAGACTTTATATATATATTTAGAGCTGCACGTTTTCTGTTTTCTTGTTTTTTTAAATATAGTAATATAACCGACCCCTTTTAGATTCCCTGCAAAAGTGAAAGTGCATGTACAATAACAGTAACATTTTGCATAGTGATGAATTTACGCTTTAAACTCGTCATGGTTTTTAAAATCAAGTAGTCACTTCACAACAGCTTACAAATTATCACGCATACAGGAATATTCATTAATAGTAAATATTTTGTCAAAATACGCCTCTGGACCAATTTAACAAGAAACGGAATTACCAAAATAAACCTCGGAATGACGCGAGTCTCTGGGTCTCTGGACAATATGACTACAAAACATATTCTACAGGATTGTACACAGACCTCTCTCTCTCTCTCTCTCTCTCTCTCTCTCTATCTATCTATCTATCTATCTCTCCCTCTCTCTATCTGCGATCAGGACTCTATCAGAGTAGGATTCCAGACCCTCACGTGAAGACAGCTGTCTGTTTAAGTGAATTGACATCGTAATTAAAGTCAATTAGAGTGTTAGATCCACTCTGCTTGAATACCTGTTAAAACGTCGCACTGTGTTCTGCGCCAGTGGCCCAGTGCATCCTATTTCAGCCAGCATTTTGTTCAGGTTTGCTTTCCTTAGCCTTTGATTGTTCCCAATCTTCCTGCAAGGCAGCAGATTGTCTTTTCTGTAGGGAGATTCTGCCCTTAAATGGTCGGCCCTCCCAGGTTTACGAGCACAATCTGCCCGAGTCACTAGAGGTGACTAACACAGACACGCACACACAAAGATATGAAATGTGACTAACACTGACATGCACACGATATGAGGCATGACTAACACTGACACACACCAAAATATGAGATATGACTAACACAGACATACACACACTAAGATAAGAGATGTGGCTAGCACAGACATACTATAAAATATGTGATATGACTAATACAGATACACCACTAAGATATGAGATATGACTAAACACAGTCATGCACACACAAAGATAAAGATAGATGTGACGTGACTAACATAGACATGCACACACAAATATATGTGACATGACTAAACACAAACACACAAAGATATGAGACATGACTAACATAGACACACACGAAGATGAGATGTGACTAGCATGGACATACACACACATATATGAGATATGACTAACATAGACAAGCACACACAAAGGTATGAGATGTGACTAACATAGACATGCTCACAAAGATATTAGATATGACTAACACAGACATGCACGCACAAAGATATGATACATGACTAAGACAGTTACACACTAAGATATGACTAAACACAGACACACACAAAGATATGAGACATGATTAACACGGACACACACCAAGATATGAGATATGACTAACATGACACACACCAAGATATGAGCAATGACTAGCTCATAAGCTAGCACACACACACAAGCTAAGATATGAGCTTGGCAGGACGGGATTTGTTGTTGTTGCAGGGGCGGTTGTCGCAGAGATAAATCATAAATAAAAATGACAACCAGTGTAGCCGAGATTTGAAACCCACAACCTCTCTGTCCCGAGGCCGGCGTCTTGCCTCGAGACTAACCAGTCCCCCATGGACTTGGAACATGAGGAAACTGCAAAAAGGAACACTTTTCATGCATAGCCTGCAATGGTTCCTGCCGCCTATCCACCATATACCAGAAGTCGTTTACGTCCTCCCGAAAGCGATGATCGTCATGATATTTCTTTAAAAATCAAAATGTATAGCGCTTGATGATGTTAGGCCATCGTTGTTGACTCCAATTTCGAACATATAAACACACAGTTAGTGTACACAGACCTGAGAAGAGCAATGTGGTCCACACCCACCTCCCTGGAAGAGAAACTATATGGGGCAATCGACTCACTTAAATAGACAGCTGACTTCATGAGAGAGTCTGGAATCCTACTCTGATTGAGTCTTGATCGCAGAGAGAGAGAGAGAGGGAGTGACGCGCGTCTTACAAGTTAAGAGTGCGAATCGGTGCTAAGAGTGTGTGGTGTGCACGCGAAATTTTCCTTTTTTATTGGTGAGTTGATTACAACAAATCAAGTGTATAATGTTAGTCGTGGCTTATATCTTGGTGGTTGTCTGTGCTAACCATGGCTCATATCTTTGTGTGTGTATGTGATAGCCATGGTTCCTATCTTGGTGGGTGTCTGTGATAGCCATGGCTCAATTCTCGGTGAATATCCGTGCTAGTCGTAGTTCACATCTTAGTGGGAGTCTGTGATAGCCATGGCTCATATCTTAGTGGGTGTCTGTGCTGGCCATGGTTCATATCTTGGTGTATTTCCGCGCTAGCCATGGCTCATATCTTAATGTGTTTCAGTGCTAGTCATGGTTCATATCTTGATGTGTTTCCGTGAAGCCATAGCTCATATCTTAATGTGTTTCTGTGCTAACCATGGCGCATATCTTAGTGTGTTTCTGTGCTAGCATCTCATATCCGTGTGTGTAAGTCCATGCTAGTCACATCTCAATCTTAATGTTGGTGCTCGTAAACCTGGGAGGGCCGACCATCTAAGGGCAGAATTCCCCTACAGAAAAGGCAATCTGCTGCCTTGCAGGAAGATTGGGGACAATCAAAGGCTAAGGATTGCAAACCTGAACAAAATGCTGGCTGAAATCGGATGCACTGGGCCACCGGCGCAGAACACAGTGCAACGTTTTAACAGGTATTCAATCAGAGTGGATCTAACAGACTCTAATTATGATGTTCTGTCTGTGGGGTCGATCAATTCACTTAAACAGACAGCTGTCTTCACGTGAGAGTCTGGAATCTTACTCTGATTGAGTCTTGATCGCAGATTACAACAAATGTGGGGGTATTGTAAAATCATAAAATTTAAGACAAGCAAGAAAATCATATTTTTATATACATCAAATAAGCAAAAATCTTTCCTAAATGCATGACAGCAGTGCAAAAAATCAGACTGAAGGTCGGTGGAAAAATAAAATTTCACGAAAAAGAATTGCAGAAATTCATCAGTTTCCGAGATAATAAACTCCGTGGGCTCGAATTTGTGAACGAGCTATAGTGCTTATAATCCAACAGACACCATAAAAATAAAAAAAATAAAAAAAAATGTTTTAGTCATTTGAAGAGTAGAGATTCACATAAAATATATTTCGTGTTATCAAAATAGTGCTGAAAAAGATATATGACCAAACATAATTGTGTGTTTAATATATACAATAATTTAATTAAACTAATATTTCTATCTATCTATCTATTGACCTTTTGAGCCGTAGCCGGCCCATAGGGCGTAGACCAAGATACTCCTTCTCTTATCTGAATTTTTGTTCTAGCAGTTTTCAATTCTTTAAAAGATATTTTATCAAATCAGCCATTGTTTCTGTTCTGTGCAAGCAGCTCTATCTCATTGAGGGAGCCGATTCCTGCTGCTCTTGCCTCTCTCATCAATGTTCTTCTCAGTGTCTCTCTGGGTCTTCCCTTTTTTCTCTTACCTGTTGTTTTTCACATGAGTGCTTGCTTTGCTATTCGGTTATTATCTCTTCTCATCACATGTCCAACATATTACCATCGTCTTCAAACTAATATTTAAAGTGTATAATATTTAGTGCCGGTTATGGTCCCCACATCGCGATGGCAGGCAGAGGATCTCATGTATAGAGACAATGGCTGCGATCTTAGACTAGTACAGTCACTGTCAAGAAGGAAAGGAATGACAAACTACCTTCTTATATTGTCTAGAATAATCATGACAAACAACAACTTAATATCTACAGCTAACGACGTTAATGGGGACTACTCAGCCACCCCGTCCGGTACGGGCGTCATGCGCTACAGGTGACACCCGATCGCCATGAAGCTACTGTATGCAAGATTAAAAATAAAGAAACACTAGCAATAGGAACTTGGAACAACAATTAGAACAGCATTCCAGGTTGGCGAACTAGAAAACATCAGTATTTGTTTTCACTTTACAGCGAACATATGAGATCAATAGTAGACAAAAAAGGAATTGAAGTCAACGGTCACAACATAAATAATTTGCGATATGCGGATGACACAGTCTTAATAGCAGAGACAGAGAGTGAACTACAATAAATGATTGATATAATAGTAAAAGAAAGCAACAAGACAGGTCTCAGTCTGAATAGTAAAAAAACAGAAGTAATGGTCATATCGAAGAAACAATCATCACCATCATGTGGCATAAACATAAACAGGACAAATCTGAAACAAGTGAAACGTTTGAAATACTTGGGCACAATAATAACATCAGATGAGAGACGCACCACAGAAATAAAAAGCAGAATAGCTCAGGCCAAATAGCATTTCAGAAAATGAAAAATATCTTATGCAACAAATCTATGTCAATAGAAATGATAAAGAGAGTTATTGAATTATTTGCGGGTCATCATCATTGCAGCCTCAGTGTTCAACTACTGACGACTCCAGTTCTATGTTGGTTGATAAGTCTTCTTACACGGCCACGAAGCTTCTCATTTCTGGCTGTGCCAAACTTAACTCCCAATTCCATCGTCCGAAGAAGTGACGTGGATCTGTGTTTGTCGAAGTCCTGTGCTCTTCCCACTTCTCGGAGGGCATTGATGATATCTGCCCGATCCATTGGTTGCCCGTCCTCAACCACAGCGCAGCTAGCCAACCTGTCCGCTCTTTCATTTCCCCGTACTCCCGCATGTCCAGGGACAAAGACAAATGCGACCTTACGTATTTTGGATTTCTGCAACGACTCTACCCATTGCATGCGTACAGAGTCCGCCTCCACTTTTTTTATCATGCTCATCGAATCACTCAGTATACATGCGTGGGTGTAGTTTTGTGACTCTAACCATTTGAATGCCTTGGTCACTGCCATCACCTCCATTGTCATGCTACTCGTGGTAAATGCCCATGCACTTCTTTGGTGTCGTCTTACAGATCCGTCTGTATAGATGACTGCATCTTTCTCATCGGTGCTATCGCAGATGAGACCATTGACCTCAGCATTAACCACGACCGGGTTCTGTTCCCTACTTTTCCTGTCGAGTGTGACAATACACGAGAAAGTCCCCTTAAATGACGTAGGCACTGGTATCCACTCCTCACCAACGCTGATATTGGTAAGCCCACAGACCTGTTTGATGACTTCTGCTCGGCCCACCCATGATTTGCCTCTTTTTAGCCTGGCACCTTTCCCTGTGTTGAGCACGTGGTGCAATGGATGCTCTGTATCTGTACTAATCTTCAGGTATGCTCGTGCTCTCTAGATCTTGATTCTGTCATCCATGGTTGGAAAGTCAAGAAGATACCTCATTGCTACACAGGGAGTATCCCTTGTACATATTCAAATGGTACCCTGTTGTAAGCATCCTCGAGATCTATAGCAGCGGCACATGTCTCCTCTCGTCTGTGGAAGCCTTCGAAGACGACATAAGCAAAGAATGCAGCGTTGAGCCATTTCTCTTTGTTATATCTATAACCTCCGAGTGTGGGTGGATAAAGAGAGTTCATCGGTGCTATATAGAACCAATTCTGACCTATGGAAGCGAATCATGGACAGTAGACAAACAAATGAAAAGAAGATTAGAGGCCACAAAGATGGAGTTTCTCAGAAGAATGTTGAAAGTTCCATGGACAGCTAAAAATATCAACGAGGAAATTCTCAAAGATGCCAACACAAAAAAGGGAACTCCTAAAAAACATCAGAAAGAAACAATCAACATTTTTTGGGCACATCATGAGAAGAGAAAAGTTAGAATACTTGGTTACAAATGGTAAAATACAGAAAACGAGAGCTCATGGATGACAAAGAGAGAAGATACTAGATAGCTTGGTGTCATGGATGGAAAACAATCAACAACGAACTGATACGATGCACTGTAGATAGAAGATTGTGAAAGGACATGATCGCCTACGCCAACCGGTATGGCACACGATGATGATGATGGTGATGATGATGATGATGAATATCTAAAGGGTTACAAACAAAAGAAAAAAATAAGCACCCAAATGGTAGCCAGTGGAGCAATTTTACAGTAAAAAGAAAGTGTGACGAGCTAAAACATGAAAAAAAAAAAATCTAATGTGCAGAATACAAAGCATGGGAAAATAGATTAACATTTTTAAAAAAAGCTACACGTGTGTGTACGAATTTTTTTTTATTGGATGAGACAGCGTGCGAAAAAATTAAAAGAAAGAGATTAGTGGGAGATGGAGCCAGATGAACAAATACATATAGTCTAGCCATGTAAAAGTAGAGGTCGACCAAAAAATGATGCACTCTAAACTATGTGCTAAGCAGGCTAAGGATGCCAAATGGGATGACTTCTGTAAAAAAAGTGTGCTCAGAAAAATCGCTAGCCACATTCTGGCGCCTTCATCAGAGCATGAATGGCACAACACGACATAGAGGCATACCAGACTTTCAGAGCACAGGCCGGATATGGCACAAATTCTGATGAGAGCAAAGGGAAGGCCCTGCCTACCCGCTACATTGAGCAGACGGACCAAAGAAATGAGGCTGTAAGAATGAGGATACGGGGATCGCTGTCAAAATTGTGTAAGGATGTAGTGCTGGAAGAAGATCTCACAATCACAACCGATACCATTCGCATGACACTTAAAAGGTCACACAACACTGCTCCTGGTCCAGCTGGTGTTCGGTACGATGTAAAAAAAAAAGTAAAGTACCCCGTCACGCCAAGTGGCGTATAGGGAAATATGGTGTTAGTGACCCTATATTTTACAGACCTTCAGCACATGATTTTAGGGGTAATGTGGTCAGTATTACGCCCGTGCTGCTTTATTTTCCCAGAAAAATCCGGTACCCATTTAAGGCTGGGTGAACCCGGAAGCCGTCGGTTGGGATCGAACCCTACACCTTGTCCGTGGTAGTCCAGTTCACTAACCACTGAGCTATCGCGGCTCCGTTCGGTACGATGACATAGGCGATTTAGCTGACGACGACTTGACAAAACTGGCCAATGAGTTTAATGCCAGCATTCGGAGTAGCCAGATTAAGGAGGAGTGACTACACAGCTACTTACTACCGCTACCGAAGCCAAACAAGGACCATTCTCAGATCAGTGCCTACAGAATCATCACAATGCAGACACTGCGGGCAAGCTGATGGAGAAAATAATTGCCCGTGTCCTCACCTGTCAACTTGAACAGAAACGCGTATTCCCACCCACACTCGGAGGTTATAGCGACTGACGACTTCATAACAAAGAGACATGGCTCAATGCGGCAGTCTTTGCCCTTGACGTCTTCGAAGGCTTCCACAGACGAGAGGAGACATGTGCTGCTGCTATAGATCTGGAGGATGCATACAACAGGGTACCATTTGAAAATCTCATGCATATGCTCCTCAAACTGGCGGTGCACCCCTTCCTCATTAGATGGATCGCCGCGGCACTGTTTCAGAGGAAGGTGATACTCAGATGTGGAAGTTGGTCTTCCGAGCCAACATCCATTTGTTCAGGGCTGCCACAAGGCTCACCATTGTCACCAGTTCTATTTAAGGTGTGCACAATAACGATCACGGAACAACAGCTGGATGGGAGGGGAAGAACTGTGACTTTTGCTGATGATATTCTGGTATATCGACAGGGAAGAGACAGACGGGGAATCGCCTCCACAATGCAATACGAACTCGATCGCATTTCTTCCTGGTGTGGGGTTTCAGGTGCCTTGGTTAATCCTAATAAAGCATCAGTTTTATGGTTCTCCCTTATCAATCATATCGTTAATACGACCACACCGGTAGTACGAATGGGAGCTGATAAGGTGACCAGGGACAAGTTGATGACATACATCTGAGTTAAGTTTGATCGCATCCTGTGTTTTCAGGACCACGTCGACCATGTGATAACAAAATCCCGCAAAAGATTAGCCGCCTTGAAGGTCATGGAAGCTGCCAACATCGAGCAGAGGCTACTTACTCTTCTGTTTCAGGGATTAATCCTCGCACCAATCGAGTATGCCCTGGCAATTCTTATTGTCAGTACGACTCAAATTGATAGGCTGGAGAAAATACAAAATGAAGCCATGCGCATTATCCTGGGATGTACAAGGGACACTCCCTGTGTAGCAATGAGGTATCTTCTTGACTTTTCAATCATGGATGACAGAATCAAGATCTGGAGAGCACGAGCATACATGAAGATTAGTACAGATACAGAGCATCCATTGCACCACGTGCTCAACACAGTGAAAGATGCCAGGCTAAAAAGAGGCAAATCATGGGTGGGCCGAGCAGAAGATGTCATGAAACAGGGTCTGTGAGCTTACCAATATCAGCGTTGGTGAGGAGTGGATACCGGTGCCTACGTCTTTCAAGGGGACTTTTTCGAGTATTGTCATACTCGACATCATCATCCATCGTCATCTGCGATAACACCGATGAGAAAGATGCAGTCATCTATACAGATGGATCTGTAATACGACACCAATGAAGCGTATGGGCATTTACAGCACGCTCGGCAGGCAGAATAGTAAAGGAAGACAGTGGTGCATACGTCATGACCACAAGTAGCATGACAATGGAGGCGATGGTAGTGACCAAGGCATTCAAATGGTTAGAGTCACAAGACTACACCCACGCATGTATACTGAGTGATTCGATGAGCATGATTAAAAAAAGTGGAGGCGGGCTCTGTACGCATGCAATGGGTAGAGTCGTTGCAGAAATCCAAAATACGTAAGGTCACCTTTTTCTATGTCCCTGGACATGGGGAGTACGGGGAAACGAAAGAGCGGACAGGTTGGCTAGCTGCGCTGTCGTTGAGGACGGGCAACCAATGGATCGGGCAGACATCATCAATGCCCTCCGTGATGTGGGAAGAGCACAGGACTTCGACAAACACAGATCCACGTCACTTCTTCGGATGATGGAAATGGGAGGGGAAAAAAAATGGGCACAGCCAGAAATGAGAAACTTAGTGGCCGTGTAAGAAGACTTATCAACCAACAAAAAACTGGAGTCGTCAGTCGCTGGACACTGAGGGAATTGCTGAGGAGGGGATCTGAGCACCTATGGACATGTTCGAGTGCAATGATAATGACCCGCAAATAACTCAATAACTCAATAGCCATGTAAAAGACAGGAACGTACATGCATGTCTTATGTTACAATATTCTGATAGTCTTTTTTCACAACAGTCTCACAGAAATGGAATACAGACATCTTTGTATTTCAATTTTGGTAGGCCGTTATTAACGAGCACACTCTCACAGTGACATCTTGGTCCCTCATATATAATACTCATCATG
The DNA here is from genome assembly GCA_032433765.1 of Megaustenia siamemsis. Classification (NCBI taxonomy): domain Eukaryota; kingdom Metazoa; phylum Mollusca; class Gastropoda; order Stylommatophora; family Ariophantidae; genus Megaustenia; species Megaustenia siamemsis. Next base: position 43,334,595 of record JAVIAB010000092.1, on the reverse strand, counting down.
CGCCATACCGGCTGGCGTAGGCGATAATGTCCTTCCTCAATCTTCTATCCACCGTGCATCGTATCTATTTTTTCTGTTGACTGTTCTCCATACCATAACACCAAGCTATTCAGTATTTTCTCTCTTTGTCGTCCGTGATCTCTCGTTACTTTTATTTTGCCAGTGGTAACCAAATATTCCAACTTTCCTCTTCTCATGATGTGCCGGAAAATTGTTGATTGTTTCTATCCGATGTTTCTTATGAGCTCCCTTTTCGTGTTGGCCTCTTTGAGAATTTCCTCATTGGTCCTTTTAGCTGTCCAGCAAACTTTTTCAACATTCTTCTGAGAAATCTCATCTCTGTGGCCCCTAATCGTTTTCTCTAATGGTTTGTTTACTGCCCATGATTCGCTTCCATAGATCAGAATTGGCTCTATATAGCACCGATGAACTCTCTTTCTCACTTATATTGACAAAGTTTTTTTGCTTAAGATATTTTTCATTTTCTGAAATGCTATTTTGGCCTGAGCTATTCTGCTTTTTATTTATGTGGTGCATCTTTCATCTGATGTTATTATTGTGCCTAATATATAATACTAGGCTTTCTTTTCATCTTGAAATCAACAGACGCATCGATAAAGTAGCAGTTGAAAATTATATACACTAAAGGGTATGGAAATACATTGTCTTCATAAAAACACAAAATTGCAAGTATTCAAGACGCATTCTCGTTGCTATGCTTTACGGCAGTGAAACATGGACAGCATATACTCATCAACTCAATGCATTTCACCTGCGCTGCCTGAAGAATGCTGAATCATTTCAGGGGAGGAGGTATGTTTACAAGACTGAAAAAAATCACAAATAATCATCAGAAAAAAAACAACAGAACAGTAGATGGTCAGAAGCAGGATCGAACCCGCACTCCTCGGCACAGCGTCTTGTCACAAGAACCAAACGTTAGAGCACGCCACCAACTAAGATATATATATATATATAAAATAGTGATCATTAATAATAATTTTTTTAGATTGCTTAGTTGGCCGTGTGCTCTAGCTTTTGGTTATCGTGGCAAGGCGCTGTGCCGAGGAGTACGGTTCGATACTGTTTCGGACTCTTTTTTTTTTTTTTTTTCTGCTGTTAATTCTTGGTGATTTTTTTTCCCTGTGTGTTGCATGCAAACGTACCTCTTCATGATTCGCTTATGCATCGTTTCGGGAGTTTCCCTCTATTATAATATTCATTTGTTATATTTATCTCCTGCATGAAGAATACTATGCATAAAAAGGCAGAATCGTATATTCGACATTGCTGCTTTTAAGGCTTCCAACACAAATGGTATATATGTAATATGCGAATCGATTCAGATGAAGAGGTATGTTTACAGCACTCGGAAAAAATGACAAATAATCAACAACAGAAAAAAAAAAAGAACAATATATGGATCAAAGCAGGATCGAACCCGTACTCAGTGGCACAGCGCCTTGCCACGAAAAGCCAAACGCTAGGGAACACTGCCACAACTAAAAAAATAGCTTCGTAGACAATGTCTTTCGCGCAGGTGTTCTCATGACTATAGCATAAGGCTGCGATCACAGCTCGGAAATACATTATGTATCTGTATTTTTCCTATTGAGACAAGTATCTCCCGGATAGGGTAGGGCTGAATACTTGCGTTGCAGACAAACTTTTAGGACGAAACAGCACGAATAGTAGTTTCCAATGGTTTTAGACTGGAGACTTGTCTCCATATATGTAATATGCCCTGCTAAGCCAAAGTCGTTTGAGACTGCCTGGACACGTGACCGTGTGGATGATGACACAATTATAAAAGACATTCTGTACAGCGAGCTAGAGACAGACACGACACATAGCCAGACAAGCACTCCCATTTCTTTCTTCTCTTAGCGTTCATTCTATAAGTCGGTGCGGACGCGTTGTGTCTCTAGTTTACGACAAAGCTGCGAAATCTGCGCCTTTCGACCCGAAATATCCGTCTTCGGCATTGCTTTATCAATTTTTTCCAGGACAGCAGCCATTTTTTGGTCAACTTTTTCGACTTTAAACTGCCATGGTTTTTTAACGTGCGTGATTGCACACGGGGCTTCCTATTTTTCGCCGTTTTCAGAGAGGGCTAGATCTCACTATCCAGAGACTAGAGGTGGGTAAAGCCACGAAGAAACCACGTATTTTATTATTATTTAAAAAAAAATTCCTACCGCATGTGGTGGGGATCGAACCAGGGATCTTCTTGTCTAGAGTGGTCGATATCTTACATCTAGACCACCAAGTCCACTGACTCCGATTTAAAGATATCTTCTTGTCTAGAGTGGTCAATATCTTACATCTAGACCACCAAGTCCACTGACTCCGATTTAAAGATATCTTCTTGTCTAGAGTGGTCGATATCTTACATCTAGACCACCAAGTCCACTGACTCCGATTTAAAGATATCTTCTTGTCTAGAGTGGTCGATATCTTACATCTAGACCACCAAGTCCACTGACTCCGATTTAAAGATATCTTCTTGTCTAGAGTGGTCGATATCTTACATCTAGACCACCAAGTCCACTGACTCCGATTTAAAGATATCTTCTTGTCTAGAGTGGTCGATATCTTACATCTAGACCACCAAGTCCACTGACTCCGATTTAAAGATATCTTCTTGTCTAGAGTGGTCGATATCTTACATCTAGACCACCAAGTCCACTGACTCCGATTTAAAGATATCTTCTTGCGCTACATGACACAGAGCCGCGATAGCTCAGTGGTTAGTGAACGGACTACAAAGGACAAGAGGTAGGATTCGATCCCAACCGACGGCTTCCGGGTTCACCCAGCTTTAAATGGGTACCGGATTTTTTTTTCTGGGAAAGTAAAGCGGCACGGGCGTAATACCGACCATATTACCCCAAAAATCATGTGCTGAAGGTCTGTAAAATGTATGGTCACTAACACCATATTCCCTGTACACCAATTGGCGGGACGGGGCTCTCTACTCTCTCTCTCTCTCTCTCTCTCTCTCTCTCTCTCTCTCTAATGCATAACACAGTTCAACATCCAAATAACTATCTGGAAATGTGTCACATGTAGACAGAAGTGGCGTGGTAAGAGTGGCGTGAAGGTCGAATTTTAAGAGATAAAATATATGGTAAGAAAAGAGAAGTATGAATGAAGACACAGCAAATGCACTAACGTCAGCCTCGCCATCCAACTAAATATGTTCTACATGTTCAAATGACCATCGTTCTAGAATTTGTCACGTGATACCAACCCTATCGGCCAAAAAGGTGCCGTGGTGATAGAAAAAAACACGTCTCTGACATCATATTTCCCATAGGCCTGTCGAGGCGTGGGTGGAAATTTAACCTACCATACTTTACATAACAAGCGCTGTTTGCACACTTGCGTGACCTATTCTGAAACATCGATTTATCTCTGGAGAAAGTCTGTTATTAACTTTCTTTCTTTCTGGCGTTTACCCAATGGCTACTAGAAGAATGAACAGTTCTCTTCCCCCTTAAAGTAAAGCGACATTAAGTGGGCGTAAATCCGTTGTTATGTGGCTTATTTATTTTCGGCCTAACACATCCGACGTCAGCGCATTTTTGAATATCTGGTTGATTTTTCGATCCCTCCTCGCTTGGCCAGACTGGATAGTCTGTTTCCAGAAACACCGCTAGAGGTGGATCAAGTCATCTTTCAGTGTAATCTGTCTGACTAGTATATAAGTAACAATAAAATGCATGCAGAGAAAAATATGACTTTAACAATGGAACTGGGAGAAACATAAATAGTGTTAAAATAAACTTCACTTGTCAGTTTTATAGATTTCAAGTAAACTTTTCAACAATTGATGGTTCCGCTGCAGGAAAGCCTCCAATTATGGGAAACTTATTAAGAATGTAAACACTAAAAAAATGTATAAATGAGTGCAAAATTCCATGCATTCATCAAGATGGCGAACAAAAGACAGGAAGCGTAGATGTAGTAAAACATTATTTAGAACGTTTAGAGAGTACGTTTGAATTTGTAAAGCCTCCAATTATGAAGGAAGCATTCACGTATGAGCCGTAAGGTCACATTGTAATTGAAAATTTACTATAACGAACCAGTGAGTTTTAAACGGCCAAGAAATTCGTAACAGGTTTAAATGAGCTATTTGAATGAATGAGTTAATCAAATGATCTAATTAACCCGTCGTGCATATGTGTCATAAAAACATAAAAACTAATGTGAACCTGACAGCTGACTTCATGTGAGAGTCTGGAATCCTCTGATTGAGTCCTGATCGCAGAGAAAAGAGAGAGAGAGAGAGAGAGAGAGAGAGAGAGAGAGAACGATATGACTGTTCCATGGAGAGAGTAGAATAGAATAGATTATAATCTAATACAATAGAATCCAGCGATGACCTAGAGCAGTTACTGTGGCTTCTGGATAGGAAAGTCCTGGGTTCGATCTCCACCACAAGCGGTGGGAACTTCTAAAAAATCGAATCTGTGGTTTTTTCGATTCGTGGCTTTACCCTCTCCTTGAATCCGAGTAGTGAGATTCGATGTCTATCCCTCTCGAAACCAGCGGTAAAACAGAAGATTCCATGTCTATCCCTCTCGAAACCAGCGGTAAAACAGAAGATTCCATGTCTATCCCTCTCGAAACCAGCGGTAAAACAGAAGATTCCATGTCTATCCCTCTCGAAACCGGCGGTAAAACAGAAGATTCCATGTCTATCCCTCTCGAAACCGGCGGTAAAACAGAAGATTCCATGTGCACTCTCATTAAAGAGCCCTTGACAGTTAAGAGCCGAAAAGAGTACACCAAAATGTCCACTGTTTGGACAAAAATGGTTAACCCATGCCGAATATGGATTTGTCAGGCCGAAAGACACATATATGACGGCTTTGACGTAAACTAGCGACATAGCTCAACCACGCCCACCTAACGGCTGTACGCTAATTAGAAGAAGAAATCGCGACGGGGATAATCTGACGACTAACTGTGTGTTTATATGTTCGAAATTGGAGTCACAACGATGGCCTAACATCATCAAGCGCTATACATTTTTAAAGAAATATGACGATCGTCACTTTCAGGGGGACGTGAACTTCTGGTATATGGTGGATAGGCGGCAGGAACCATTGCAGGCTATGCATGAAAAGTGTTCCTTGTTGCAGTTTCCTCATATTCCAAGTCAATGGGGGACTGGTTGGTCTCGAGCCAAGACGCCGGCCTCGGGATAGAGAGGTTGTGGGTTCAAATCTCGGCTACACTGGTTGGCATTTTTATTTATGATTTCTCTCTGCGACAACCACCCCTGGTCTCAGCAGCGAGGCCCGGCTTGAAACGTCAGTTACTCATCGACGGAAAAAAAACATGAGTACCTCCGAAGTCGGAGTTATCTGTCTGTGCGGCGAGGGACCTCAGTGCGCACGGCTGCCAGGGAAAAATGGATTAATACGCAAAATTCAGTTCCTAGTCTCTAGGGACTTCGTCAGAGTTGAAAGCTGGCGAACGCAAGAAGAGAAGAAGAAGAAATGAACAGGACAATGTGCACAAAAATAATCGCTTCTGAGGACGGCAAACAACATTGTGATTGGCCATATATTTGGCCTGATTTCATGCTCTAGATAAAACATGCTCTGCTGCACATATGAGTTTGACAGTGAGCTTAGAGTTTATAAGAGAAATCTCCACCTACAAATACTCCACGGTGGCAGACTCCATCATGAAGACATCGGAATGGGTCCAGATTGAGACAGTTTATCTCTGATATTGGGTCCAAATTAAGACAATTTATCTCTGATACGCTGAGCATAGAAAACTGGCAAGTCTTTTTGCGTGATCATCTGTGCCTTTCCAAAGGAACTCTGTCAGATGTTTTAATATCTTGCCTTTGTATAACATTGTTTTATCGTTTTTGCTGTGGTATTAGACTGCAGTGATAACAACGACAAGAGATAAAAAAAAAATGCGAGCAACGATTACAGTTTTGTTGAGCTTTTAATCTAACAATTGTGGAGTCTCTACTTGAGCTCGAAATAAAGCCTTTTGTCGTGGTGTTGAGTTGGACAGATCCTTGCTAAAATTATTAATAACACTAGGTTAGCTACTTTAGTTTTTTCTGTCTGGTGTATCGTTACTGTTTGTTGTCAGCTGCACTGTGTCGTTATTGTGTATCTCATCATGTTCTTTGAGACTGCTGACCTGTTCCTCCGTGTAGAAAATATTTTTTTAAATTTTTCTAATTTTATCTGAATCACTTACTCCTGTCCTCTTAGTAAGCCCATGTATAATATAATATCCACGCCTCTCTCTTTCTCTCTCTGACCTCTTCATCCTAACTTCCACTGTCACATCTTTTAATGTTCTTTATTGTTCATGTTAGTTGGCTCTTTCCTTTTTTTCTTATTTACAGGCGATTCGCTATCCAAGTCAGATATACTTTCACTGTGTGTACAATATGTACGTCACCAACAGTGTAGTCCGTATCAGAGCCAACGTGTCGCCACTCATTCTGACTTTTATATAACAACTCGGTATTTGTATACCTAAATAACGATAATTGAAAACTTAATCGAATGGTCAAGCCAAATAGAACAGCTTCAGCTTTGTTGTCTCCTGTCATCTTAATTATCAGGGCTTCTATATATTCAATTCCCAACGCTAGAGGCATCCAGTGATGGCGCCATTTTGCTTCTCCTTCTCTTGCTGTTCAATCTTAATTAGTGATTGTTGGTGTTTGTATCTTTATCCTTATGCCGTCATAAAAAAAAATTGCAGCTTATCAGACTTATATGTGCTGCAAAGCTCATTGTGAAGAACCGCCTAACAGAGTCAACACATATGCATGACTATGTCACACCGTTGGGAGTAATCCTCACCAGAGCACTCATCAACGTATTGAAAGTAGCTTTGGGAGCGTGAAGGCTACCGGTATTCTTCACCGGTGCCTTCTTCTATTCAAGACATCTCCGTTTAGATCCTCATTTATCTCGAGTGATTCGTAAGTCGGAATCGCGAATCTCCATTTTAATTTACGAAATCAGACATAACAACGACACATAATCCAAGTCTATGAATATAGTCACATCGTAGAGGCCACTAATTCTCTACACAATAGAATTTGATCTTAGCCAGACGACCATGAAGCGATGCAGTCTTGCTCGGGAGTCCGCACGGGTGGGTTCCGGGTTGCAGTCGCAGGCGGCATAAATCAATCTTAAGCATTAAACAAAAAATATTTGTAAAAGTGTGCTTCGAGGTGCCTTTTAAGTCTGAATATAATAGTCTTCTCGTGTCTTTCGAGAGTATAAATACTGTCTTTTTCTGGCTCATTTCTCTTCATACCCTTTTCATTTGGGGTTATGGTTATGGTTAGCCGAAGGCCCCGGTATCACTGCAAACGAATTAAAATCTATAACTGCTCAACCGCCCGTGCCAGTGGAATCATTCGAATTAAAACTGATCTCATTGAAGGATCCAAACAAATAAAGGCAGCTGCTGCCCCATGATAGCAACTACGGCACACGCCAAAAGACATAAGTCCAAGTGGCAGCAAAAGTGAACGCATCTGAACTGTCCTTCTTTATACGATACTATCATTCACCGTAAACATTCGGAATATCGAAACACAATCCGTATGAAAACACAAGTCACGGTGCGCACAGAGCACTAAACTCAGTAGCTCCGCCACAAAGCCGGATTTGGAATATGAGGAAACTGCGCCAAGGAACACTTTTCAGACTGAGCCTCAATGGTTCCTGCCGCCTATCCGCCATATTGACTGGAAGTCTTTCTTTTCATTTTAATTTCCATTGTTTGTTGTAGGAGCGTCTTTACTTCCCTGAAGATCTGAGATAGAATGTTTTTGTGATGTTGAGGGAAAAAGCGAAGTGAACAAAAAAAATCCGAAGACAACCCTAGTACAGCTGTGCCATAGTTTTCAGTACATCTAGTAGATGCCATTACATTTCATTCAATACACAAGGAAATAACAAACTAGTCAAGGAAGGAGGAAAACTACCAACAAGATCATCTCGTCAGCAATGAAGAACCAAAATTCTATGCAAAATGTAAATAAGACTACTCAAAAACACAGCGAGAGGGATGGATATTATCATTTGTCAAAGAGAGACAGTTATCATACTCAACCTCTCCACTGGCCACAAAATTATGAGACACCACATGCACTCAAGATAATTTAGGGGTAAAAGCATTAAAATGAGAAGCTGCGGTAAAAGCTGATAAAGGATAAAAAAAGAGTAAAAAAACATAGGCTGGCAGCGTTACATTGACGAAAATTCCAACTGAAGGTCTAATGAGCCGCTGCGTCGTTCTGATTTTGTTTTGTTTCTCAGCTGCAAAAATACAATTTTAATATTTTTTTTTTCTGACGATTCTCATCAAGATAGTTTAGATAGTCTAAAGAAAAAAAAGTAAGATGGGCACTGCCAGTATGTACCACCGGGCCCTAACAACAGTAGTTACTCCCTTAAATTGACTTGAAAGCAAAACACATTTTATGACTGCCCCCAGTACAGACTTGAGGAAACCACGCCAACTACATTTGAAGAGAAACTGTATGGTGGGATTGAAGCCCTGAAACATACTTAAATAAAACACAGCCAATTTTACTAGTAAAACTAGAGTTAATCACGAATGAAAATATAGATTAGCAGACTAAAGGTGAGAAGTCATAATTGCAAAAGAAATGCTAAGAGTATAGTCCCGTGACAGTATTTGTGTCTCCAAGTCACAAGACTTACTTCCCACTTGTAGCAACCAAAATAATGGAGTTCGGACCGCAGGTGTTAGAGAATATTGGTTTAGCCGGAGACTCTCATATACCTGACAAATTATTTAGTAAACTAGTGTCATGTGCATGCGAAGGTGTGCTGAACGAAGATCAAAGAAACATTGTGCAAGGTAAGCTTCTGAAATATGTTTCTATGTTTTAGTCTTGAACCGATCATCTACAGAGAGATTATTTTAAAAGATGTAAGAATGAATTGAATGTTACCGCCCCCTTAAATTAAATACTAAATAATAAACATTTGCAAAACCTTACGATTCAAAATGTAGTCATAGTCATATTTTGTAGTCATATTCCTGTAATTTTAAGCTTATATGTGTAGTCTATGTGTAGTATATTAGTGTAGTGTTACATACACTATTTTTAATGTTAGTCACTGTCACTGTCAGTAAGTAGTATGTCAGGATATTTTAGTTTTAGCACTGATAGAGAGTATGAGTATTGAGTGAGTATAGTATAGTATAGACTGTTAGACCTATCACTATCGGTACCATCGATGAGTATTGGAGTCTTTTCTTCGGGTGTGCAGACTTAATTAAAGTATGAACAATTCTGAAATGAATTCTCCTTTAATTCAGAAACAGATCTTCAGAGCTGTCACCTTAGTTTGACTAGTTTGAGAGGAGCAGAGTAAAATTTATAATCAGCCTTTTTGCCCTTTTATGCCTACCAGATTTAGAAATTTAATGTTTTTATGATGTGAAGACATGAGAAACATCAACTTTAGGTAATTTCCTAGTTTAGCATCCTTCTGCTCAGAGTAATGTCCCCGTGCACTAAACCTAACCCTAAATCTTGTAGAAAAATAATTTAATTAAATGCACAAAAACTAGAAGCAGTTGATACATTCAAATATGTGCGACCAATCAGAGGAGTTCAATCATTTAGCAGAAAGATGCTAAACCAGGAAATTACCCAACTTTATGATATAAATCACTGAGAGTGTGATCATGTGAGAACTAACAAAAAAGAGGTATTATATTTGCATGCTTCTTCAGTGTTATTTCACCTGATGACTACTCTTCTTCATTTTCTGTCCCTAAAAGAACATTAAATTGGTATAGATGCTCTGTGTCATTGTGTGTTACAAATATGTTGTACCTTTCAGTCCAAAACATCAGACTTCAGCATTATATTTTTAATCAATCATCAATGCTTGCCTTCCCTCTTTGATTCTTATTTGCTTGACCAAATTGGTTAATCTGTTTTGAGGACCACTGCAGGGAGGTGTAGTAGAATCTTGATCAATTTTGGTTCACTGATTCTGGTACAGGCAATCAGCCTTGAGCTTTTTCATGGGGTTGAGTTGCTAGCCCTGTGTCCAACCCTCCTTCTACCTATGGGTTTGGAACTGGTATTTGCAGAACACAAACACACAAATTTTCATTACACAGAAAGAACAAATGAAGTTGCGATACACATCTTGTCAAACTGAGATATGTATCTACCAGATAAAAAAAAGACTTGTAGGATGACTGGCACATAATAAGAGATGTATAGATCATTTTGATGGCAACAATACTTTCATTCACAGATAACCCAGCATTCAAGGATATTGATAAGGCAGTTCTTAAAGCAGCATACTCTGGCATTGTTACTTTTATCATTGAGGCAGCTAAGCATGACAGCAATGAACAAAATATTAGGTAAGATACTTAACATGTTTGCGATAAAGCATAAAAATAAATGTTAGAATTCACTGAAAGCTTAGGATCATCAAGGCAACCTGAAGTTAAAAAATATTCTGCTGTGGAGTAATCGTTGGGCAAGTGCAGAAAGAGAAAGTCACTTTTTGTTGCTTCTCCTTGTCATAACTTGTTTACAGTCACAAAAACTCTTTTATCTGTGCTTCTTTCCCTGAGAATTAGATTTTCTCCTACTTCATTTATTTCGAGTCGATGAAAAATAGCGATATTCATAATGCAAAAAATTAACTTTCATCTGGTGCCATAGATCAAAGTAGTTGTTGATTTTATTGGAATTTTACATTTTTCTAAAAGTTGTTTTTTTTTTAAATTTTTGTAACAAAGTTTTTAGGAATAGATGTTCTTGGTGCTGTGATATTTTGAACCCTTAGACCAGATGCCTCAGACTTGATAATTGTTTTGTTCTGCTAGATTTACCTTCTTCCTGCTTTCTCTACTCACCTTGGAGAAATTGATGCCATCCTTCTTCTGTATATTTTTTGTTTTGTAACTGGTGAAGGTTTCAGCCGAAGCGTCATTGTTTTATCTCTCTAATATTTAGTGGCTAAATATAATTTCATGTTTTTTTTTAAGAACATGTTATTATTCCATTGAAAGAAATATAAAGCGGAATAAAATGTGCTTGTCTGTTTATTTCAAGCAGATATCATTAATAATCTATGAGAGATGGTAGAACAAAGGACTTTGACAGACGTACAAATACATCGCTACATCTAGACCACGTAACTGAAAGTGAAGACCAATATTGCCAGAACAGAGCAAGATTGTGGACGAATGAAAATTAGTTGCTGTGTCCTGATGAACTTTTGAGGAGAAGATCTGAACACTAATGGATATGTCAGAAGTGCTGTAATAGTGATCCTAATTTAACATTACATAGCATGAATACTGTAACTTCACAGCCCTTTCTCCAGTGTGATTGATTTATTAGAATGTGTTTTCTATTTTATATAATCTATTTAAATGTGATTAATTCATGTTTTATTTATTACAGTTCTGTATTAGAGGACTGCAAGTATACAGCAGATAGGATCAATGACTTCAACAAAATATTTTTGGCAAGTACTTTTACAAACTTAATTAGTAAAAAAAAGTAAAGAGCCCCCGTCACGCCAAGTGGCATATAGGGAATATGGTGTTAGTGACCATCAATTTTACAGACCTTCAGCACATGATTTTTGGGCTAATGTGGTCGGTATTACGCCTTTGCCGCTTTACTTTCCCAGAAAAAATCTGGTACCTGGCTGGGTGAACCCGGAAGCTGTCGGTTGGGATCGAATCCTACCTCTTGTCCTTTGTAGTACAGTTCACCAACCACTGAGCTATTGCGGCTCCCGAAAGCTTAATTAGTAGAAATTCATATTTCTCAGTAACTGATTGTGGAAAAAAATTGGTTTTTGCAGCTTCCAGAACTAGCCGAAAATAGTTTTTAAAAAATGTTGTGTAGATTAATTTGAATGAGAAAAAAAAGTGGTTTCACAAAAATGGTCTTTTCTTATTAATAAGACATACTGCCATATTAAAGGAAAAGCGCATTAAAAAAACATACTGAATATGAGTTACCTGTGTTATTTGGATGGTATGAAATTTCAGGGAAACGAAACAGAAATTTTAGCAGTTTCATTAATGTATTAACATTGAAAGCAGTCCTTACAAAAAATGCATAACAGCATGTATTTTATTCATATTATGTTATTTGCATGAAAGTTTTTTTTTAACTTTCAAGTTTTAAAAATGTATGCGCATGTTATATATTTGAAATAAAATAAAAATCCGTTTTTTAAAACATACAACCAGTCAACTCTGATATGGATATGACCTTTGACCCTCTTGAAGAACTGGAAACAGCATAGTGCTTGATATCCCAGAACAATAACTATTATAACAAATAAGTTCAATAACTAAAATTAAAATTAGTGGGTTAGAAAGGTTACATTTACTGCTTATCCATTATTCAACTTTTCAGATGAACATCCATTAGTTTTTAAATTTATTATTACATTTCCTTGTACCCCTTAATTTGTTTCCATCTTGCTTACTTTCAACCCTCTTCCAAACAAAAGATATTTTAAAATATTTAGTAACGATTAGTGTCTATTTCTCAGCAAATGAGCGATTGTTCAACTCCTGCTAACATGGATGTCAAAGTTGGAAATCCACCAAGACTTTAGAAAGGAAATTAAATGCCTCTGAAAACAAATGTCAACAACATGCAGGCAACAGAAATAGACTCAAGGTGTAACAAAGCTTGTCAAGTTATTGAACAGATTTCATCATTACTGTCTAACAAAGATGTAATGTTACAAGTGAAGCAAACTATTTATAAGACTATCTTTATCCCAACATTGTACTACTGGTGCCAGACATGGACTGTAGACTCAAGAACTATTAGAAAAATAGTCACCACAGAATTGAAGTGTGTCACATGACAGGAAACAGCCTGAGAGATAAGATCAGAAATGAAGTGTTATGAGAAAGACTAGGAACTGTGATCCAGCTTACACTTATGAATACATAAAACGACAGCAGATCAATTGGTTCGGACATTGGATAAGACAGAAAAAACTAAATCTAGTAGACTGTGTTACCAACAAATGATATAAGAACACCAGATCAAGAAAAAGGTGGATAAATACTAGAAACTCTCGGAGGTATAACAGCAGAAGAGGTCAATAAAAGAACAAGAAACCACAAACCTCATTTCCCCTCAATGCCAAAAGGCAAATGAAGAAAGAAAGAAAACAAACAAAATGTCTAAGACTGGTTTTAAACATAAGCTGGAAAGAATATATTTCAAACGAACTGATAAAAGATGAATCTAAACAAGAATACGCGTCGAAAGAAGGCATTGGAAATACATCGGTCAATGAATGAATGAAGAAGGACTTCCCCTCAGGCATTCATGTGTAAACCATCTGGTAAAAAAAAACAAGGGAGACCAAGAGAATTGCTGTGCAGAACAATTACTAGGGAAGGCTCAACCATGGGACTAAAAACAACCAAGAACAAAAGAAACAAATGGTCATTCGTGGAGAGCTATATTTTCTGCTCTATGTGCCATCTTTGGCCTGAGAGGAAAATGGATAAATTAACTATTCTTAATGTGTTTTATGCATGTGGTTTGCAGCAGGATTCAGCTCACTCAATGAGATAGAGCTGCTTGCACAGAACAGAGACAAATGGCGAGATTTGATAAAATATCTTTAAAAGAATTGATAACTGCTAGAACAAAAATTCAGATAAGAGAAGGAGTATCTTGGTCTGCTCCCTATGGGCCGGCAACGGCTCGAAAGGTCAATAGATAGATAGATAGAATGTGTTTGATCTTATTTACTTTAAATTTTCTTGTGTTCTCTGATTATTTTCATTTATTCCTCTCATAACACAGCCCCAAAAGTCCCACATACAACTGTTGCTTGGAAAGTAAGTATATAAGAAACTATCTATATATCTAGTATGTACATTTATGTGGATAATACTTCAATATTTAAAAATCAATGTGGCATGCTCAAAAACTAGGCAGATATAGGCTATTCAAGAAACTAATTTACATTCAGAGGATATTTCTGTCAATTGTTACTTAATTTTTGAAAATGCTTCACAGTATGTATACATTTATAATAATACTTATAACTTTCAGTCTTTAACTGAATGTAAGGTATTTAAATATACCACAACAATGTCATCAGTTTTTGTGAAATATACGGTTGTTTAACAAGGTTTTATTTTTTATTTTTAAATTGAAGAAAGAAGCAATAAAGAGAAACAGAGAAAAGGTTCAAAACAGTTTAAGAGAATGGTTTGGGAGAAAGACAACAACAGTTGGAGAAAAAAAAAGATGTTTAGAGACATGATCACCTATGCCAGTAGGCATGGTACTTGATTAAATTTAATTGTGGGCTATTTTTTCCATAGACTGTTATTTTTTGCCTTTTCTCTCTCTTTTTTGTTTTATACCCTAGATTAAGATACAATCGTAACATTTACTGCATCAAAACACAAATTCGTCAGAATTTGACATTTTACCGTGGTCAAACATTACCTCCTTCCATGTACCTTCATAATTACTACTTCCAGTGACCCTTAATTGTTGGATTTGTTTCTATTCTATCTATCTATTGTCCTTTCGAGCCGAAGGCGGCATATAGGACAGAACCACAATCTCAAAAACAGAAACCTTGCGTGCCAAAGTGGCACATATTGCAGAGATCACTGCTCTAAAATATATGGTGCTGTTTCCATAACGATACTTTTTACAATGACAACTTGTTAAGCCATCGATCAACCTCCTTAGTCGCCTCATACGACATGGTTGTTTCTATTGGTGTAGGAATTTTTTTTTCCGTGAGAGACATTGTTTTTGAGGAAAAAAGAGCCAATTTTCAAGAAATTGTTTTTTTTTTTTGTTGTTGCTGTAACCAGAGAAATTTCCTGGTTGTCGGCAGACATTAAACAACCTTTTGTGACTTGGAAAACACAGTGAATAACGTTAACAAGTAGCCAAACATACCGTTAGACTTACAGCGACCGTACCAATAGACATTTTAACATGTCCGGTCCATGAGGTGAAACTCAAGTAAAAAATAAACCTGAGTTGACAATTCCAAGTCCCTGTGATTTGCTTAGTGTGGACATTATGGTAGTGTGTCAAAAGTTCAGAGAAATTGATATTTTTAGAGCATCTAATGTTACATTTAAGTGTTAGTAATTTTAACTACGGATCGTAACTGGAAGCGTTACATATAGGTATTGTAATTAAGGGTTAAATTATATTTGATTTTAAAATGTGAAGGATGCGCTGAAGGTATCAGTTGCTGGTTGTTTGATGTGAACAGAATATATGGCCTTTGGTGTCTTGACAGATGGTTGGTAGCAAGCAACCATAATAAGTCAGTAGATTGGTAAAATAATAGTGTCTCAAACTGGGTGCTGCTTTACTGAACAGCTTCTCTCATGGCTGAATTTACCAATATTGGATAGACAGATCCATCCGCAGAACGAACAAGGTGTATTTGCGGTACCTGGCCTTGTCTTGTTTCTCTTGCGCCTTTTGTCGGCAGAACACTTTATAGATCTTCTTCTTCTTTCCTTCCTCATCTGCCTTTCAGCGTCGAGGGGAGATACAATTTGCAGTCATTTGCTCTTCTGTTCGCCTCTGCTGCTGTTATGTTTCCTAGTGCTTCTAATATTCCATCCATCCATCTTTTTTGTGGTTAACCATTGGGTCTGGTATTCTCACAATGTTTCCTGAAGGCTCGTTGTGTTATGATCTTTCTGCCTTGTTACGTGGTCAATCCATTTTATCTGTTGTTTCTTCATATATTCCATGGCGGAGGCTATTCCAAGCTTTTTTCTCAGTTCTTCATTTCTGATCTTATCTCTCAGACTGTTTCTTGTCATTCGTCTGATACATTTAATCTCATTAGAGATTATTTTTCTTATTGTTCTTGCATCTAGGGTCCAGATCTGGCATTGGTAACACAACATTGGGATGAAGATTGTATTGTATATTGCTCAATTTGCCTCTAAGTTATTTCCTTGTTGGACAATAGTGGTGACAACTGTCCAATGATTTGACAAGCTTTATTGCATCTTGATTCTATCACTGCTGTTTGTGAATTATCGTTTGTCATTAGACTTCCTAGGTATTTGAATTCCTCTACTTGTTTTAGCTGCCTGCCTTCTATAGTTATGTTGATATTCTGTTTATGTTTGGCGACATTCATGACTTCTGTTTTGTCGATGTTGATTTTCATGTTGTATTTTGTGCCTGAGCTGTTGAGTTTAAGTGTTCTTGTAGGTCTTCTATTGTTTCATGTATTAGTGCCTGATCATCTGCAAATAAAAGCTATTTGATCTCCTCTGTCTCTGATGGGTTGGCTAACTTGCATATATATAGTCCATGTATGTAATAAACAGTAGGGGTGGATAGTACACACCCTGTCTTACACCTGATCTAATTTCGAAGTGGTCAGTGTAGCCTGCTGCTGTTCTGACCCTGCAGCTGCTGTTGATGTTGAGACTTTTAATTAAGTGGTTAGTTGTTGGCTTACTCCGTATGTTGTTAGTATCTCCCACAGTTGTTCTCTGTTTACTCTGTCAGGCTTTATAGATATTGAACATAAATGATCACAATTTCTATCAACATTTCTCTCTCTCTCATTGCACTTGAGAAGTATTTGGTCAGCCTATGTTCCTCCCCTGTCATGAGGATGAAGAACACAGTTCTCTCCAGGGTCTCCTTGAATCCCAAAAGTTTTTGTTGTATGTTTCTGTTTGGGCCCAGGAGTCTTAAATGGCTTGTTCTGAGGTAGGAAATAATAGTCACAGCATGCCTTGGCAGCTGGGGGATGTGATCCTGCATGCCTTTTATTTTTATTCTTTGCTTTTAACTTGTTCTGCATTTGTTTAGTATGATGGCCCTACCCCTCTATTATTATCATCAGGTACCATGCCTGCTGGTGAAGGTGATCATATCTCTCCACAACTTTCGATCTCGACAGTTATTTATCAGTTCTGCTGTTGACCTTCTGCCAAGTCATTCTCTTAAGCTGTCTGGTATCTTTTCTCTTTGTATTCCTCCATCTCTTCATCCCTCAATTTTTCCCAGTTGTCACAATATATTCCAGCTGTTCACGTCTCATCACGTGGCCAAAAAATGATGATTGTTTCTTTCTAATATTGGAAATTAGCTTTCTCTTTGCTTTGGCCTGTTTCAGAATGTTTTCATTACTCTTCTTAGCCGTCCGTGGTATTCTCAACCTTCTTCTATAAAACCACATTTCTACAGTCTCCAGTGATTTTCTTGTCTGTTGCCCTATTGTTCATGTTTCACATCCATATGTTAAGACTGGCTCTACATAACATTTAAGAACTCTTTTTCTTGTTTTCTTCTTTGTATAATCATGGGTCGCCACAATTAATGATTAGTAGGTGAATTTGTGAATGATTAATAATCACAAAAATGAATAGAATTATATTGTAGATGGTGTAAAAATATTTTTTTTTGCTTCCCTCTCTCTCTCTCTGTGATCAGGACTCAATCAGAGTAGGATTCCAGACTCTCACATGAAGTCAGCTGTCAGGTTAAGTGTGTTGATCGCCCCACAGTCCGAATATCACAATTAGAGTCCGCCAGATCCACTCTGATTGAACACCCGTTAAAACGTTGCACTGTGTTCTGCACCAGTGGCCCAGTGCATCCGATTTCAGCCAGCATTTTATTCAGGTTTGCTTTCCTTAGCCTTTGATTGTCCCCAATCTTCCTGCAAGGCAGCAGATTGTCTTTTCTGTAGGGGGATTCTGCCCTTAGATGGTCTGCCCTCCCAGGTTTACGAGCACCATCTGCCCGAGTCACTAGAGGTGACTAACACAGACATGCACATACAAAGATATGAGATGTGACTAACACAGACATGCACACAGCGATATGAGACATGACTAACACCAACACACATCAAGATATATGACACATGACTAACATAAACATGCACGTAAAGATATGAGATATGATTGACATAGACATGCACACACAAAGATATGACACATATCTGACACAGACATACATTTTTTAAATTTTAGAATTGGTTTAAGCTTTCCTCACATAGTTGATGTGGATTGGAGGTTGGATTACTACATCAAGGTATGAAATACGCTCCTGATTTCTATTTATTTAGCACTGGTTGGTACTGATGATGTGTTCTTTTATTGATGGATGTAATTTATGGTCTACCATTACTCAACAAAATTACCTGATATTTGCTTGCAGGAGAAACTTTTAAGGGTTTATAATGTAGTAAAGGAACTTGCTACACATATTTTTGTTAATTTCTTTCTTGACTCATTTCCTAAAAACATTTCCTGTTTTTTTTTTTTTAATTTAGAAATTTCCATTTGGACGACATGTAGGAATGAATAATTGAGCAGAAAAAAAAGAATGATTATTTTATATAGGGGTGTTCTTAACATTACATATTGATACTGAGTTGTTTGTTATTTTAATATTATTAACCATATAACTATAACTTAATCAGTACTTAATAATCCATGTTTTATAATCAGTTTAAGTATAAATGCAAACTTTCAATGTAGTGGTCATGAGTAGTAAATAAGCATTTAAAATATTTGTACATCTGTTGTCTTTAATATTGACATGAATAAAACTTTAAAAAAAAATCATTTGTTTACAGAATAACAATGTTGAAAAAGTTAATTCTGGTGTGTACTTGATATCTTTAAAAACACAGGCAAGTATATTTTTATGAGCTGGTATATCTTTTAAGATCATCAGTACATTTATAAATGCTTTATAGATCCATGGAAGATAAGTGTGAAGTACTAGTATATTAATTTAGCTGTATGATATTGCTAAGTTTTCATGTTGGTATAGTTTAGTTTTCGAAAACCTTGAAAGTAAAGTACTCTAAGTAAATAGATAATTAAACCATATACAGTCGAACCTGTCTAAGGCGACCATTCACGGGACTTTCAAAAACTGGTCCCATAGGACAGGTGGTCCTGCCTCACAGGTTTCACATAATAAATAGAGCGATAAAAAAAATTTTATCCTAAGCACTATGAAAACTAACCTGCAAATCAGCGTAATCCATGAGTAGAACATAGTGCACATGTCGGTCTACAATAGCCACTGGTTGGACACTTTTCATAAAACACGATAGTTAAACACACAAAAATATTTTGTCGAATCACTGATATTCGTTCTTCCAGCGTTAATGCTTTTGGTTTTACACTTTTGACACTGGCCATTTCCTATATTGTGTGTAACACTTTTAAAATCCACAAAAATAATTCACTGAGATACTGTACATGTACGTGAATACACTCTAAGCGGGCAATGACTAATTCTTTATTTAATTCCTGTAATTTATACGGGCCACGCAATGGTCTACTCTGGTCTAGACGGAACCGCGAAGTGATGTCACTTCACGAATCATAGATCTGTGTCTGCCGTGTTTCTCACACCAGTATTGACTGATAAACGTAACACGTCCCACTGTAATCTGGGACTCACTAAATATGGGAAAACTTCGACACCTGTAGACACCTGTGTCGATCGTTTATGGCTCCCAGCGAGACGGAGAAGGACTGGCTGGTCAGTGTATCGTTATCTCGGATTACCCGCATGTCGTAAACGGGATAAATAACATTGGCGGCGGTTAATTAGCCTGGTCTCTGGTCGCGTCATACGGTGAGCGCCGTAATCAGTGTTAGCATATAGTAAAAAACTCGGGGAAATTGTAGACCCGGTCCTATAACCAGGGAAACGCTTTAAACAGGTGGTCCTAAGACCAGGTTCGACTGTACAAGGAAAGTCATCCAGTCCAAAATAAGACAATAGTATTGTCCTAATAATGACAACCATGACTAGGGCAAATTATTATCTTCAGTCTTTTAACTGGTAGTAACATACTTATAAAGATATAAACTTCAAATTGAGACACGCCATTGTGCGCATATCTAGCTGATCAAATTATGAAACATACTACAGGAATGTTCTAAATTTGACCAGTTAAGAATATACATAAGCCCAAAGACTCAGCATTTCAGTTGAAGCTGTATGGAGCTAGTGAGCAGATCCAGGCATCAGTAAAATCTATCACAAGCTCTTGTCTGATGGCATAAACACTAAGATGTGGTGAAAACAAGAATAGGAGATTCAGACATCAGTAAAATCTGTTACAAGCTCTTGTTTGATGGCGTAAACACTAAGATGTGGTGAAAACAAGAATAGGAGATCCAGGCATCAGTAAAATCTATCACAAGCTCTTGTCTGATGGCATAAACACTAAGATGTGGTGAAAACAAGAATAGGAGATCCAGGCATCAGTAAAATCTATCACAAGCTCTTGTCTGATGGCGTAAACACTAAGATGTGGTGAAAACAAGGAATAGAAGATCCAAACAGCTGTCATATTTATCACAAACACCTGTCTGATGGTGTAAACACTCAAATGTAAAAACAAATTGATGCTTGATGAAAAAACAACTCTAAAACTGACCCTGAATCCACAACCACTGCATGAATATCAAATCACAGCGAGAGTTGCCAGAAGGAAGCACAACACAGATAACACCAGTTTCGTTGGTCACTAGACATTGAGGGGTATACCTGGGAGATCTGAGCACTTATGGACTTGTATGATGTGCAGTGAGAATGACCTTGCGACAGAACTAAACTGTGTGAAAGTAAAGATAGGAGATCCAGATAACAGTCAGATCTATCACAAGCATTTGCCTGATAGTAAAATAAAAAAAAAAAATTAAAGTTCCCTCCATGCCTTACTAGGTGCATGGAGTATATGGTGTTTAGTAACTATATTTTGCCATGACCAACAGCACATTTCAGGTCAATATCATGCCAGATTTGCCTGATTGTATAAAAACTAATATGTGAACACAAGAATAGGAAGAGGCATGCTAAGGCCATATTCTTTCAAACAATTATAATTATCTTCTTGTGTGGGAAATATAATGTATATGTTCTAGATAATGGTAGTACCATTAATGTGTAATATTGAGTGTGTGAGAAGTTTTTTTTTTAAATGCAGTGTTCCTGCTCTTGCTCTTCTGGCAGTCTCAAGTATTTGATAATATTGAAGTTTCCTCAGTGTTGTCACTTCATCACACTTTTTTTCTGGGTCTGCCTAAAATTCTGTACCCCTCAACTTTTTGTATATATCCTGTATGGTTTGGGAGTCATATGACATTCTCTCCATGTGAGCAAACAATTTTATTTTTTGTCTTTGTAACAACTCAAGATGGATTATATGTCTGCTCTTTCTATTATAATTCTGTCTTTTCTGGTCACTCCAGCTGTTGTCCTAAGAGATCTCATTTCTGTGGTAACTAACCTCTTCTCCTGAATTGCCGTGAATGACTATATTTGGCGATGTTATAATAAAAAGGGGTTAAAAGTGCTTTAAATAAGATGTTTCTTTGTATGAGCACTGTTTTGTATTTATTTTAGAATTTTTATTTTATTTTGTTATTTTACATTTATTTCTTTTCTATTTTGCATTCTTTGAATTATGTTGTTCCTGAGATATTTGTTTATATTAATTTTTTAAACTTCACAATATTAAATTGTAGCATTTTAATGTGATGTAGCTACTGCTATTCCTCAATGTTATAACCTCCTGTACATGAGTTACAATTGTATAATAATATACATCAATACTAAATGGACATGTTTGAAAGAGATGTCCTCTGGAATCTTCAACATGCACACACTTTGTCATCTTCTGAAAGCAACAGAGCTCTTTTGAGTTTGTCTGAAAAGTTGTGATAACAATAGCAATGAACAATTAATCAATGATGGTTAAGATTACATAAATTGGCCATAATTACCTTAGATATGAACACATATTATTGGACTGTAAAATAATTTTTTAAATTATCATTTTAAAAGGTACCTGGTGAAGATGAGCTGAAAGACTTCCAGTTTACATGTACCTTGGAACAACTGCAGGCAAGATTAAGCTCTTAATTTTTGGTTGTGGTTGAATGACCTCATTGCTAACTTCTCATAGATAAACAGTTTGCTCTAAAGTAATAGCTCTTTGTGGACATGATATGAAAACAAGACTTATAATAAAATAATAGTCTACTATTATCTTTAGAGTGTAGTGACAAGGCGCCTAACAGCAACAAAGTTGAAAACTGTCAGTAACTCGTAGTTGATGGTTTGCATAGGATCAGTGAATGAGAACTATCCAACTCCACCTCTTCACAGTGCCTCTAGAAACAAACTAACCAATCTAGTCTGGAGTAGGGCGAGTAGGGGTTGAAGAGGGAAGGCAACTCGGTAATAAAAATTGCCATGCTGAAGTCGGATGTGATGGGCAGATAAACCACAGTACAGCACATCTACATCCACTTAACATCCTTTTACCCTTAATTACGATACCTATCTGTGGCTGACGTGTTTACGATACTGTAGTAAAGATGTCTACACTTAAATGTAAAATTGGGTGCTCTAAAAAAAAGTATTTTCTTTTAACTTTTGACATACAGCTATGTGTTCACACTAGGCGAGACACGAGGACTCAGATTTTCTGGCTCAGGTTGATTAATGACCTGAGTTTGACCTCATGGACTGGACATGCTACAGTGGCTATCAGTATGGTCGTGTAAGTCCGTCAGTACGTTCAGCTACCTCACAGCATTATTTGCTGATTTTTCTGAGTTATAATGTGTTGTTTTGATGTCAGCGACGGCAAAGGAAAAATTACCAATTTCTTGAAAATTGCCAATTTTTTCACATTATATGAGATAGTATCTCACGAAATGGGGAACAAAAATCCTACATCACTATGAATTACTTCAGCAGTCATTGGGTGAATGTCAGAAAGAGATCTTTGGAGAGGGAGAACCAAAACTTTATTCTTCTTTGTTTTGAGACCTCCTATGGCTGTTCTCAAAAACTGATGTTTTATTATGAAAAATGAGCTAGCGGGTGTACAAGATTTGGAAATTGTAGTTGGTAAAATCTGCCATTGTATAAAGCTTTTAAACTGTTTAATTGATAAATTAAAGACATTTTTCATTTGCAGATTATAAATTTACTGAGCTAAAAAAAGAAGATTTGTTTCAACAACCTTATCCTCACACGTTTAACAACTAGACAATTTTTACATTTGATCAAGTTTGAAAAGGCTGATTTCCAGAGATTTCCATTTGTTTCTCTCAATGGTTTATGATTCCCCATTTTGATACCAGCATGACTTTTGTCAAATCACTGGAGTCTGTAGAAATGTGGTTTTACAGAAGAATATTGAGAATACCATGGACAGCTAAGAAAAGTAATGAAAACGTTCTGAAAGAGGCCAAAGCAAAAAGAGAGCTAATTTCCAATATTAGGAAGAAACAACCATCATTTTTGGCCATGTAATGAGAAGAGAACAGCTGGAATATATTGTAACAACTAAGAAAATTGAGCTGAAAGATAGAGAGAAGCAAAGAGAAAAGATACCAGACAGCTTAAGAGAATGGCTTGGCAGAAGGTCAACAACAGAAATGATAAATAACTGTTGTGATCGAAAGTTGTGGAGAGACATGATCACCTACGCCAACAGGCCCGGTACTTGATGATGATGGCTTTTGTCTTGTCTGTGTTCATTTTCATATTTATATCTCAAATTATTATTTTTGTTAAATCATCAAACCATGATCATTTTCAGTTAGTATAAACTGGTAACAAAATTCTTGTAAAGATTTAGATATGGTCATGTGGTTAATTTGTGTATGTATGTTTCTAATTAACAAAAATGACTCTCTCTAGGATCTTGTTGGAAAATTGCGGGATGCCACAAAGAGCATGGAAAAAATTGCTCAAATATAGTTCTACAAGATAAAGAGCTCATAACTCTTAGACTGCTTGATCATCATAAGGACAATCCAAATTCTTATTGCAACCATGAGCAGAAAAAGTCAAGCTTGACAACAAATGACTGATGGTTCTAGTCAAAGTCATTTGCCAAATTATGTACATAAAGCTACAGGATTTTTCCTATTATATTTCTAGATTCTTACAATTAAGTAATACAATTTGTTTCAAATGCTAAGTTGGTAAAGTACTGTGTGTAAAGATGAATTTCATGCATTCTTACATAAGGTTCTCTAAAGTCTGCCTGGGGCCTTGATATGGTACAATGTAAACTATTAAAATACTACCACCAGGGGAAAAAAAAAGTACTTCTTAATGTGCTTGTGTGATCAATAAGATTACAATTCTATTCCTTGAAAAAGTAATTGGTAAATCAGAACTGCTGGGATAAGTGGGTTCAGATGTACTCATTTCTCACAATTTATTTTTATTCAGAGCATATTTTCTTAGTCTTGTTGTTTAATTAGACACAGACCTACTGCAATTCAGTGGATGTGAGGTTACTTTTCAAATTCTTCATAGTAATCAATTTGTACAAATGTTTACTCTCGTTACCAATATCACTTTCTAAAGTAGAAGATTCATCATATGAAATTACCAAAAGTGAGCTCCAGTTCATGATATGAAACAATTCAATCCAATGTTAACTTTAAATATGTATATGCGTACAAGCTTTTGACAGCCATGTTAACTATTCCTCTAGTGCAGCTGATGGTATGAAATGGAGAATTAATGAAGCACATCTCAACTATATGTTACCTTGAATGAGAAATTCATGGCTGTCACTTTAGTAAAATTTTGGTATTCTGGGGACATTGCAACTCCTGATCTTAAGTCATGTTGGGTTTGAAGCAATCTTCTGAGTTTGAAAGAAGTCTCTAGAACCATCACCCAAAATTCAGAGATGCTAGGGAGATAGTGTCTCATTAGCTGTCAAGTATTAGAGAGCTTGTAAAGTTATTTGCTTCTGTCAAATGCAGAATTTGGTGGACCTCTAAATGGAGAATGAAGTAGCCAAGAGGGATGTATTCCTCACAAAGTTATTAAAAAATAATTTGTGTGTTGAAATTAACAGCTGCATAAGGTGTGAAATATAACAATGTACAGTGCTCATCTCTCTCCGCACCTGCCAGCTCCTATTTGTTGCTCTGTGAAACAAATATTTTATTTACTTTCTTTTATTCTTTAGTGTTCACTGTCCAGAATCCTTTCTTTTAAATATCCAAGGTAACTGTTGCTAGCAATTTGTTGCACATTGTGTTCTAAACTCTATCATTTTTCCATAACCACACATTTTTAAATAAAAGAAAGTAGTTTCATTTGATCAGTGCTCTTTCCTACATTAAAAGAAAAAGAAAGAAACTTAAGCTGTCAAGAGGATGCTTAACATTCTTCTATAAACTACAAATCTTTTCCCTCCTGTCATCGTTGTGACTTGGGCGGCGCCCTGCCCAAAAGAAAATTTTAATTTTTCATATGGGTCTCTCTCCAATATGGCATGTGGACAATTTTTGTTTTTTAAATTATCTTTATTAATTATAAAGTTTAAAACCAAATATGTTTGTTAAAAATGATTTCATGTTAAGACTATTCACTGGCCCTTGTTTTAGCGCAGTGCACAGATGATCAAAAATCATTACACCAATATAGTTCCTAATGTTTTTTAAAATACATCTGCAAGCACTTAAAACAGAATTTAATTATATTAATATGACAATTTTATGTTATTCTTTTAAATACTCCCTTATATGGCATATAAAATTAAATTAGTAATAATTTATAATGGCATTTTTAGAGGGCAGATGATCTGTAATTTTGGCGCATGTGCACAATTAACCTGACCTAAATATCTAGTATTCCTAACTGTGTTGTTGAAAATAATAATGCTTTTGAAAAAATAACTAGGTGGCAGCGAGACAACATTTAAAATGTAAATGAATTGTGACCTTCATACCTGTTACAGCTTATGTTTTATTTTTAAAAATCTTGTTGCGCTTAGTTTTTTCATCATCATCATCAAGTACTGGCGTAGGTGATCATGTTTCTCTACAACTTTCGATCTCGGCAGCTATTTATCATTTCTGTTGTTGACCTTCTGCCAAGCCATTCTCTTAAGCTGTCTGGTATTTTTTCTCTTTGCTTCCCTCTATCTCTTAGTCCCTCAATTTTTCCAGTTGTTCTCTTCTCATTACATGGCCAAAAAATTATGATTGTTTCTTCCTAATATTGGAAATTAGCTCTCTTTTTGCTTTGACCTCTCTCAGAACATCCTCATTACTCTTTTTAGCTGACCATGGTACTCTCGACATTCTTCTGTAAAACCATATTTCTACAGACTCCAGTGATTTTCTTGTCTGTTGTCCATGATTCACACCCATATGTTAAGACTGGCTCTACGTAACATTTAAGAACTCTTTTTCTTGTTTCTATTGTCAAAAATGGATTGCATAGTATCTTCCTCATTTTTTTGGAAAGCTGCTTTTGCCTGAGCCATTCTGCATCTCACCTCTTTTGTACATCTTCCGTTTTCTCATAATTATGTTTAAATATGTAGGTCACTATGACTCTTTACTGGCAACGGTCATGATCGATGGTGACTTGTTTAAAACTTAAATAAACATGCCAGCGTTGAAACTTCACAGAACGATGAATGGTATATTAAATTATTATTAAGCAAAATATACAATAGTAACTGGGAATTTTGATGTAGTTCTTTATTACATTTTGGGAAACCTCCCCATGTAAAAATCTGCATCGCAAAGTGCTAGCAGAATTATCCTCGAGGGTCGAACTAAAGCAGTCTTTGTTATATAGAAAACAAGGGCATTGTTTAACAATCACTGTTTCCCAGCAATATTACAACAACCAAATATAGCTAAAACATATATTTCAGATATACTGCTAAATTTATTGATGTTGCATGATTTTGATTTTTTTGTTCAGTAAATTCCATCAATGTTCTGAGAGAGGTCAAAGCAAAAAGAGAGCTAATTTTCAATATTAGGAAGACACAATCATCATTTTTTTGGTCATGTAATGAGAAGAGAACAACTGGAATATATTGTAACAACTGGAAAAATTGAGGGACGAAGATATAGAGGGAAGCAAAGAGAAAAAATACCAGACAGCTTAAGAGAATGGCTTGGCAGAAGGTCAACAACAGAAATGATAAATATCTGCCGAGATAGAAAAGTTGTGGAGAGACATAATCACCTATGCCAGCAGGCCCGGTACCTGATGATGATGAAATTCCATCAATGAAGAGATAATCAATCACTCTTGGAGAGACATGAGTGATTGATTATCACTCAAGATATAACATGATATCAACATAAGACAAGAGAGAGTTTTCCATCGGAAGGTCGACATTCACAATGTTAATTATGATAGAAACTAGGTTAGGTTATAGAGAAATAATAGCTTGAATGTGTTAAAAGAAAATGTGCTTATTGGAGGTAGCATTATTAAGATAATGTTCTGTATTATTTCTTTGGAATAATGGAACTCAATAGCTGTATTATTATTATTATATATGGTGGAAAGGAGAAACATAATCTCCCACACCCAAGAGTTGACCATGCGATTATAAGTATCCAGAATGATAATGAATTTTACGTACACAATTTGATTATATAGAAATGTTGTAATGGTTGATATATTTCAAGATTGAGATAATGTTATGTGACATAAAACAAATATAAAGGTAATAATTAAAACTGGTAAAATTCAGATCAAAGATGTGTTATACTATTTAATGCTAAAGAGTGATATTGAATATTGCCTTGTACTTCTATATGCTTAAAAAAGAAGAAGAGATTCTGAGACCCATTGACAAGATCGACGCCAGGGTTCAACTCGACTAACCACTAGAGATAATCATCATCATCAAGTACCTTGCCTGCTGGCATAGGCGATCATATCTCTCCACAAATTTCAATCTTGACAGTCATTTATCTTTTCTGTTGTTGACCTTCTACCAAGCCATTCTCTAAAACTGTCTGGTATCTTTTCTCTTTGCTTCCCTCAATTTTCCCAGTTGTCACAATATATTCCAGCTGTTCTCTACTGCATGGTCAAAAAATAATGATTGTTTCTTCCTAATATTGGAAATCAGCTCTCTTTTTGCTTTGGCCTCTTTCAGAACGTTTTTATTACTCTTCTTAGCTGACCATGGTATTCTCAACATTCTTCTGTAAATCCACATTTCTACAGTCTCTAGTGATTTTCTTGTCTGATGTCCTAATTATCAATGATTCACATCCATATGTTAAAACTGGTTCTGCATAACATTTAAGAACTCATTTTCTGGTTTCTATTGTTAAAAATTGATTGAATAGTATCCTCATTTTTTGGAAAGCTGCTTTTGCCCGAGCTATTCTGCATTTCACCTCTATTGTACATCTACCATCGAAGGTTAACATTATTTCCAAATATTTAAATTCATTCACCTGTTTTAAGATTGTTCCACTTGTCTTTATTGTGTCTTGCGGGTGATGTCTTAAAATTTTTCTTGCTACCCATTACTTCTGTCTTTTTGCTGAGTCCTTTATTTTTGCTTTCCTTCACTATAATGTCTAACATTTATTTTAACTCAATTTCACTCTAATCGATTAAGACTATCATCAGCATACCTGAGGTTACTTATATTATGACCCCCAATTGTTATTCTAGGCATGTCCCTTATGTATCTTAAAATAATCTCACCATACATATTAAATAAATCTGGTGACAGCACACAAGCTTGCCTAACACCCTGTTTTATTTGTTGAAACATTCCCAATTGTTTTTAAGTTTTTTTATGGCCGCTGTTTGTTGCTAGTACGTGTACTTTAATATTCCTAGATCCTTGCTGTCAACGTTTATATCTTCTAAACTTATGATTATTTCTTGGTATTATCCTTGCTGTCAACGTTTATATCTTCTAAACTTATGATTATTTCTTGGTATTTTACTTTGTCAAATGCTTTGGTATAATCTATGAAACATAGATATAATCTGTTTTTCACCTCTTTGGCTCTTTCTTCTAAAATCTTATGTATATGGCATTGTTCGTACCTTTGCCTCCAACAAAACCACACTGTTCAACACTAATTTCTGGACTGATTTAGTTTTGCAAGATGAAGCTTAGTATCTTAGTCATGTGACTCATAAAGCTTGTTGAGCGATGATCATTGCATTTGATCGCACCAGATTTCTTTGGTGGGTAATGAATGTTGATTTTGATAGGTCGTGTTGGAGGGAATTCCCACATCAACAGAAACAGAACCTCCAACACTCAGGGGGGTCACTGGAAGTAGTAACTAAGAAGGTAGACTGGGAGAGAGGAGATGTTTGACCACAGCAAAGGTTACCAATTGTCAGAGCTTTAATAAAATAAATAATTTTTAAAGTACTTGCAATTTTTTTTACAAAAGTATAACAGTGACAACATTTGTCACAAAAATTATGAATATAACAAGAAAATGTGATATCATGATTGATGTTTCTTTTAATCCACTCATCAAATGTTCAACTTTTGACAATGATTTATTCTGTGGACACATTGTACTGTGACTATGAAAATAAAACATATCTACATTATCCACTTCTACACAATGGCAAATCCATAAATATATGAAATTATTGCATACTTCAATAAGTATTCACGCAAACTACTACACATGATACTTGCATACTTCATTAGTAAACATTGACATTTCATTGTAAATGATTCAAGCAGTGGTGTCATTTTCTCTATGTTAGTTCTGCTTTATGATGATAACAATGTACTGTGTGTATCTTCTTAACCATTTCACATCTTCTTGAACAGTTTATTAAGTTCTAATATGACCATTTTATAACTATAAAAATAGATCTGCAAAATATTTCATTTATTATCGAATGCTCTGTATATCCTCTCTTTTATGAGTACCATCACAGAATGGACGATTATCAGACTGTTTGCACATACAAATCCAATATTCCTTTGTCTCATCCACTTTGAACTGCATGGGTCTATACTTCATATGATGAGGTTTTGTAGACATAAAATATGGTGACTTGTGGGAATTATCACAGAATGGCTGAAATAAGTTAACAAAAAAAGTTGAATCATTTATATCAATGAACTAAACACAAGTGGTGCTAAAGTTTTGGAATGTCACTCACATATATTTGCAATAACTGTCATGATCTTTATTAACATTAGTCACATTAAGTTCTTGCATTTTATAATCACTGCTATGTTTGCAAACTATCTAAACTAGTTAATTAGTTGGACTAAGATTTTAGAGGTAAAAATGAGCTATATAATATTTACATTTGTGCAGTATATAAATAAATAAAAGAATTAAAACATAAATTAGAAAATATCAAACTTGAACACAATCACAATTTCAACAAAATACCAAGAATTTGGGGTGTCCGGTTAGCGCAATCGATAGGCGGTTGGCTTACCACGGCAACAGCCGGGGTTCGTAATCCTGGCGAGGACACCTGGGTTTTACTAATTCCCTAAAAATTAGTAGGAGCCGCGATAGCTCAGTGGTTAGTGAACTGGACTACTACGGACAAGGGGTAGGGTTCGATCCCAACCGACGGCTCCGGGTTCACCCAGCCTTAAATGGGTACCGGATTTTTTCTGGGAAAGTAAAAGCAGCACGGGCGTAATACCGACCACATTACCCCAAAAATCATGTGCTGAAGGTCTGTAAAATATAGGGTCACTAACACCATATTTCCCTATACGCCACTTGGCGTGACGGGGGGTACTTTACTTTTACTACTTATACTGACAAAACACAATTAATCTTGCCTGTTTATTTGTCATGGGTACTATGTATAAAACACCAAAGCATTTCTAAAAAATGTTTTATTTGTAAATACAAAAATAAAAGAGCAAGGAACTAAGAATAAACAATGCATTTGACTTCACAACAGAATTGAGACACAGCTGTGAACTATTACCATTGCTTTTCAGTGATATGTATTGAGAACATAACAGTAGAAGCAAATCATGAGAACAAAGGGATTCCACGGTGTAAAACAAACTCAGTAGTTGATGCAGACATAACTTACTGAATGAACTGCATTTTTTTGTAAATAATTAAAGAAAATCATAAAGAAAATAAACTGTACACCTGCACTCCACAATGTTTGTAAAAGATTTTCTTTGTGACATTGCTCTCCCCTGATTTCTTGGGTAGTGGATTGCAATATTTAGTTTTCTTGGAAAAAAGCAATAAACAGGAGGTCTCGTGTGCATGTAAAAGAACCCTTGGTAATTAAAATCGAAAATAGTAATTAAAATCGAAAATAGTAGGTTATGCACCTATGGATTTTTCTGGTGTCATCGTGATGATGATTCCAGCAACAGCTAGTTTGCTGGTGAGAAGTAAAGTAAAGAGCCCTGTCATGCTAGGTGGCATATAGGGAATATGATTTTCTATCTATCTATTGACCTTTAGAGCTGTAGTCGGCCATAGACCCAGATACTCTTTCTCTTACCTAATTTTTTTTATTCTAGCAGTTTTCAATCCTTC
Source organism: Megaustenia siamemsis (assembly GCA_032433765.1). Lineage (NCBI taxonomy): Eukaryota > Metazoa > Mollusca > Gastropoda > Stylommatophora > Ariophantidae > Megaustenia > Megaustenia siamemsis. The sequence continues at coordinate 43,303,173 of JAVIAB010000092.1, read as the reverse complement.
TAAAGATATTTTATCAAATTTCGCCATTTGTCTCTGTTCTGTGCAAGCAACTCTATCACATTGAGGGAGCCGATTCCTGCTGCTCTTGCCTCTCTGATCAATGTTCTCAGTGTCTCTCTGGGTTGGCCTCTTTTCCTCTTACCTGTTGTTTCCCACATGAGGGCTTGCTTTGTTATTTGGCTATTATCTCTCCTCATCACATGTTCAACATATAACCATCATCTTTTCTTGATTACTGAAGATATTAGTGGTTGATTGGCGATTTCTCTAATTTCTTCATTTGTTTTGAATTCGTTCCACACTGTACCAAGCATTTTCCTTAGACATTTATTTTCAAGTGCGTTCAGCTTTGTTTCTATGTCTCTTGTTGTTTTTCAGCTCTCACATGCACATGAAAGGGTAAATAGTGCGTTTGATTTGAATAGTCTAAGTTTTGTGTTTGTGCTGATAAGTTTTGATTTCCACAATTTTTCATGGCTTCTGAAAGACATTGCTGCTTTAGCTATTTTGATTTTAATTTCTTTGCTTGTATCCCCTTCCCAATCAATGTGACTTCCAAGATAGATAAAGTGGTTGATCTCTTCCACTGGTTTATTTTCCATGTATATTTTGTCATCTGTTGGAATATGGTTTTAGTGACCATAATTTTACAGACCTTCGGCACATGATTTTTAGGGTAATGTGGTCGGTATTATGCCCATGCCGCTTTACTTTCCCAGAAAAAAATCTGGTACCCATTTAAGGTTGGGTGAACCTGGAAGCCGTCGATCAGGATCGAACCCAACCACTTGTCCTTAGTAGTCCAGTTCACTAATCATTGCTGGTGAGTACTTCCCGTCAAAAATAACTATCAATGGTTCTAAAACATCATGTGACAGTGTTGAAACAACAGATTCAGATAACAAGATAGGTATTTCTCTACACACTAGAATTGATGATAAGTTTAGCTGTATAAAAATATACTGCTAATACCAAAAATGTAATGAGAAAGTTGTGAAGATGATGTAAATTTAGCACATTTGTATACTTATTCTGATGTCAGACAAAATTTCAATTTTTATTCACATAAATGCATCAAATACAACTGCATTTTGAAAGGCTTTGGACACTTTTGCGTAAAATAGCAAAAAAAAAAAAATGGACATCAACACTTTAAACTATGAAAAATTAGGTAAGCTACAATATTTTGAACTGACACAGTTATCTATCTACATTTGAACATGATTAATTTTTATAACATTTATTCCCTCATATAATCAAGTAGCAATATACTGGTATTTCCATTTTCCTTTCTAGTGATATATAGCATGTACCATATTCATTTATAAAATAGGATGAAGTAATAAAGTGAAAAATAAATGTGATGAAAATTAATTTGGTCTAAAAATTGTCTGGAAAGAGTTAATAGCTTTCTATAGAAAATTAAAATTTGCAAAATAAAATATTCCAACTACACACAATTAGTGCTACACTGGAAATGTGAGTCAGCTACATGCTGTTATGCAACAGTTGAAAACAGCCACATAAAATGAACACGCAGAAGGAAGAGTTAAAATAACACCAAAATGCAACATAAGTGTATATACCAGCAAAACAGAAAATAACAGGGCCCAAACACAGCTCATGAACTGATAGTAATCTGTGACTTACAGCTACATGCTGGGGTCAAGGTCAGCAAGTTAGAGACCCAATCAAATTGCCACATTATAGAAAAATGTCAATCCTGGTTCCAAAATGACAAAACTTGTTTAGCAAAATATTGCAAATATCACAGCTTTGACATAGATCATTGAGTCATGCAAGAGTGAACACATATAATACCAAATGAAAATATGTAAGCAGATATGATTTGGTACAGAAGATGCAATGATCTACCAACCCAATTATTAAGGCAAAAACTTGCATTTTTTTAAAAACACTAATTCAATAAAAGAAAACAAAAATGTTTATAATGTGTAGACTAACCTGAGTTTTACTGAAACCACAAGTGCAGAAAATATAGGTTTTTTCTTTTTCCAGCAACATTCTAAAAGGTAACTTATCATAAACCTTTCCTTTCATTGGCACAAGAGACAATTTATCTACATGGTATTTAATTGGTGTCTCTGGATGAATCTTTGCTTTCCATCTAGCATACTTTGGGTCATTAAGATCCCCTTGACCATCATCTGTTGTGATGTGTCTCAGACTTGGAATCTGTAGTATATAATATTTACAAAATGAAGAATGTACGAGCATAAGAATTAAAGATATTGAAATTGTGTATGACAATTTATTACCCATGAACCTGACACTCTGCTAATCCAATCATCAATCATTTAAATCTGTGAGTAGCCTAGTTTGGAAGTGATTACAAGAAATATAAAGAGAAAGAAAGCAGAATACCTTATATTAACTATTCTTGATATAATATCATCATCATTGTCATATGCCATACCGGTTGGCATAGGCGATCAATGTCCTTCCACAATTTTCTATCCACAGTGCATCGTGTCAGTTCTGTTGTTTACTGTTTTTAACTGCTATTATGAATCTGTTATCCACATATCACAGATTATTTACATTGTAACCATTGACTTCAATTCCTTGTTTTCAACATGAAAATATACACTGAAAAAAAAACAGAAGTCATTTCAGTAGAAAAGATAAAAGCATATGTTAAACACCATAGCTATAGTACACCAAGTTACAAACTTCAAATATCTGGAAAACATCATTCTCTGAAGATAGTAAAATCAATAAAGAAATAGATATTTGATGCAACAAGGCAAATCAAATTTTAGGACAGCTATTACCTACACTTCATCAGAAAGCAATACCTATCACTACCAAGAAACATTTCATACAGCAGAGTATATTTATTCCAACATTGTGCTATAAATGCCAAACACTTCTAACATAATCACTCATGAATAAAATAAACTTATAAGAAAACTTGTCATCACAGAAATGAGATAGTGTCTGAATATATGAGAAAAACACTTAAAGTAGAGCGACCAGAAAAGACAGCATCTGAAATATAAGATATAAGAGTGGGTATTGAAAGAATTCTAAGATACACTGAAACAATAAATAAAATAGTTTACTCATCTTCTAAGAAAGAATTAGATATAATGCCATGCAATTCCTCACCCTACTACTTGAACTTCAAACAAAATAAAGCTGTTCAAGTTAATGGAGGTATAAAAGAGGAGAAAGGAAAAGAGAAGAAAGGCAAGAGGCAGGCCCAGAGTTTGAGCCCAAAGATGGGGAAGAAGCAAATAATTTCTCAGTCTAGCAGAACTAGCTCTTACCCTCAACTTTTTTTCAGTTCAACTGCAACTTCTTCACCCAAATCAGTGGGGTAGTGACGGGCACCAAAATGGGCTCTAGCTACGCTTGTCTTCTCATGGGTTACCTGGAGCACCAGATCATCCACACTTACCAAGGTCCTCTTCCCCTTATTTACCGTGGGTACAATGATGACTGCATCGGAGAAAATCTCCCTATTCATCAAACATGTTGGTCATATTCACTTCTTGATCAGCATCATGTCTCCTTCCTAGATATTACAGTTTTCTTAGGTGTCTTTGGTCTACTTACCTCGGTCTTCTACAAACAAACCTGCTGACTCCCATTGTTTCCTCCGCTATGACTCTTCCCACCCGACATCTTTGCAAGAACTCTCTTTCCTATTCGCAATTACTCATGCTTCATCATCTTTGCCAGACTTCCCTATTCGCAATTGGGAGACGCGATAGCTCAGTGGTTAGTGAACTGGACTACAAAGGACAAGAGGTAGGATTCGATCCCAACTGATGGCCTCCGGTTCACCCAGCCTTTAATGGGTACCAGATTTTTTTCTGGGAAAGTAAAGCGGCATGGGTGTAATACCGACCACATTACCCCAAAAATCATGTGCCGAAGGTCTGTAAAATTTATGGTCACTAACACCATATTCCCTATACCCCACTTGGCGTGACGGGGGTACTTTACTTTTTTTTTACCTATTCACAATTACTCATGCTTCATCATCTTTGCCAGGCTTCCCTATTCATAATTACTCATGCTCCATCATCTTTACCAGGATGGTAAAAATTTCCTACAAATTGCCCATCTGATGCTAGACTCCTTCCACCAACACCTCAGTCCTGAATCAGCTCTTTTACCTGCACTCCATACCTCAACAAACTCTACCCCCAAAATTGCTTTAACTCCATAACCTGTCTACTCTTCCCTGACCTTCCATTAATTGTCTTTCAGCATGATCGAACCTGTCATGTTCTTCTGACAGCCGTAGCTGACTCACCTAAGAATCATCTAATCGCCTGTATGGGTTGCCTCACTCCACGGGAGATCAAAGTATCCCTTTCTCATGGGTAATCTATTATCCCTCTCTCTCACCCATTTCCCCCCTTTCCTTCCTTCATTACCATCTCCATTCTTCCCTCCCCTGCTCCTATTCTGGCCTCTTACACCCTGACATGATTTCTCCAGGCGATACTCAAGGTCAATATTACATATTTGTAAGTATGTTGGCACTCACTCTTCTAGAGGAGTCATGATCTCTATTTACCAACTTATATTTATAATTACAGCAGCACTGATATTGTTTGCTTGTTCTCTATTTATATTTATAATCCTTAATACATATTCTGCCAAATTCTCCTCCTTCACTTTTATATTCAAGTTCTACATTACTCTCCTTTTTCTTGTTATTCCATTGCAATATAGCTGTTATTACACTATTTGTGTCAGACACACTACCATCCTACTCCTCCCTGTTTATCACACCCCATGTTTATGCCAGTCCTCCATAATCCCTTTATAATGCCACATTTATCCCCTTCTTACCTGAGTCATGACTGGCTTTGTTTGCTCATGTTTTCACTCATTAGTATACACTTCTCTATCTTCGGCTGGTACCCTTCTCATTCTTGACTGTTTTTTACACCTCATACCTCCAAATCTCATCCCTCTTCTCATCTAATCACATGACTGGATTTTTCCTCTCCACATTTCACATCTCATCATATCCACATTTGACTCACAGACATCTATTTGCAGGAAGCTTTTGGATCGTGCTTCTGTTAAGTCTTGGTTTAATTTTAAATATTTTAGCTTACTAATTTTTACTTATTATCAACTTGTAATATACTTGTATCTTCCTTAATGTAGTACATCTCCCTTTTGTTTTATAATTGCATTTCTTATCCCTCCTCTTTTTTATTTCTCCTTGATCTTTCCTGCACATTCTAGATGTTGCTAAGTTTATCTTTATCCAGTTGTCCGTTTGTATTGTTCTCAATCTCTGAAGAAGGCTGCATGTAGGCCAAATCATCAGTATTTTGTTGTGTTCCTTTTTTGTAAAGCTGTCACTGTACCTTATAGGAGATATTACATCCCACCACTTGCTGCAGAGTAAGATGGACTGACAACACACATCAGGTTACAAATTTATTTTTAAAAGTACACAAAAAATACAAAAGTATAAGGTCTTAAATGTAAGCAGGACTAATACTAATGAAACTACTGTCCTCTCTACTCTCTGTAGTCACTGAAGTTACCGTTACTTACTGTAATAGAGGTGTAAATGTGTTAGTATTTGTAGTCACACTGTGTAAAACACTTAAACACTGTAAAATACTAACTGTGCACTCATTCACTGACTGCTAGGCTACTCTAAAGTCTATGAGTCTAAACTTTAGACTAAAGTACTTTACCGGCCGTACATACGAGTCTTACTACCCCTAGCAGGAAGTTTAGTTAGTAGTACTTAGTCATGACACCGTGTTATCGTGGAGGATGAAAACACCTATTTCATTTTAATATTATTATTTTGATAATAAATTAATAATTAGATAATTAGTATTAATTAATTTTATTATTCATAATTAAATACAATAACATTGTAATGATTGCTCTGCTATGATTTATTTTTTTGATTGTTTATTAATTTTAACTATTTTTAACAAACTTAATAAATTGAAATAACAGTTTTGTGCACATAAAACTGCAGCTATAATTGCAAAAGTTCCTAATTACCATCAATAATTTAGGCCCATGACTCTGGGGTGATAGGGAACACTTCATCAACCTCCAGTTCTTCGTCAAATTCATGAACCGTACGGACGCGGCCATCTTTTCATAACAGGCTAGCAGTGAATGAAGGTCAGACAAGAACATAAACTGTGTCATGTTTACCTGACTGATCCCTTAGCTCCCCTAGAATCTTTTTGAGTTGCCAATATGACGCGTTCATCTTACTCCTTTCTTCCCTCTTGTGTACCAGATTTTGGACTTATTCGAATGTTTCGTCCTCGAGTCTTTAATTATGTCATCACTCATTCCGTTTTTTAATTTCTCTGCTTCAATGCTTTCTAAAGACAGAGGTGATCAACGAGCGGACGATCAGGCAATACATGGAAAAATAAAAGACATACAATGTATACAAGAACACTTAATAGACTAAACAGCACTGGCGCAAAATACAACTTAAAAATCAACAAAACAGAAGTCATGAATATCGCAAAAGAGAAACAGAACATCAACATAACTATAGACAGAAGACAACTAAAACAAGTAGATGAATTTAAATACCTAGGAAGTCTAGTGACAAACGACATTTCACAAACAGCAGAAATAGACTCGAGATGCAACAAAGCTTGTCAAATCATTGGACAGCTATCACCACTATTGTCCTACAGGGACATAACTTTAGAGGCAAAACGGGCACTCTACAACACAATCTTCACCCCAACGTTGTACGATCAATGCCAGTCCTGAATCCTAGATGCAAGAACAATAATTAAAAAAATAACCTTCACTAAGATGAAATGTGTTAGATGAATGACAGGAAACAGCCTGAGAGATAAGATCAGAAATGAAGAACAGAGAAAAAAAAAAAGCTAGGAATAACCCCCGCCATAGAATATATAAAGAAACAACATATACAATTGTTTGGCTACGTGACAAGGCAAAACGATCAAAATACAAGAAACGAGCCTTCAATAAACTTTGTGAGAACAGCGGACATAAGGCCCGACCACGAAAAAGATGGATTGACCGAATATTAGAAACATTGTTTTTGTCCCTCCCATGATGTCCTTTGATTTTCTTATATATGTAATTGGTGTGTACATTGGTGGGGGTCGGAAACTGGCTCTCAAACAGATCACAAACCAGACCAACAAATTTGATGATTGTTATACAGGAGACGGATGGGGACCAGAGGCCGCAGTTAATAGCAAAACAAAGACCAATCTCTATGATAATGACTGCACACACACACACACAATGGAGAAGTGGAACCAATTCTGTTTACTGGTATCTGAACTTTGCAACGCCCCAGAAGACTCACATCATTCGAATCTATCATCGAGCTAGCACTATGATTCGGGCAAAGAATGCCACTCTAAAGGCTTTCTCTGACAGTGGCGGAGTAGTGTTCCAGTATAATGATATATCATACCCTAATTTATATGTGAACACTATTGTAGTCAAAACACAATCGTCAATGGCACACATTAAGATTGAGTTCTCACCGACCATTTCGCAGGCCGACAGTGCACTGATGGTATCTGTTGTCTGGACGAGCATTCTTGGTCGTTTTGTGCAGTGTGTAGTGGGTGTAGTAAAGGCTGCAATGTCATCATCGGTACTTGTCACGGCTACTGTTCACATGGGATCTATGGACACGACTGTTCCGGGTATTGGTCTCAGTGTCTGTCCTTTATTTGAGGAAAAATCTGGAAAATGCCTACAATGTAAACATCTTGGCTATACCTGTAATGACACTTGTCCCGATGGTAATTTTGGGCTACAGTGCGAACAGATGTGATGGCTGTGACATCATATGTACTCTCAAATGTCCGGACAACTGTTTCAACGACACCTGTCAACAGTCGATCGGGAATTTGTACATGCAAGAGAACGTTCTATGGTCAGACTGCACTCTCAAATCTCCGGACAACTGTTTTAGCGAAACCTGTGATTCCCACGTTCAGAAGAGTCTGCCGACTACAACAAGCCCAAGCATATGGACACTTTAATGTGTTTCTGTGCTTGACATGGTTCATTTTTTTGGTGTTTTTTTTAGTGAAGCCATTGCTCATATCTTGCTGTGTTTCTGTCCTAGCCATGGCTCATATCTTAGCTTGTGTGTGCTGGCCATGGCTCATATCTTTGTGTGTGTCATGTTAGTCATATCTCATATCTCGGTGTATCCGTGTTAATCATGTTTCATAACTTTATGTGTGTCTGTGTTTAGTCATATCTCATATCTTAGTGTGTACCAGTGTTAGTCATATGTCATATCTTTGTGTGTGCATGTCTGGGTTAGTGATATCTCATATCTTTTTGTGCATGTTTATGTTAGTCATATCTTTGTGTGTGCATGTCTGTGTTTGTCACATCTCATATCCTTGTGTGTGCATGGCTATGTTAGTCCCATCTCATATCTTTGTGTGTGCATATCTATGTTAGTGATATCTCATATCTTTGTGTGCATGTTTATGTTAGTCATATCTTTGTGTGTGCATGTCTGTGTTTGTCACATCTCATATCCTTGTGTGTGCATGGCTATGTTAGTCCCATCTCATATCTTTGTGTGTGCATATCTATGTTAGTCATATCTCTTATCTTTGTGTGCATGTCTATGTTAGGCATGTGTCATATCTTTGTGTGTGCATGTCAATGTCAGTTATATCTCATATCTTTATGTGCATGTTTATGTTAGTCATGTATCATATATCTTGATGTGTGTCAGTGTTAGTCATGCCTCGTATCGCTGTGTGCATGTCTGTATTAGTCACATCTCATATCTTTGTGTGTGCATGTATGTGTTAGTCACATCTCACATCTTTGTGTGTGTATGTCTGTGTTAGTCACATCTTTGTGTGTCCGTGTCTGTATTAGTCACATCTCACATCTTTGTGTATGCATGTCTGTGTTAGTCACATCTCACATCTTTGTGTGTTCGTGTCTGTGTTAGTCACATCTCTGCTGCCTTGCAGGAAGATTGGGGACAATCAAAGGCTAGGGAAAGGAAACCGGAATAAAATGCTGGCTGAAATCGGATGCACTGGGCCACTGGCGCAAAACACAGTGCAACGTATTAACGGGTGTTCAGTCAGAGTGGATCTGACAGACTCTAATTGTGATGTTCTGTCTGTGGGGGCGATCAACACACTTAGCCTGACAGCTGACTTAATATGAGAGTCTGGAATCCTTACTCTGATTGAGTCCTGAACGCAGAGAGAGAGAGAGAGAGAGAGAGAGAGAGAGAGAGAGAGAGAGATCTGATAAAATTCGTAGTTGTTAGCACTATTCTAGCATGATTTAATTCATTCTTCATCATGTGCCAAATCGGTTGGCGTAGGCGATCATGTCCCTCCACAATCTTCTGTCTACAGTGCATCGTATCAGTTCTGTTGTTGACTGTTTTTCATGCCATGACACCAAACTATCCAGTATTTTCTCTCTTTGTCGTTCGCGATCTCTTTCCTTTTTTTTTTGCCAGTTGTAACCAAGTATTGCAACTTTCCTCTTCTCACGATGTGCCCAAAAAATGTTGATGCAATTCATTAGGATGTTGAAATCATCTTTATTAATTACGTGTCCTTGAATTTTGAATTATTGCAGTTTCTAAAAGTTGCTCTTAAAATATCATTCACCACCATATTTTTAATTTTTCACACATACAAATAAAAGGCTATTGTAAAGCTCACGATAAAAATAAAAGAAAAAAATATATGTAGGCCTATATATTGATAGGCATACCGTAGATTTGTTTTTAAAAAAATATATGGCTATAACATTACAGAGGTGAGGAACAGCACAACATTAAAACGACGTTGCGGCTCAACAAACATTGAGATGGAACAATCGACAAAACATCATCATCAGGTCGCATGTCCTTTGCAGAAAGTAACATTCACCTCTTAACATTCTGGCTCAGCCAAAAATGTAGAGAAATAGAAACTATGGAAAGCAAACAAGACCTAAGAGGAATGCACACAGAAATAAAGAGAATGACTAATAAAAATAAAAAAGCCACAGAAGGTGGATGCATTGCAGACAAAAAAGGAAAAATGCTAACAGACAATAAGGATATCATAGATAGATGGCAGGAATATATAACAGAACTATTTCATGATCAAAGGGACAAGAAACCAGTTATAAAATGTACATCAGGCTATAAAATCTTAAAATCTGAGGTGGAAAAAGCTATAAAAACAATGAAAAGGGGAAAAGCAGCAGGACCTGAAAGCATACAGATAGAGATGATACAGGCACTTGAAGATTTTGGCATTGAAGTGATTACAGACATATGCAACGACATATACCACACAGGATACATACCAAATGAACTAAAAACATCAACTTTCATTGCATTGCCTAAAAAGAATGGTGCAGTTGAATGCAGTGACTTTAGAACAATAAGCCTAATGAGCCATGTTACAAAAATCTTGCTAAAAGTTATACAAGGAAGGATTCAGAATAAAATCAATACTGAATTAGATGAGCAGCAATTTGGATTTAGGAAAAATAGCGGGACAAAAGAAGCCATATTCTGCATGAGAACATTAATCGAAAAATACACAGAAGTAAACAAACCAATATATGCCTGCTTCATAGACTACACCAAAGCTTTTGATAGAGTACACCACAAACAACTTATAGAATGCCTAAAAGAGATACATCTAGATGACATGGATATACGACTAATATGCAATCTATACTGGGAGCAAACAGCAATAATAAAATATAACAAAGAGTTCTCTACACCCATTGATATAAAAAGAGGAGTAAGACAAGGATGCATCCTATCACCAAGCTTGTTCAATCTATACACTGAGCAAATCTTTAAAAACATCATAGAGATGCCAGGCCTACAAATTAATGGAAAGATAATCAATAACTTAAGATATGCTGACGATACTGTACTACTAGCAGAAAATCCTAAAGACCTACAACAATTACTTAATGAAATAAACACGACAAGCAAAAAATATGGACTAGATATGAATATAAAAAAGACTAAAACTATGATCATAAACAAAGAAAATACCCAAAACCCACAAGTGGATATCAAAATTGAAGGAATAGACCTTGAGACAGTTCAGAACTACAACTACCTTGGACATACTATAACCAGTGATCGAAAATGTACAACTGAAATAAACAAAAGAATAGGAATGGCAAAAAGTAATTTTAATGTCATGAAGGACATACTAACATCAAAACAAATAACACCAGAGCTAAAACTAAGAATAGCAAAATGTTACATCTTCTCAATATTCCTATATGGTGCTGAAACATGGACATTAGACAAGAAAACAGAACAGAGAATTGAAGCCTTTGAAATGTGGATATATAGAAGAATAGGTAGAATTGGATGGAAGGAAAAGAAAACAAATGACAAAGTCTTAAAACAACTAAAAATGAAAAGAGAACTTCTGAACACAATTAGAACAAGACAAATGCGATTCTTAGGCCATGTTAAAAGACACAACAGCCTACTGAAAGTGATCCTGGAGGGGAAAATACAAGGTAAAAGAGGCAGAGGCAGACCAAGATTAACATGGACGAGTAACATCAAAAGATGGACAAATCAACCGATGACAACCTGCACCATCAATGCAACTTAGCAAGAGATAGAGCAAAATGGCGCTCCATGGTAGCCAACCTTCGTTGCGGAGACGGCACTCAATGATGATGAACATTCACCAGCCACATCCCTTCTGAAAGAATCTGTCTCAGTTTCAAACCACTTCTTCTGTTGAATTAAAATAACTTTTAAAATAAAAAATGGACAAAGCACCATTTTTTTAATTTATGCATTTGTGTATGTTTTGTCCCTTGTTTCAGCTGAAGGCTAATTGACCCGTAGTGTCGTTTTGTGCAATTTTTCATCTGCGTAGAGCTGTAACTAAATCATTTTTATATAAGATATACAATATCTTATTATAACCAATAACCAATAACCATTTTTATATAAGAAATAAAAGCATCAAGGTGCTCGTACATACAATTATTTTGTCTTTTCGTCATTTTTGATTCACTTTGAATTTCTTATTGTGTGCGGAACTGCAGTTTGCCCTTTCCTACTGTCTTGTTGCTATTTGTGCCTAGCAACGCCAAACTAATGTTGATTACAATTTTACAAGCAGCATTGACTCGAACCATATTTGCCACAGATATACAATCTTACAGCCAATCTGTTTAGTTAAATCTCATAAATTGCTTTTTTTCATCATGAGCAGACAAGTGCTTCAAGGTTTGCATGTTTAATGTTTAATTTTACTTGACCTACTCTCTCTATTCTTTTATAGATAAAAACTTAGTACGTGTAGTCAGTAGTCACTTACAGTCACTGTAGTACTGTAGTTGTGAGTGTAGTAGTACCGTAAGTACGCCAGTATAATACTCAAATACTGAGTATATTTCTATACTGACTGATAGTGATACTCATACTGACAGTTTTCATTCTGTATCATACTAATTAATGTTGATGTATGTACGATTTTTTAGAACATATTAAATTGATTATTGATTGTACCATCCAATGTGTATTATGTACTGTTGCTTACTCACTACACTACACTACACTGTCTTCTAAAGTCTTACTTTTACTCTTTTTGTTTTAACAAATAAAAACAATCACAATCATTAAAAATGATTTAATAATGAAAGGCAGAGGAAGTTATTATCTTTCATTTCAGGATTTGTATATAGAATTATTATGATTATCATCACCAAGTACCGTGCCTGCTGGCGTTGATCATGTCTCTCCACAACTTTCGATCTGGACAGTTATTTATCATTTCTGTTGTGGACCTTCTGCCAAGCCATTCTCTTATGCTGTCTGGAATCTTCTCTCTTTTCTTCACACTGTCACTTCGTCCTTTGATTTTTCCAGTTGTTACAACATATTTCAGCTGTTCCCTTCTCATTAGATGACCAAAAAATGATGATTGTTTCTTCCCAGTATTGGAAATTAGCTGGCTTTTTGCTTTGGCCTCTCTCAGAACGTTTTCATTACCCTTCTTAGCTGTTCATGGCATTCTCAACAATTTTATTATGAAAGTATTTGTATAGTGGAATGTGTATTTTGTAATTCGTAGGTTGTGTTACAGAATTTAGTAGATGTACTTTACATGAGTTATAGTTTTTTTTCGAAAAAAAAAATTAATTAATACTTGAAATAATATTAATTTAGTTAAAATTGATTTTTAATTTCCACAGAAATTAGATAATTGGATTTGTAACAATGCAACTATTACAATTAAATGGTAAAAGTTGTAGCAAAATAAATGGAAAAAAAGTCTGCTTAAAAGTAAAATATAACCATGCCATATTATATATATATATATATATATACATATATATATATATATATATATATATATACATATATATATATATATATATATATATATATATATATATATATAGATAGATAGAGAGAGAGAGAGAGAGCATAGCCAATGGGCTATGACAATTGATCAGATATGCTAACTATATTGCTATATTGATGAAGCCTATTTGTGTCTTGTGCAGCTAAAATCAGTGCTTTTATTTAAAGTCCTAGTTAAAAATATAGGAGAAGGTGTATCTTGGTCTACGCCCTATGGGCCGGTTACGGCTCGAAAGGTCAATAGATAGTTAAAAAAATATCCATAAGATATAAAAACATTGACACAATGTATATGTAAGTATATAAAAATATAATTTATCTTGTAACTTGTACATTAATTATAATGTAGGTATAAATGACTATACTGTAGTATTATCATTATTTCTTTTATCCAACAGTTTTTGAACAGTATCAAAAATCCAGGACACAATTTGTCCAAACAGTGGCAGAATTGGCCTCAAGACCTCAAAATATTGAAACCCTTCAAAATGCTGGTGTTATGGCGCTCCTTCGACCTCTTCTGCTAGACATTGTACCATCAGTTCAGCAGACTGCAGCTTTAGCCCTTGGAAGATTGGCCAACTATAATGATGATTTAGCAGAAGCTGTTGTTCGAGGGGATATTTTGCCCCAATTAGTGTATTCTCTTGCAGAACAAAATGTAAGGGAAATTAAAGTAGTTGTTTTATTTGATGTTTTCTTCTTCTACCTTCCAACTCCCTGTGGAGCATAGGTCTTCAGCAAACACTTTCCAAGCCATTCTGTTTCTTGTCATTCTTTTAAGATCATTCCATGTCTTCCCCTTCATCTTCATCTGTGCTTCCACCTGTCTTCTCCAAGAATATTTTGGTCTTCCTCTTTGTCTCTTCTCCTGGGGATTCTAAAAATTAGCCTGTTGTGTAATAATCTCATTTGGCTTTTTCAGTGTGTGTCCTCTCCAGCACCATCATCTTCATTGTATCTCTTTGTGCACTGGTATTTGACTGGTTACTTTCCATCTTTCTACATAAATGATTTTGTCCTGCCATTTCCATCCTTTTATTCTGTGCAAGTATCCATTAATAAGGTCTATATCTTCGTGATTGTCATTTTTGTTGTTCTCCATGTTTCACAGCCATATAATAAGACTGATTTAACATTGGAGTTGAAAATTTATATTTTTGTATTACCTAATTTCTTTGGACTTCCATATGTTTCCCAGTGCAACAAATGCTCCTCTTGCTTTTGATATCCTTATTTTTGTATCATTTTCTGTTCCTCCCTCTATCTACCTCATGATTTTGATCTTATCTCTATTTATTTTCAGTCCCAGCTGTTTTTATTATTTTATATCTAAATTGTTTAATAAAAAAATGGATGTCTAAGATCAAAGGTAGGAGCATTGTTGATTGATCAAGAAAACATATGGGAACGATGGACAGAATACATTAAAGATCTTTATAATGATAAATAAACAGAAGTAAATATTAAGGATAATGGAGAAGGACCAGAAATACTCAGAGAAGAAGTAGAAGACGCCTTGCGCAATATGAAAGCAGGAAAAGCTCCTGGACCAGATAATATAACTAAAGAAGAGATTGAAGCCATGGGTGATTTTGGAATAGAAATAATAACAAAAATATTGAATGATATCTACAACAGCGGATATATACCAGACGACATGCTCAAATCAATATTTATAGCCCTACCAAAGAAATCGGGTGCTATTGAATGCGATGATTATCGCACAATAAGCCTTATGAGTCATATGACTAAGATATTAATAAAAATCATCAGGCGAAGAGTGCGAAACAAAATTAGTCCAGAAATTAGCGATGAACAGTGTGGTTTTGTTAGAGATAAAGGAACAAGCAATGCCATTTATATCATAAGATCTTTAGTAGAAAGAGCCATAGAGGTGAAAACAGATCTATACCTATGCTTCATAGATTACACCAAGGCATTTGACAAAGTAAAGCACCAAGAAATAATCAAAATTCTAGAAAGCATAAACGTAGACAGCAAAGATCTAAGAATAATAAAGAATATGTACTGGCAACAAACAGCGGCCATAAGAACTGGAAACCAATTGGGAATGTTTCAACAAATAAAACAGGGTGTTAGACAAGGTTGTTTACTGTCACCAGATTTGTTTAATATTTATAGTGAGATTATTTTAAGATCCATAAGGGACATGCCTAGAATAACAATTGAAGGTCATAATATAAATAATCTAAGATATGCTGATGATACAGTCTTAATCGCTAAGAGTGAAAATGAGTTACAAGAAATGTTGGACATTATAGTGAAAGAAAGCAAAAATAAAGGACTCGGCCGTAATAGCAAAAAGACAGAGGTAATGGTAACAACAAAGAAAAAGACATCACTCCAATGCAAAATAAAGACAAGTGGAACAATATTAAAACAGGTAAATGAATTTAAATATTTGGGAACTTTGTTAACCTCAGACAGAAGATGTACAAAAGAGGTGAGATGCAGAATGGCTCAGGCAAAAGCAGCTTTCCAGAAAATGAGGAAGATACTATACAATCCATTTCTAACAATAGAAACAAGAGAAAGAGTTCTTAAATGTTACGTACAGCCAGTCTTAACATATGGATGCGAATCATGGACAATAGGACAACAGACAAGAAAATCACTGGAGTCTGTAGAAATGTGGTTTTACAGAAGAATGTCGAGAGTACCATGGACAGCTAAGAAGAGTAATGAAGATGTTCTGAGAGAGGTGAAAGCAAAAAGAGAGCTAATTTCCAATATTAGGAAGAAACAATCATCATTTTATGGCCTTGTAATGAGAATAGAACTGGAATATATTGTAACAACTGGAAAAATTGAGGGACGAAGAGATAGAGGGAAGCAAAGAGAAAAAATACCAGACAGCTTAAGAGAATGGCTTGGCAGAAGGTCAACAACAGAAATGATAAATATCTGCTGAGATCGAAAGTTGTGGAGAGACATGATCACCTACGCCAGCAGGCCCGGTACTTGATGATGATGATATCTAAATTATTATTAAGTAATGAATAAATATGTAATTTATTTATGCACTATTTTTAAAGGTCAACATTATTAATTTTTTTGTAGATTTTTTTTCAGAGTTTGAGTTTAAAGATACATGGATTAAAGTTCCTTAATAATACCATTTCCTTTTGCATTAATTGTATCAATCTCCATTCAAACATTGAATTTGTTTTTTATGCAAATATAATTCTTCAGTATTGGGTTTTCCTCTCCAATAATTTCTCTCAGCAAAGATAGAATACATTTTTTTGTTTGCTTGTTTAAAACCTGATACAATATTTAATTTATAAATTTATGTTTCCAAACTTCTAAGTCAATGATCCAGTCTTGGCAGACAAATGTAATTTTTGTTTACTTAAATTTAGTAAAAATATTGAAATTTAAAAGTTAATTTACAATTGACATTTAAATATAATGATATAAGAAAAATAATATATTAAAAATTTGTAAATAAAGTTGTTATGAAAATAAGTTTTGAAAAAAAAAAACGGAATTATATCAATAGGAAAACAAAAGATGACACTAAATATAGCTATGGAACATCAAGTTATAAAACAAGTAATAGACATTAAATACCCGGAAACGACATTCTCAGAAGGTGGTAAAATCTACAAAGAAATAGATATATGATGCAATAAAGCAAACAAAATATTGGAACAGCTTTCCCCTATACTTCAACACAAAACAATACTTATTACCATCAAGAAATATCTTATACAGAGTATATTTATTTCGATATTGTGCAACCAATTCTAAACATGGTCATTACATCTAAGCCCAAATGAAAGCTTGTCACCACAGAGGTGCGATGGGTGAGAAAAGTGCTTGAAGTAACTAGAAAAGACAGAATCAGAAATGACTTTAAGGGAAAGAGTATGTATTGATCCAATCCTAAGCAACTTACAAAAACAACAAATAAACTGGTTTGCCTATCTAGAAAGAATGCCAATTGATTCCTTATCATACAAAGTATGTATTAAAATAGGAGAGGGAGAAGAGGCAGACTCAGAATGAGGTGGACAGATAACATCTAAGAAATGTTACCACAGCATCAATTGACAATAAATGAAGCCACCAAAAGGAGCAAGAACCAGAACTTTGTATCTCCCTCAATTCCCTAACGGGTAAAAGAGGAAGTGAAGAAAGAAAAAAATAAAGTTATTAATTTTCATAATTATTGTAAACCATAAAAAATTCAGACTAAAGATTGCACATTAGACTATTTATTTTTATGTTACATATTTACACAGTGTGTGCCGAAATAATTACTTTTATGCTTTTTAATGATTTTTTTACTTTTCTCAGCGCTTCTACAAGAAGGCAGCTGCTTTTGTTTTACGTGCAGTTGCCAAACATTCTCCACAACTTGCCCAGTCTGTTGTTGATTGTGGTGCACTGGATGCCCTTGTTATCTGTTTGGAGGAATTTGATCCTGGTGTTAAAGAGTCTGCTGCATGGGCTCTGGGCTACATTGCACGTCATAATGGAGGTTTTGCTAACTTGTTATTTTTTAAATTATTATTATTAAAAACTACTTATAATGTAAATAAAAACTGATTACACAACAACACTTATTAAGATCCAGGAAAATACAAATGACTTCCTTGTCCTATATGAAAGTAGTTGGCAAATGATTATGAACAATTACAAAAATATATTACAAATATCTTGAGCAGTATACTATAGCACCACATAAACCTCAATATTTTAAATAAAATACATACCAAGTTAACTTTCTCAACATATGTATTTTTTTTACATAATATTTTATTACATATGAGGCATAAATAAAGACATTTGTTGAGGAATCTCTGCAGTGTGAAAATACTATTTTTGATAACATTCATACCATGATAGGATTAGTACACTATCTATCTATCTATCTATCTATCTATTGACCTTTCGAGCCATAGCCGGCCCATAGGGCATAGACCCAGATACTCTTTCTCTTATCTTAATTTTTATTCTAGCAGTTTTCAATCCTTCTAAAGATATTTTATTAAATCTTGCCATTTGTCTCTCTGTTCTGTGCAAGCAACTCTATCTCATTGAGGGAGCAGATTCCTGCTGCTCTTGCCTCTCTGATCAATGTTCTTCTCATAGTCTCTCTGGGTCACCTTCTTTTCCTCTTACCTGTTGTTTCCCACATTAGGGCTTGCTTTGTTATTCAGCTATTATTTCTCTATCTATATTAAAATCACTAGGAAAGATAACAGCAGCAGAGGTGAACATAAGAACAAAAGACCGCAAATTATATCTCCCCTCGACACTGAACGGCAAATAAGGAAGGAAAGATGAAGAAGAAGGAGACATTCAACATGACAACAGAAGAAATTGGAGATCTGGCTAGAGACAGAGATTCTTTCAGATCGGCTGTGAGGAATCCAACATTCTGCAAAGGACATACAATCTGATTATGCTATGGAATATCTTTTACTTTCTAAATGTTGTGATTCTTAATATTTATTATAAGAATTTTGATGAAAATGGAATTCATAATTTGACTGGAGAAGGTTAAAAGCACATTTGCCTGTTTTAATTCTACATTGAAATCTTAAAATACTCTTTCTCTATTAAGGTTTATTAACTTTTCAGTTAAGAATCTTTAATTAATTTGCTAAGATACCCGGGGGAGGGGGGAGGGAGTGACTGAATAGTTTTTTTTTTCAGCCATTATTCTGGCAAAGTCCCTAGAGACTGTCAATAGGAACTCAATTGTGTGTGTTAATCCTTTTTTTCCCTGGCAGCCGTGTGCATAGGGGTCCCTTGCCACAAAAGCAGATAATGTCGTCTTCAGAGGTACTTATGTTTTTTCCGTCTATGAGTAATTAACATTTGAAGTCGAACTTTGTTGCTGAGACCAAGGGTGATTGTCGCAGAGTGAAATCACAAATAAAAATTCCAACTGATGCAGCCGGAATTTGAACTCACAACCTCACTGTCTGGAGACTGGCATCTTATCTCGAGACCAACCAGTCTCCTGAATGGATTTAAAACTGCTATCCTCAAATTAAATGGATGTGTGTTTGATTTACTATGGTGTCAAAGAGGTATTTTCTATAGGGCATGAAATAAAAACCTTGACTGAACACCACATACTGACTGTACAGGGCATTGAGCCATAATTCTGTTTACAAACTCCATAGAAATCCACAGAAATAGAATAAATGCTGTTATGATAGTTTTAAAAAAATAATTGAATTTTGATGTGATTTTTTATAATTTGAAAAGTCAGATATTATTAATGAAAAACTGACGATGTATGTAAAATGTTTCAGTGTAAAGTAATGTATTATTTCTAAGTTAAATATACAGTTCAGATCTTGGTCTTTTACAGAATTGGCACAGGCTGTGGTTGATGCTGGAGCTGTGCCATTGCTTGTTCTTTGCATTCAAGAGCCTGAAATTTCTCTGAAACGGATTTCAGCATCAGCTCTCAGCGATATCTGCAAGCATTCACCAGAGCTGGCTCAAACTGTTGTTGATGCTGGCGCTATTGCACATTTGGCTCAAATGATTCTCAACCCAGATGCAAACCTTAAGGTAAATGTTTCAAATCTAAAAAGTACTAGGCCATGGGTACATTCTAATAATTCAAACTACTTTTTGGTCAAAAAAAAGGAGGAAGACAAAGGTCAACATATAAATATATCTATCAATATTATAACATGTATATATACATATATGTGTGTACACACACACACACACGCATGCACGCACGCACACACACGCAGAGAGAGAGAGAGGGATATAGAAATATAAAATTTCATATATACAATTAATTAATTTCATATATACAATTAATTGTTTATTGCTCTTAATGAGCAGTTTAAAAATGTATTTTAATTATTCTATATCACCTTTCACTGACCATGAAAGGATTATAAATAACATCATTGCTTTTGATAAAACATTAAGTCATAGTTTTTCCTTTTTAAAAATATATTTTTTATACTTTTCTTTTTCAACTCACCGATAAAAAGCTTTACAAAATATGTTTCTTGATTCTTGATCTTTCCTGCACCATTAGACGTCGCATAAGGGTTATAGTGTTTTTCTCTACCCATCTCTATTTTGGACGAGATGTTTGATCTTATCTAATGAGTCTATGCCTGCCAACTTTGCTTCTCTTATAAGTGTTCTTATAAGTGTCTCTTTAGATATTCCTCTTTTTCTGTATCCTGATGTTTCCAATAGAAAAACCATGTTTTGGAATTCTCTTATTGTCTCATCATTGCACATGTCTGAAAATATGTCCATCCTCTTTCCTTAATTATAGTTGAGATCTTTGGTTACATGGCCATTTATTATATTTCAATATTAGTCTTGAATTCATTCCATTGTACAAAGAGTATTTTTCCCTAGTATTTGTTTTCAAAAGCGTTTAGTTTTTTTTTCAATCTCTTTTGATGTCTTCCAGCTTTCACATGCATAGGTAAATGTTGATAATACGTTTAAATTGAATATTCTAATTTTGGTTTTCTTGCGTAGAAGATATGTTTACTGTTTAATAAATGCAGGTACTTATTAGGAAACATTTAATTAAATTTTACTTTTTTTCTATAGCGTCAGGTTTTTTCAGCTCTTAGTCAAATATCAAAGCACACTGTGGATCTTGCTGAAATGGTCGTAGAAGCAGATATTTTTCCTGCAGTCTTTACATGTCTGAAGGATTCTGATGAGTATGTGAAGAAAAATGTAGCTACCCTTATCAGAGAAATTGCAAAGCACACTCCTGAGGTAAATTAAATAATTAATATCTGCATATAATAATACTAATAACTGCTGAATGTAAAAAGATTGCTTATTCAATGCTGTAGGTGTGGACCTGATTATTTGTGAAAGAGTGACACAGAAAAGTTCTAGCCTTTTAACATATTATATATATTTCTCTCTAATTATTATATTATATTAACTCTCTAATTCTTAAATTATTTTGCTGGTAGGGACAGAGTTAACGGACTTTAATTTATGAACTACTTAGTCATCAATTTAAAGCATCTGTTTAATTTATGTATTTAAATAAAACATATAATTCCTTCTAATTCTACTTCTTCTTCTCCTCATTTGCCTTTCAAAGTATCATATTATTAAAGAAGAAATATTGCACAACATGGAAATAATATTTGTTTGCCATAAAATCATTAGATCGAGTAACTAAAAAGTGAAGAAAGGGTAAAATATGATTTTAAAAAAATGAAAATATAGCTCACCAAATTATAATTCTAGATCAAATTGCAATAAGATGAGGTGCAAACTTAATTCCATGTGTAATTTTGTTTTCAAGGTATATCCTCTAATGTCTTTGCTAGTGAATTAAACCATATCAATGTTCACTGTAATAGGGTAATTCATATTTTATGCAGACACCCCATTGTAAGTTAAAATATTGTAGAGAAATTTAATATCCTATTTTAATAATTTAACAGACTACACTCACAATGGGGAAAAAAAAAAAAAAAAAAAAAAATATATATATAAATATATATGTATATATATATATATAGTAAAGTAAAAGTAAAGTACCCCCGTCACGCCAAGTGGCGTATAGGGAAATATGGTGTTAGTGACCATAAATTTTACAGACCTTCAGCACATGATTTTTGGGGTAATGTGGTCGGTATTACGCCCGTGCTGCTTTACTTTCCCAGAAAAAAATCCGGTACCCATTTAAGGCTGGGTGAACCCGGAAGCCGTCGGTTGGGATCGAACCCTTTACCTTTGTAGTGCAGTTCACTAACCACTGAGCTATCGCGGCTATATATATATATATATATATATATATATACACACACACACTATATTTTTTATAACAACATAAATTTGGTATGTTTTAATATATACAATTTATATTTTCACTTTTCAAGACTGCAGTAGTCTTTTAAACAATCTATATGGATACGAGTGTTTCTCTCAAAAGCCATTCTCTAGAGAAGAATTATAGTAAAAAATGTACATCCACTTTGGAAAACAAATGTACCCACCACATGAGGTTACTTATGAAACCAGGTATTTGTAAAGAAAATAATCTTAAAAATATTAAGGAGATATGGTCTAAATTTCTAAATGAACTAAAAATATTACAGACATTATCACAATAGACAGTAGCAGCTCCAATCTGTCATTTTAAGTTAATATATTGGAAGGCTGGAAGAGTTTCTCCATAGTTGTTCTTCTTCTTCTTCTTCTATCCTTCCTCTGTTGCCATTGGCGTCGAGGGGAGAAACAATCTGCGATTCTTTGCTCTTCTGTTGGCCTCTTCTGATGTTATTCCTCCTAGTGACTCTAGTATTCCCTTTATCCATCTCTTTCTCGGTCTTCCTCTTAATCTGACGTTTTCGTAGCGTTTGTTTATGGCTCTTTGATTCATTGTTAGTTCTTTCTGTCTTGTTATGTGGCCGAACCAATTTATCTGTTGTTTCTTTATGTATTCGATGGCTGGTTCAATTTCGAGTTTCTTCCTCAGGTCAGTGTTTCTTACTCTGTCCCTTAAGCTGTTTCCTGTCATTCTTCTGACACATTTCATTTCGGTGGTCGTTATCTTTCTTATTGTTCTGGAGTCCAGCGTCCAATTCTGGCACTGATAGCACAGAGTTGGTAGAAAAATTGATTTGTATATTGCCCTTTTTGCTTCCTTTGTTATTGCTTTGTTTTTCAATAGTGTTGATACTTGGCCTATAACTTGGCATGCTTTGTTACACCTTATATCTATCTCTGTTTCTTGGTTATTGTCTTCTATAATGTTTTTGGACGTTTCTGGGTCTACAATGAATCCTACTCCGTGTTTTGCTACTTCGTTGGTGTTAACTCCTGAGTTTATTATGGTATAATTCATGTATGCTTTCCTTGTTTGTTTCTCCTTCAGTCTTGTGTCTGCTACTCCAAGTATTTTGATTCTTCTTTTTATCATTGCGTCGATTAATTGTTCTTCTTTGTCTCTGATACCGCAAATATTGATGGTTGCAATTTTATTTACATTATGTCTGTATGATCGCGATTGTTTCTCCATTATTTTGGCTCTGAGTACTGTTGTGTGTATGTTACATTGTCCTCTGCCGCTGTGCTAGTTCTGTCGCAGAGTAAGGGCTGTGTTTATGTTACCAGTGCTTGCCCACTTTCCATAGTTAAAGAGTTAAAATGGAATAAAAAAAACAATACAAAGTTTGTATTTTCAAATTAAATGTAAAATTATCTATGCTACATTGTGTAGAAAATTGTACAAATGTAATTACAATTATAAATATGCAAAACTGCATTACAAGTTACATTGAAAACAGGAAATTATATGCTACCTTTTGAAATTGTCATCTTCAATACTGCCAAGGGACTTTCACTTTATGTTATGCATTATTATTATTATTATTATATATATACAAATATATATATATATATATATATATATATATATATATATATATATATATATATATATATACACATTTTATATATATAATAATAATAATAATAATAATAATGCATAACATAAAGTGAAAGTCCCTTGGTAGTATTGAAGATGACAGTTTCAAAAGGTAGCAGGAAACAGGTATAAAGTCAACATATTTTCCATCAGTTTTCATTAAGAAGTATACAAGTTAGTTTTTTTGTTTCAAGCGCTTCAAAAATTCTAATTAAAAAAAAAACACCTAATTTTGGATTTAATAGTTTTACTTATCACCATGGTTACCATTTTTTGTTTCACATAAAAGATAATTAAAATAACACTTAATATTATTAATTCTCTAAAGTTCAGAAATAGTATATTATAAGATTCAGTTCTATATGACTATTTTTATTGTTTCTAGAAAAATCTTGAGAATTTAGAATGCTTTTCTGGTAAATAGTTGAACTAGGAAAAAAACATAAATTTAACAGCATCAGATATTTTTGCTGGCTGAGAAGCAGAATTTTCTGTTTAATTGCAAATGTAGCTGGTTCCATTCTTATGAGATGGCTGAAACACTCTACTTTCTGTTTTTTCATGCGTTTGATGGGGATGAAATGCCCATTGGTACCTGAAAGTGGTCACTGATACATAGTTGACTATTTGCATCAGAATCAGTGACCATCAGTTAATCAAGATCCTACTTGTCCTCCTCTTGATGGCTCTGGTAACATACTTACCAGGTGCTTGACCAAATGTGTAGGGTTCAATAGAAAGGCAATCCTGTTCTCAAAGATGCAGTGTTGCAGTTGGATGTGTTGGGCCATAAAAATGTAGATGTCATGGCTTGCCATGAACCATAACACAATACAAAAATGCCCACTGAATGTTCTTAGAGTGAATGATGAAGAGGAGTAGTCACTAGGTGAATCAAGAAAGAGGGAAAATGTTTGATTTTGGGTATAATTTTGAAAACCTTTCTAGTGTCACACATTTCCATTCTGTCTTTTCAGGTGGCTTTAATGGCTTTCTCAAGCATCTAAACTTACATACTTTGATATTTCTATTTCTTTCTTATATTTCAAGTAAATACATCATTTTGAGATAGCTATCTATCTATTGACCTTTCGAGCCGTAGTTGAGGGCATAGGGTACAGACCCAGATACTCTTTCTCTTATCTAAATTTTTATTCTAGCAGTTTTCAATCCTAATAAAGATCTTTTATCAAATCTCGCCATTTGTTTCTGTTCTGTGCAAGTAACTCTATCTCATTAAGGGAGTCGATTCCTACTGCTCTTGCCTCTCTGATCAATGTTCTTCTCATTGTCTCTCTGGTTCGGCCTCTTTTCCTCTTACCTGTTGTTTCTCACATGAGGGCTTGCTTTGTTATTTGGTTATTATCTCTCCTCATCATATGTCAAACATATGACCATCGTCTTTTCCTGATTACTGAAGATATTAGTGTTTGATTGGCGATTTCTCTAATTTCCTCATTTGTTTTGAATTTGTTCCACACTATGCCAAGTATTTTCCTTAGACATTTATTTTCGAATGCGTCCAACTTTGTTTCTATGTCTCCTGTTGTTTTCCAGCTCTCACATTTATTTTCAGTTGGATCCAAAATGGAGGATTTGCTTACTCCCACTTAGTATAGAACCGTTGACAAAGGTTTAACAAGCCGCTATCTTAAAAATGCTTTTGTTAATGAAACGTTTTGAGATAGCAGCATATAATAATTATCATTTTATATTTCGTTGTCCATTAGTTTAAGTTAATTTTCATTGTGTGATATAGAATGTAATACTTTACATTTGAAACATTTTCATCCATAACCCTGGGAGTCATTGGGGCATCGATGACAGATTTTGTTAACTTTCTTCATTTCTCTCTATTTTCAGCCGTTCTTTGGGGCTCAAGGCCAATCCATTCTCTGATGTTATCTTCTCGTCTCTTTCTCTGACTGTCTCTCCATTCTTGATTCTTTCATAGTTCTATGCAGAATGGTCAGTCAAGATATATGGCTGAATCATTTAATTTTGCACTTCTTTACAATAGTCGAAAGATGATCATGTAATCTGATTGCTTGCAGTAACCTTTTGCAAACTTTTTTATCTGTGATACCATCTAAGTAAGAGATGCCCATAATCTTATGATAACACATAATTTTAATAGTTTGTATTTTCTTCTGTAATTCTACTGTAAGGGTCATGTTTCGTAAGGATATAGAAAATCTGAAATAACAATGTTAAATTGTAAAATAAACACAAAAAAACAGAAGTATTAGAAAATGGCGTCCTTAGTGTAGACTCTTAATGTTTAATAAATGGAAAATATAGTACATTATTCTGACATTTATCTTTCTGGTTTTTCTATAAACTTTAATACATAAAAGATGAATTTCTTCATCTGTTAAAAGAAACAAACTTTGAAGTAAGTAAGTAAAAGCAAAGTACCCCAGTCATGCCAAGTGGCATATAGTGTGTCAATATGGTGTTAGTGACCATAACTTTTACAGACCTTTGGTACATGATTTTTGGGGTAATGTGGTCGGTATTACGCTCGTGCCACTTTACTTTCCCAGAAAAAAATTCTGGTACCCATTAAAGGCTGGGTGAACCGGAAGTTGGGATCGAACCCTACCTCTTGTCCTTTGTAAACTTTGAAGTAATTGAGAAGAAAAATTAAAATAACTGTGTTTTCATTATGTTGTTTAGAAAGCAATTAATGCTTGACCTCTTTTCTTATAAAAAGCAGGAATGTTTTTCATGTTCTAATTATTTGCTCTTATTAATAGGTAAAACAAAACAAATCTATAACATGTTTACTCTGATCCTTTAACAAATTCCAGCTTTCCCAGCT
Source organism: Megaustenia siamemsis (assembly GCA_032433765.1). Taxonomy (NCBI): domain Eukaryota; kingdom Metazoa; phylum Mollusca; class Gastropoda; order Stylommatophora; family Ariophantidae; genus Megaustenia; species Megaustenia siamemsis. Next base: position 43,276,512 of record JAVIAB010000092.1, on the reverse strand, counting down.
CATTGTGAATGCTGGAGGTGTGGCAGCTGTGGTTGACTACATAGGAGATACCAGAGGCAATGTGAGACTGCCAGGCATCATGATGCTTGGCTATGTGGCAGCTCACTCAGAGAACCTTGCTATGGCTGTTATAGTTTCTAAGGTTTGTTAGTTGTTGGAGATTTTAAAAAATCTTCTGTATGCAATACCTGGTTTCTGAAATATAATAAAACAATGTATTGTTATTCCCAATTTAATGGTTCTAATGATAATAATCTTTCTGAGGATTAACGCTAACTACTTTTGTATCCTCAATTAAGATTGCACTAAAATGCTACATTGCTATATAAATCAGTGAAAAGAAACATATATAAATATAATGCAAATCTCCTTCTTCATTCACTTTTAGATGTTCACAATGATGATTATAAGAATGATAAAAGTCAGCATAAGATTCTAGACATAAAACTGCTATTATTGGAAGTAGGTTCATGATGCCATGTATTAGTATTTTGCCACTGTACATTGAACAATGAGGTATGCTCGCGATACAGTCTTAACTGCTAAGAGGGAAAATGAGTTACAAGAAATGTTAGACATTATAGTGAAGGAAAGCAAAAATTAAGGACTCAGTTTAAATGGCAAAAAGACAGAAGTAATGGTGGGAAAAAAAATACATCACCGCAATGTACAATAAAGACAAATGGAAATATATTAAAACAGGTAAATGAATTTAAATATCTTTGAACAATGTTAACCTCAATTGGTAGATGTATAACAGGTGAGATGCAGAATGGCTCTGTCATAAGCAACTTTTCCAAAAAATGAGGAAGATACTGTGCAATCCATTTTTGACAATAGAAACAATAAAAAGAGTTTTTAAGTGTTATGTAGAGCCAGAATTTATTTTATGGATGTGAATCAGTTTCCGGTTGTTTCCAAAATGGAGGAATTATTTTTCTCCGGCTTGGTATATAACCGTTGATCAGAGGTTTAACAAGCCGCTATCGTAAAAACGATGTTGTTAATGAAACGTAGACCTGATACAGAATGTGTAAATTAGCAGTAGATAGTTGTGATAGTTTTTTCGGCCCTAAAACAACAACAAAAATAGGATTCTGGAATGTTCGAACAATGGCCGCTCCGACGAAACATGCACAGGTCGCGAGCAAGATGGATAGATACGATCTAGATATTTTAGGATTAAGCGAAATGCGCTGGCTTGGAACAGGTAGGAGATCTGTGGATAATAAAATAGTAGTTTTTTCTGGAAGGGAAGATGGAAAACACCGTGAAGGAGTAGGCATAATGATGACAGACATAGCTGCAAGAAGTTTATTAGAATGGGAACCGGTAAATAGCCGTCTGATACGAACACGCTACAAAACAAAACATGGAAGACTTTCAATTATTCAATGTTATGCGCCTACTAACGAAGCTGATGATGAAGTTAAGGACGATTTTTATAACCAACTGCAACAACTTATAAACAAAATACCAAAACACGATCTTTTAATTGTAATGGGAGACTTCAACGCCAAAGTAGGACAAGATAACGCAGGAGTGGAACATGTGATGGGGAGAGAAGGCTGTGATAATACTAGTCAGAATGGAGAAAGATTAATAGAATTATGTTTAATAGAAAATTTAGTTATAGGTGGGACATTATTTCCACACAAAAATATTCACAAAACAACATGGATATCTCCTGATGATAGAACCTCCAATCAAATTGACCACCTATGTATTAAACAACAATTCAGATCATCATTAATAGATGTAAGAGCTTACAGAGGTGCTGATGTTAATAGTGACCACAACCTGTGCATTGGGAAAATAAGATTAAAATTTAGAAACCAACAGAAGAGGTCAATTACACATAAAATTGATAGTCATAAACTGAAAGATGAAGCCATAAAGGAAAAGTTTAACATAGAGCTAAGTAATTGTTATTCAGCACTCGGTGAAATAGACTTAGATATCAATGAGATGTGGGACTCACAGAGCAAAATACTAATGACAGCAGCAGAAGCAAGTGCTGGACTGAAGAAAATGGAAAAACGAGCTTGGATCTCAGACACCACGTGGAAATACATCAAAGAAAGAAGAGAAGCGAAGAGAGCCATGACTAATGTAAAGACAGATCTTGGAAAGGTTCTGGCAAAAGCAACATACAAAGAATTAGACAACAAAGTGAAAAGTTCAGCAAGAAGAGATACAAGAGCTTATATAGACAATTTGGCAGAGAAAGCAGAAACAGCTGCAATTACAGGAGACAGCAGAACTCTTTATACTGTGCAAAAGATGCTGACAAACACCTATACATCCAGTGGAACACCAATTCTAGACAAATCTGGATCAATGCTAACAACAAGCGCAGACATAAAAGCCCGTTGGGCGGAACACTTCAAAGAAATTCTTAACCGTCCACTACCCCACAGTTTAATAGATTTTGAAACTGAAACACCAGCAGCAGAATTAAATGTAAATTTAGATGACTTCACCTTGAGTGAAATAGAAACCACCTTAAAGCTTATGACCAATAACAAGGCTGCTGGAGAGGATAAGTTAACAGCTGAGATCCTCAAGGCAATTGATAGCCATAATCTAATACATCTCCAAAAAATGTTCAACATCATTTGGAAAACAGAGAAGACGCCTCATAAATGGAAAAAAGGAATCATTGTTAAGATCCCAAAAAAGGGCAATCTTAGAGATTGTAACAACTGGAGAGGCGTGACACTTTTGTCAGTTGCCTCAAAGTTATTCTGCAAAATCATCCTAAATAGAATACAGGATTCAATAGATACAGTAATGCGTGAAGAACAGGCTGGGTTTAGAAAAGGGAGAAGCTGTATTGACCACATTTTCACTCTACGACTTATATTGGAGGAACACATTGAAAAGCAAAAACCTTTTGTACTTAACTTCATCGACTTCAAAAAAGCATTTGATAGTATTCATAGAGATTCTTTGTGGAAAATTCTGAAGCAATATGGTTTACCATCAAAAATCATAAATATTATCAAAGACATGTATGATGGTTACACATGTGCAGTTCGAACAGAGGAAGGACTGAGCGAATGTTTCCCAATAGAAACTGGGGTTAAACAAGGATGTATTTTATCGCCCTTGTTATTTGGAATTGTTATGGACTTCATAATGAAGAAATGCTGCACTGGTAATAAAGGCATCGAATGGATACAAGGAGACCATTTGGAGGACCTCGACTTTGCTGATGACATAGTCCTCATCAGCAGTCAGATAAAAACGATGCAGGAAAACACAAATGAACTATCATCAATAGCCAGCAAAATTGGGCTTGAGATCAATCATGAAAAGACTAAAGTCATGACTAGTTTAATTCCAACAGGTGACAAAATATACATGGAAAACAAACCAGTAGAAGAGATCGATCACTTTATCTATCTTGGAAGTCACATTGATCGAGAAGGGGATACGAGCAAAGAAATTAAAATCAGAATAGCTAAAGCAGCAATGTCTTTCAGAAGCCTTGAAAAGTTGTGGAAATCAAAACTTATCAGCACAAACACAAAACTTAGGCTATTCAAATCAAATGTACTATCAACCCTTACGTATGCGTGTGAAAGCTGGAAAACAACAAGAGATATAGAAACAAAGTTGAACGCATTCGAAAATAAATGTCTAAGGAAAATACTTGGTATAGCATGGAACGAATTCAAAACAAATGAGGAAATTAGAGAAATCGCCAATCAACCACTAATATCTTCAGTAATAAAGAAAAGACGATGGTCATACGTTGGACATGTGATGAGAAGAGATAATAACCGAATAGCAAAGCAAGCCCTCATATGGGAAACAACAGGTAAAAGAAAAAGAGGAAGACCCAGGGAGACACTGAGAAGAACATTGATGAGAGAGGCAAGAGCAGCAGGAGTCGGCTCCCTCAATGAGATAGAACTGCTTGCACAGAACAGAGACAGATGGCGAGATTTGATAAAATATCTTTAAAAGAAAACTGCTAGAACAAAAAAATCCATATAGGAGAAGGTGTATCTTGGTCTACGCCCTATGGGCCGGTTACGGCTCGAAAGGTCAATAGATAGATAGAATCATGGACAATAGGACAACAGACAAGAAAATCACTGCAGAAATATGGTTTTACAGAAGAATGTTGAGAATACCATGGACAGCTAAGAAGAGTAATGAAAATGTTCTGAAAGAGGTCATAGCAAAAAGAGAGCTAATATCCAATATTAGGAAGAAACAATCATAATTTTTCGGTATGTAATGAAAAGGGAAAAGTTTGAATATATTGTAACAACTGGGAAAAATTAGGAATGAAGAGATAGAGGGAAGCAAAGAGAAAATATTCCAGACAACTTAAGAGAATGGCTTGGCAGAAGGTCAACAACAGAAATGATAAATAACTGCCTTCGAAAGTTGTGGAGAGACATGATCACCTGAGCCAGCAGGCATGGTACTTGATGATGATGAAATTAAGGAAATTTGCAACATATATTCAGCTGATTTTACACCCACCATTTTCCTCAAGGACTTATTTCTAATCTTTTAATTATAGTTTTGTTTATGGCTTTACAGGTACATTTCATTTATCACATTATTAATTTACACTTGTGTCTTTCAAGAATTATTCATGTCAAGCACTGGTAGCACAATATGGATATAACAATGGTTCTATTAATTTCTTTCTTGTTCTCATTGTTAACTTCAGATGTTTCAAAATGGATGCTGTTTGGTACCTTATATTATTTCCTTTCTGGATTCTGGTTTCTATCTCTTTAACTAAATTCCATTGTCCGTAAAAATACAGCTTAAGTACTTGTTTTCTCTCTATGAGATAATTTAGAATCATGCTGTGCTAAGAAAATAGCTTTGGATTGGATTATGATTGATTGGATTATGATTGATTGGATTATACTTTTTAATAAGACCTGGATGTCTATCAGTTCTGTTATTATGGAGAACTTCACTTTCTTTTGCAAGTCTATTACTCAGAATGTTGTAAGAGTGTGGGCAATCCTTTGATTTCTATCTTTCTGCAGTATTAGACTAGTCTTTCTAGTGGTCTATTAACAGATAAATTAGCTTTTTGGTTTGTTGGTTGTTTAAAGTTATTCATAACAGTAAAGTTTCAGTAAATTTGACTACTTGGTTCCTCGCTTATATTTTGTGTTAGATCAGGTGATCTGCAATATGTCTCAGAGCTTCTGCTTCCATGTGGAAGCTGTTGCAGTATTTTCCAGTAGCAATGGCCACAGTGTAGGGTGTGTTCTTTAATTTAATAAATACCTTCCTCCTCCATTTTGTATTTGATGTACCAAATCATTGACTTTCAGACATCTTGTTTAATTCCCATATTTTTACAAGCTTCTATTCTCTGTAAAAATGCTTTCAAAGTATTTGATTTCTAAGAGCATATAGGATTTGCAATGCTTGGCACTAATGATAACTGGGCTTAGAGGAAAATAAAACTTTGACTGTCCGTCATTATGTGAGTTCTGGTACTGAGTGCATCATCAAATGAGCTTACCCTTTGTGGAATTATTTTATTTTCATAGCTTGCTGCTGTTGTTATACTGTCAATATATACCTTAAAATGCAATGTCATATAAACATTGATGGCACTGCTACAAATGACACCAGAAATTGGGGAGGATTTGTGTTTTTGAGGCTGAATAACCAGGAAGAGATTACCAAACCAATCAATAGCTACTGGGAGAAACAACTATAAAGCAGAAACTGAAGCCCTCAAAGATGCTGCAAAATGGGCTATTCAAAACTAAAATAACTACCACAAGAAATTGGTGATACTCACCGATGCACCAAAGTTCTAACAGCTCTAACAATCCCAGGAACAGTGAGCTAGACGGCCTGAGAACACACCTAGACCAATTGTGCAATAGCTTCCTGGGAGTAGTCATCCAGTAGATTCCATTACACTGTAATATACATGGTAATGAATACGCAGACAAACTAGCTAATGAGGAAGGGAGATTACCACAAGAGAATCATCTGGTCATCTACGATGAAGCCAAATCCATCATCAAAGGCCAGTATCATGAAAAATGGAAACAAGAACACCTGAAGTATATAAGAAGGATGGATACCTCTAATTATCAAGGAGGGATCAAGTCATCATACTCCGCCTATGCACTGGCCACAACATAATAAGAAACCATATTTTCACTGAACTCAAAATAGGAACTTGCCAATGCCACTGTACCCTGGATGACATGACAACAAAACATGTTCTACAGGATTGTCCCCAGTACACAAGCCTGAGGAGGACAATGTGGCCCACGCCCACCTCCCTGGAAGAGAAACTGTATGAGGCAACTAAATCACTGAAACAGAAAGCTACCTTCATAAGAGAGTCCGGAGTCCTGGTCTGAATGAGCCATAATCACAGCAGCAGAAGAAGAAGATTAGCAGTGCACAAATTGTTACTTTTTTTGTTCTGAACTCAGGTGTGTTTGTCATTTATTTGTTCTAACAAATAGAAACCTAATATTTAGTACAATTTTGTATTTCACCATAACCAAAATTAGTGTTTGTACCTAGTTTATCTTCTGTAACTGTTTACTTAGAAAGTTACTAAAATGTAAATGGTATCCTTAATCTCACTAATATTTGAAGGGTTTGGTGCTCTTGTCCATATTTTTTTCATGACCATATCAATACATTCTTAATTTATGCAACCAGTAGCACTATAGATAGCTCTACTTCCCCACAGAAGGGAGCTGCAATAGCTCAGTGGTTAGTGAACTGGACTACAAAGGACAAGAGGTAGGGTTTGATCCCAACTGACGGCTTCTGGGTTCATTCAGCCTTAAATGCGTACCAGATTTTTTTCAGGGAAAGTAAAGCGGCACAGGCATAATACCGACCACATTACCCAAAATCATGTGCTGAAGGTCTGTAAAATTTATGGTCACTAACACCATATTCCCTGTACGCCATTTGGCGTGACAGGGCACTTTACTTTTTACTTCCCCACAGAAAGTCACTGATACCAATTTTCAGCCACATTGGTTGAAAAAGCTTGCTTACAAATGAGAATCTTACTCTGAATGTTGACTGAGTCAACAGGCATTTCCTGAAAATAAAGTTTAAAATTAAAAATTTTTAAAATACAAAAATAAATCAATTTTTATTATAAAAATAATGATAAACACTATACATTTTATAAAATTAGTGTTTCAGATTCTCTCATTAATATAGAATGTAAAGTTTCATGTAAGAAGATTCAAGCAAAATATTAAAATTTATGCTAACATGCACTAGATATTACACGATATTTAAAGGACTGCTATTTTAGCAGCAAAAGTAATCCTTATGAAATTTATATTAAAATCACAATTTTATTTTTAAAAATGTACAGGCATATTGCAAAAATAGTTTTCTTTGTGATACATCACAGGGAGTTGTCCAGTTGGCCATTGCTCTTTCTGAGGAAGGAGAAGACCACATCCAAGCAGCTGCCACATGGGCTTTAGGACAAATAGGCCGTCATACTCCTGAGCATGCAAAAGCTGTTGCAGCTGCAAATGTCCTACCAAAACTTCTACAGTGCTATCTTAAAACAGGTGCTTCTGAAGATCTGCAAATGAAGGTATAAAGATAATACATGTGATAGATATATAATAATTCATATAAAGAACAATTTTTTCAGATAATTTCTTATGATATTTTCTCACTCCCAATTTGTTATCTTCCCTTTTCATTAATTAATTAATGAGATTACAAAAATACTACTTCTATGTATAAATGATTTTACTGGTATTCTGCAAAAGCAAAAAACATGTAAAATTGCAAGAACTTTATCTTTGTACTTGTTATATAACACTTACACATACTGTCAGTTGTAATGGTTAATTATTTATGTACATATAGAGCAAGAAAGCGCTGAAGAATATACTTCAAAAATGTGTACACCTGCCAGCTTTAGAAACTCTTCTTCATGATGCCCCACCAAATATCCTAAAGCATGTGGTTGGCCAGTTCAGCAAAGTTCTTCCTCATGATTCCAAAGGACGTAGACTCTTTGTCACTAGTGGAGGTCTGAAAAAGATCCAGGAAATCAAGGTAGAACCAGGCTCAGCATTAGCAGAGTACATCAATACGATCAACAATTGCTATCCAGAGGAAATTGTCAAGTAAGTATCTGTTACTTTTCAATTAAAAAAAATATTAATATTAGATCAGAAATAGCAGAGATTGAAATATGTTTCTAAAAAAACACGATTAGATTTATTATAGTACAAACTAGAAAGCTTAAAATAGGTGAATAATCTAATATAAAAAGAAGTAAATTTTGATGTGTTAGTGATAGAAAAAAATGTGAACAAGAACTAATTGTGCAATAAGAAATAATTACATACATACAAGCATTTTAAATGAAACCAACTTTTATTATTAATAGTAAAGAGACTGTGATTACATTTTTCAGATATTACTCTCCTGGATACTCTGATTCTTTATTGGAGAGAGTGGAACAATTTACCCCCAAAGCGTAAATCAGCTTGCTTCTTCTCTGGTGTTTCTGGTGTTAAAACATTATGCCTTTAGAAATTACAATGTGTTTGAAATAAGCTTGTTTAGAGAGATGTAAATTTCACTTTTAAAGTCTGTTTTTTTAATATGTGTAAAACGTCATAGGTCTGTTTTGTGAATTTTTTTTTTAACACATGGGAAATAATGATGTGACCTCATTATTATGATTTTTTTTTCTGCAGTGTTGAATAATGCAGATACAAAAGGCCATATAAGTCTACTACCTCTCTGTGTCAAAGGCTAATATTTAGGGCTAATAAATATAACGGAACAATTAAAAAGAGAAGGTTATTGGAGAAAGTTATTTAAAATTTTGATCTCCTGAAAATTATCTCCCATTTATATTTTTAAATAAAAACCGTTATAATTGACGTTGACATTAGACACACAAAGTCTCAAGAAGCAGATAAATTGCAGGTAAATTAATTCTCTTTTTGGAATATTAATCACAAAAATTGTCAGTGTATGTTGGTGCACTCAAAGCTGTTCTCAATTGTCAATCTCTCACTTGTTTATTTTTAGTTTTGATTTTAGTTGATTTGTTTTGATGTAGCCTGTATACAAGTTATTTACATCATAAATTATTAAGATGGTCAGTGTTTAATTTAGATATTTAACATGACAACTGCTGTAAAAATTTAACGTATGTTTCAAAGTAATTGTTGCATGCCATGAATGTTGATCTCAATTGCATATTTATGGATGTATGTTGTTTGGTGTTGTTATCACAATGGCTAATTCAATAGATCATCTCAACACAAAAGAAAAAAGCATAGCATACACTATTAATATTCAGTAGAGAGACACAAGGTGTTATCTTATTTGCTACAGAAATACAGTTTTTATCAAAACAATTGTTGTCCTTCATTTTTTGAATAAACTCACAGCCATCTGTTGTAGTGACGAGAGATGGGGTTAGATCCTTATTGATGGCTTCCGGGTTCACTGAGCCTTAAATGGGTACCGTGTTTTTTCTGGGAAAGTTAAGCAGCATAATACTGACCACATTACCCCAAAAATCGTGTGAAAAATCTATAAAAAATTGTGGTTACAGACACCATATTCCGTATATGCCATGTGGCTTTGCAGGTCTTTTACTTTACTTTATATCTATTGTAGTAAGGTCAGTAAGCAGATAAGAACTACCCCACTTTTGTGCCATGCCAAAATGACTTTGCAAGCAGGAGTAGAATTATGTCAGCCATCTATAATTTGCATAGCTGAAGGTTATGGGAGTTTTCCTCTCTGCCCACTGGCCTTACTACTACAGATGGTTGTGAAATAAACCCTGTGTTTGAATGCAATGCCCCAGAATATCAAAGATTGAAACATTGAAGGATTGGTTTGAGATTTCTTCTGTGCTCACTTTCAAGCAACAATTAACATAACTTCAAAGAAAATAGAAATCAATTCAAGGTTACTTTTATCACTGTACAGCTTATCTTGGATTGATGCAATGAACTTTATACATATTTATTTATATACACGATGAACTACATCACTTGTTTCAGAACACTTCATAAGCCCCTCAGATTTAAAACAGTGCTGTTTCTAAGGACCATGATTTTTGTTTGTTTGATAATGTCAATACTTATGTTTTATTCTTTATGGTAATTTACAATACTAATTTGTCTTTAATCAACATATATGCGTAAACAATAATACAGTATATATATAAGAAAACATATATCCTTAAATACTGACATAAATATGTAAACATATAAGCCTTTTTTAACGTTTGGCATTATATATATAGTCTCTTTATCATATAAAGCACTAATTGAAAATATATCTTTACCTCTTGTTAAAATGTTATAAATATCTAATACTTTTTAAAATGCTTTATGTTCCAAATGAGCTTCAGCATGATAACAGTAAGGTAAATATGCTGTTGCAAAAAAAAAAAAAAAAATAAAATTAATAATGCATGCAATTCAAATTGTTTCTTTTTATAGTTTAACAAATAAAGACAATTTACTATGCAGTTTTCAAGATCAATGATATATAAATTTAAAAAAAAATGTTGTATGTCACTTTTATTTACCAAAAGACATTGAAAAATTAGATGTTTGATAAAATATAGCATCTTCTGATTAAGTTTGGTTTAGTCAACAGACCATCTTGATTTGCGCTGTATTGCTCTGATCACCTCCTCAGCACATTTCCAGAATGATGTACAGCCACCATACACTAGTAAAAGTATTGAAAATACTGCTTAAATGCAAGAACTCCCTAGCACCAGTGAAAATCTTTTGATTAAATACTTTATTCTCATCACCTCCACAAAAGAATGCAGACTGATTGTTTGTTATTTGTTTGCATTTGGCAGTGTTATATCTAGACCTGGAGACAGTTCAGAAATACAACTACCTTGGACACACTATAACCAGTGATGGAAAATGTACAACTGAAATAAACAAAAGAATAGGAATGGCAAAAAGTAATTTTAATGTCATGAAGAACATACTAACATGTTTCGATATTCCAATTGTTTACAATGAATGATATCGTATGACAGGGAACAGTTGCCTGTGTTCACTTTCTGTGCGGTTTCGCCTTATGTCTTTGGCATGTGCTGAGACTGCTATGATGGGGACTACAGTTACCTTTCTTTGTTTGGGAGATGAGATATTAATTCGGATGATTATGCTGGCACAGGCGGTTGAGCAATTATGGATTTTAATTCGTTCGCAGTGATACCGGGGCCTTCCATAACCAAATACTAACATCAAAACAAATAACACCAGGGCTAAAACTAAGAATAGCAAAATGTTACATCTTCTCAATATTCCTATATGATGCAGAAGCATGGACATTAGACAAGAAAAGAGAATTGAAGCCTTTGAAATGTGGATATATAGAAGAATAGGTAGAATTGGATGGAAGGCAAAGAAAACAAACGATGAAGTCTTAAAACAACTAAAAATGAAAAGAGAACTACTAAGCACAATTCAAACAAGACAAATGCAATTTTTGGGCCATGTTAAAAGACACAACAGCCTACTAAAAGTAATCCTGGAGGGGAATATACAAGGTAAAAGAGGCAGAGGCAGACCAAGAATAACATGGACGAGTAAAAGATGGACAAATCAGCCTATGATGACCTGCACCATCAAAGCAAGAGACAGAGCAGAATGGCGCTCCATGGCAGCCAACCTTCGTTGCGGAGATGGCACTCGATGATGATGATGATATCTTTAGCAAAATCCCAAGAGACTGATTTTTTTGCTTGAATATAAATTTTCCTGTTTTTCACACAAGCAGTCATGTGGTCAGGTGTCCCTCGCCTTGCAAGCAGATATTCTCTGACTACAGAGGAACTCTATTCTTTATGATCTAGAGTTTTAACATTTTGGGTAAATTATTTTCTATTTATTGTGCGAGGGAAGCAGCTAATTATGGTCTTATCTTTTTGATTTCCAAGTTCTGAAGGTTCTTTACGTGCACTAAATGCACATGCGCCTCCTGTTCTTCATTGTTTTCCAAGAGGGCTAGATTTTGGATCTCACTACCCATATACCAGGTGAGGGTAAACTCATGAAAAAACTATGGATTTGATTTAAAAAAAAATATTTTCCACTGTGGGAAGTAAACCAGGAGCGTTCTTGTCCAGTGACCAAAGTCTTACCTGCAGACCACCAAATTTTTGTCTGAAATAAGCACTTGAGCAAGACAACTATGTAAAAAATAGATGTGCCAGGATGGTAATGAGAGGTCTGGTATGTTAGATTTCAAAATATTTGGAATGGGGACATTGATTATAGAGGTGACATTGATTATAGGGGGGAGATTGATTATAGGGGAGACATTGATTATAGGGGGAGATTGATTATAGAGGTGACATTGATTATAGGGGAGACATTGATTAATGGGGGGGGCATTGATTAATGGGGGGACATTGATTATAGGGGAGACATTGATTATAGGGGAGATATTGATTAATGGGGGGACATTGATTATAGGGTAGACATTGATTATAGGGGAGATATTGATTATAGGGGAGACATTGATCAATGGGGGGACATTGATTATAGGGGAGACATTGATTAATGGGGGGGACATTGATTATAGGGGAGACATTGATTAATGGGGGGACATTGATTATAGGGGAGACATTGATTATCATCATCATTGAGTGCTGTCTCCCCATCGAAGGTTGGCTACCATGGAGCGCCATTCCACACTGTCTCTTGCTTTGATGGTGCAGATTTTCATATGTTGACTTGTCCATCTTTTGATGTTACTCGTCCATGTTAGTCTTGGTCTGCCTCTTTTACCTTGTATTTTCCCTTCCAATATTACTTTTATTAGGCTCTTATGTCTTTTAACATGCCCCCAAAATTTCATTTGTCTTATTTGAATTGTGTTTAGTAGTTCTCTTTTCATTTTTAGTTGTTTTAAAACTTCATCGTTTGTTTTCTTTTCTTTCCATCCAACTCTACCTATTCTTCTATAAATCCACATTTCAAAGGCTTCATTTTTCTGTTCTGTTTTCTTGTCTAATGTCCATGTTTCTACACCATACAGGAATATTGAGAAGATGTAACATTTTGCTATTCTTAGTTTTAGTCCTGGTGTTATTTGTTTTGATGTTAGTATATTTTTCATGGCATTAAAATTACTTTTTGCCATACCTATTCTTTTGTTTATTTCAGTTATACATTTTCAATCACTGGTTATAGTATGTCCCAGGTAGTTTTAGCTCTGAACTGTCTCCAGATGTATTCCTTCAACTTTGATATTTATTTGTAGGTCTTAAGAATTTTCTTTGTTTATGATCATAGTTTTAGTATTTTTGATATTCATATCTAGTCCATTGATTATAGGAGAGACATATTGAGGTCAGTGGCTTCTGTTTTGTTGAGGGCACAATTATTAATGAAACAACAATTCAGATACTGCAGGAAATATTAGTTAAACTTGATGTCAGTAATAAGGAATAATAGAGGACAATTAAGATGTGCATTTAATCAGCAAGTTATAGAACCAACAGTGTGCATACTGTTCTTTATCAACTGATGATATTGATGAACCGTTTTTGAGATTAACTCAAGTGCAGTAATTAAGTTTCTACAGTTAACTAATAAACAATCTACAACAAACTCTGTTGATTTCATACTACAAATTTAAGAATGATATAAATATTACTATATATTAATCAATATATTAAACAATAAATTTTTAGAAAACATATTTAAAAGCTGCGGTCATCGTTCGAAGGTTGAACATGTTTTCTAAATACATTTTATGCATTGTTATACAAAAATACAAAGATATGATATTATAATATAAACATTGGTTTTGCTTAATGTTATCATACCATCCTGGTAAGTCATGTAGCATAGGGATCTACGTGCGAAAAAAAAAGAAATTCACCACCAACCAGATGATTGATGTTCGAAATGCCAGTAGCAGGACCAAGGTTTGCTAAAGCTGCTGTGATATCCCCAGTCAACAGGAAAAATGGGGGACTTGATTCCTACTATAGGAAAGTTGAAAGAACGGAACCATCACAAAGAGGTTTGTACTGGAGATGCCACAACTTGAAAATCTTCAGGCTAACTAGCGGCAGAGACGAAGAGCAGAATATGGCATTTACTGCTACTATGACACTAATGGTAACTCTTGGAGACAAATATTAATAAATGAATATTATTATAGAGGGAAACTTCCGAACCGATAGATCAGCGAATCATTTCAGAGAAGGAGGTATGTTTACAGTACTCGGAAAAGTCACAAATAATCAACAACAGAGAACAAGAAAAAAAAACAAACTATATATGGTTCGCAGTATGTTCGAACCCGTACTCCTATGCACAGGGACCCACGAGAAACCAAACGCTAGTGCACACGGCCAACTCAGCTATCTAAAAAGAGAGCTATCATCGATCCTGCTTCGGAGCATATAATGTTCTATGTTTTTTTTTTCTGTTGTTGCTTTTTTAAAACCATTTTTCTTCGGTCTTCCTCTTAATCTGGGGTTTTCGTATCTTTTGCTTATGGCTCTTTGAGTCATTGTTAGTTCTTTTTGTCTTGTTATGTGGCCGAACCAATTTATCTGTTGTTTCTTTATGTATTCGATGGCTGGTTCAATTTCGAGTTTCTTCCTCAGGTCGAAAATTCCGGTTTCTTACTCTGTCCCTTAAGCTGTTCCTGTCATTCTTCTGATAGAATAAATAACCATATAAACTAAAATCTTATTTAATTTGGCAACATAAATTCAACTTCACAGCATAACTCTAATTCTACAAACGTAGGCTCTCCATTCCCCCAATACAAATAAAGGGAAAATACAGTAAAGTCTCGATTATGCGGTACTCAATAATCCGGAATTCTCAATTTAACGGACTTTTTTTTTTTTTTAATTATTATAGGGAGAAAGCTTGAATCATGTTTTGTTCAGTTAAATTAAATGCCTTTATCCGGAAATCGAAAACGCTACAACACGGTTTGTGCGCTGCGCTTACTTCTACAGGCTCTATCATTACACAATATTGCGTTTACAATAGTGTATTTACAGTAATATACTTCAAATAGGAGCGAACATATTTTATTCAATCCAGACATTGTGTCTCCAAATATTCCAAGTAAAAGCGACAGACAGTCTATATCTTCACTTTTTCCCCCGACTAAATGTTTTTGTCGGGAAATCTTAGTCGTGCCAAAAACACTTATCTACATGATTTTACGAATTTGCTTAATTTTCTCATAGCCTGCTTTAGATCTAAAGTTGGTCATGAATTTGTCAAAAATATGGCGTTTGACAGTCTGACCGAACATTAGAAGCAGACGTATTGTTTGTGAAAATTGAAGAGCCCATAACTTTGATGATTATAAATCAAAGGTTGAGCAGCCGGCGTGCAGTGACATAGAGATGGTGAGAAGAAAGGGGGAGGGGTTCAAAAATTACCGACTGGAAATTAAAAAAGAGTAAGATACAGAGTTTGACGTTAGTTTGTCTCAGACATTTGTGCAAGCTGAAATTCGTTCCATCAGTATAAATTATACATGATATGCTATAAACGCATGTGTGCATACTTTTTAACGGAATACATTTTTGTGTTAAATAATGGCCTCTGCGAGTGCAAACCACACCTCAATTTCCCGCAAAGGTAAACGCAAGCGAACTGTATTGACACTGAACCAGAAGATTGAAATCGCTAGTAGACTTGAAAAAGGCGTTAATCGCAACGTTTTGATGACTGAATTTGGCATAGCCTCTTCAACATTATATGACATACGAAATCAAAAAGATGAGTTGTTTAAGTTTGCGTCGGAGTCTGAAAGCAGCAACAATATACACCAGAGACGAAGTATGAAACGGCCAAAATTTGAAAAACTCGACGACGTCCTTTATGTGTGGTTTTTAGAAAGAAGAAGAAAAGGAATGCCAATATCAGGACCCATGTTGATAGAGAAAGCTAGTGAATGTCACACGAATTTAAATATTTCTGAGCATTGCAATTTTTCAATCATGTTTTTTCATAAATTTTGAGTTTGGTTTTCTTACTCTCGATTATCCAGAAAAATTCAATTATCCAGAATGGGTTCTTCCCCGAGCATTCCGGATAATCGAGACTTTACTGTATTAAAAAAAACAAAAACAAAAACAAAAAAAAACGAAAAATAAACCCTGCCAAATCGTAAAACCAATTATCCAGAAGTCTGTTTGTTGCTCTCTCACTTGATGAAGTAAACCATAAACCTTAAAAACAATAAACACATTTTCACTGGAAAAGAACCACCATGTTTATTTGTGAAAGTGTTCTGTTGAACATCACATTTTACAACTGAAAGTAGAAGAAAACGACAGGAAATCAGTAACTCTCATGCTGGCACTGAAGTAAGTTTCTCATTTCGCTACACGTCAAATGGTCTGGTATTACAGCGCCCATGCAGCGACACCGATTTGTAATTAACGTCAATCCTGGAACTAACATTTGGAAGAAATAATTTGGATTATAATTCATTATCTGTACCTGTTGACTGATGCAGAAAATGCCATCATTGCTTGCTTGGCACACATTGTTCATTATTGTAAGGGTAATTAGAGAGCGCTTGATTAAACATTATTGGCTTCAGTTACTCCAATGCTGTGTCTCAGTTACATAATCAGATCTATGTACAGCCTATACCGTCAGCCTGCAACGTTGTGAAGTGGGTGAAGTCAGATGACAGTCGATGTCCTCAGCAGTGGAAGACAAACGACGAAGCATGTTATTTCCTCATGGAAGACAGCGCCAGGCCAAGGGTGGTACACGCGACGACACAAACAATTGTTACATGAACTGGCTGTCATCGTGACGCGACGCAAATGAAGGCCAAAACTAAATTTCTACCAGCCAGAACGAGCAACTATTTCTTGATAGCTGGACAGGCCGAACCCCAAGCAAAACTTTAACGACTCAACGATACTGAACATCGTGAATGACTGGGAGATGGCTCATGACATCCCAGGACAAGGGAAGTAGTGCATCAAGAGATCTAAAATGCGTCCGGAAATCGCACTTTACACATAAAATATGATCTAGGTCATCTTAAGAGTCCACAGTGCCATTCAAATCCAGGATAGAGGAACAGAATATATTTAAACTATCCAAATACAAGGATCTCGCCACCGAGCGGAGACAGTAGGGATTCCATGTCAGAGTGTATGCTATGGAAACTAGTGACAGAGGACTCACGACCTCATCCCTCTACGACCTATTAAAGAGACTAGGAATTAAATGGGGGAGTGTGAACAAGAGCAGTGAAGGCTTTTGCTGAGTCAGCCTACAGAGCATCATTCTGGCTTTGACTAACCCGAGACACATCAACAATCCCATAATAATCTGATTTTCAGACGATTATGCGACTAATTTACGCATCGACCACTCGTGAAACCCACAAAAGTCAACAGCGCAGCGACATTTTAATCCTTGAATATCCGATGCGAGGACGATGAGCGATAGGAAACTACATCTTCGACCGTGGATGAACCACACCCGACGTTTGCAATACTGTTCAAAGAAATGGAGTTCTGAGCCCGGCTTATCTTTATCACCTATTATCAGTTACCGGTCTACTCTATCGTGCCGAGTTACGCCATGACAAGAAGTAGCATGTACCTTTACCTTTGAACTCTGGTAGTGTACAATTCCAGTCTGGTGTGTTACTGACTGAATGTATAATTTATGGGTTTGTTTGAGACAGTTCAGTCGTATTGCTGAATGGATGTGTGGGTTTTGGTTTTGTTTGAGATAATACAGTGGTATTGCTGACTGGATGTGTGAGCTTTGGTTTTGTATTAGACAGTATAGTGGTATTGCTGACTGGATGTGTGAGCTTTGGTTTTGTATGAGACAGTATAGTGGTATTGCTGACTGGATGTGTGAGTCTGTACTAGGTCTTTGTACATCAGTTTCTTCGAGAGTTACAACATTGTAACATTACAACAACTCTTTATTAATGTACAACTGCCATAGCTGTTATTCTTTGGTGTATAGGATGGTTCGGTATCTTGTATTTTTTTCGCTTCCTGTATTACTTCTATTCGTCCTCTCTCTTCCATTGGTTGGATGCCAGTTACTGCTTCTAAGGTCTCATCAAGTGTGGACAGAACAGCCTGGTTCAGCGCTCTGATATTTATGTTATTCTGTGTTTTGGATGCTGTTGCACAGTCTTCAAGTACTGGTCTATCCCTGCTTGTGTTTAATCGCTTCGAAATCCCCATGAAGTCCAACTCGTAGTCACGGGAATGGGGCTTAACAGTCACCAGGTACTGAAAACTGGCCAATCCTTCCTACACCCGAGCAAGACCACAGTCTGCTTTAGCAAGAATAAGGGCTGAAGACGGAGGCAACCAGCCAAAAGGCTCACCACGGCAATCAGGATGTCACGCACTCACGCAAATGGAAGGTACGCCAATAATAGCCAATAGAGATGGTACTTTCCCTGCGTGGAGTGAGAAGGCATGAGGCTACTGGCCCATCAAAACTAAGACCCCTTAAAATAATGCACTGGAATGGTGAAGACATCAACAGCAAAAGAGATGTATATAGTAAAAAAGAGTTGGAAAATATCCCACATGTAGGGCGAGTAAGCGTATTCTGCTTACAGGAAAGGCATCTAAACAAAGACAGTCTTGAAATTGACTACCAGTGTTACCGATCTGACAGGAAAGACAGACACAAAGGCGGAATATTGACACTTGTAAAGATTATCATCATTATATTTTATTATATTCTATTCATTGAATCAAGTTCATTGCAATAGGGACATCTCCATATCGACCCAACCGCCCGTCACAGCATTTCTCGAAGTGTATGCGGATTCATTGTCTCTGTAAAATGTTGATATTAAATAGACCTGTTTTTCCAAAAGCCGGTACGCCGGATCGACCAGATACCTTTTCCACCATCATACTTCTCAGTCTCTCAATATATAAATCATTAAGCCAATATTCTCCTCTTCTCTTAAGGAATAACGAACGAAGAGAAAACGAGTCCTTGCATCTTGAACGAGACGCAAGAAAAGTATGGAAGCTTGTAAAACAGCTGAATGATGAGGGTACAGAAAGGAATACCAAAATTGACATGAAGAAAGATAGAAACATCAAAACAGATAAAGAGGCAACAAATCACCCATCAGACTCCTTAGCAAAATAAAATACAATAATATTGAAATTAGCCGAGAGAAACAACATACAACATATCCGCTGAATGCAAAAAAAAAAAAAAAAAAAAAAAAAAAAAAAAAATGCAAGACAAGAAGGGACCATACATGAAGTGATGGAAATAACTATTATACAAAGAGAGCTAGAGCTGGCAGTATACAAATTAAAAATGAAAAATTCACCAAGTAGTAATGGTGTGTCCAATGAAATGATTAAGAACTTGGGAACTGCAGCTAAAGCAAAACTACCACAGATCTACAACACCTGTTTAGCATATTATGAAATTGTGAGTAAAATACTCAATAATCATAACATATCGTGTACTTACATATGCCAGCTAAATCGATAAAGAAAAATCGAAAAAGGAACAAATGGGAATTAAAATTCGCTTAAGTGCCCGGGGCAGCTTAAGCTGCTAAGAAGAAAATAGAAGCGTCGTGATAAAGAACACGCTCGCGACCACTCACATATACACACATTCAAACACGTATGTACCATAACCGAGTGAAATCTAAAGTAGTAAATGAGTGTAAACATATATAAATACATGCATGCATACATACATTTACATACATAAATGTACATATATCCATACATACATACATACGTACATACATACATACATACATACGTACACACATACATACATACATACATACATACATACATACATACATACATACATACATACATACATACATACATACATACATACATACATACATACATACATACATACATACATACATACATACATACATACATACATACATACATACGTACATACATACATACATACATACAACCATTCATGCATACATGCATACACGCATACATGCATACACGCATACACGCAAACACGCATACACGCATACACACACACATACATACATACATACATACATACATACATACATACATACATACATAATTGTGACAAAAAAGTCATCGTGAATTTTATCAAATACAACAACACAGCAAAATTTACTAACACATGAGAAATGGGAAAGGAGAGAAGGGAAGAAAGCATAAATGCATGCGTGGAATTATGGCAATGTTGGCACAAGAAAAAAAAGCGTAAAAAAATATATAAAGAATATATTACGATAGCTTTACGACGACCAGACGAGGCTCCGACGTTGTGATCGAAGCCAGCCTCATTGTCAGTTAGTCACCATGTTTTGATAATTAATTACTATTTTCGATATTTACAATTTACGTGTATCGTCTGTGTCCCAATAGAAGACTAGTTATAGGCCTATAAGTAGGAGTTCTTTGTGCTCTCGTTTCACCGTAAAGCTTTTATCGTACCGTTTTTATTAGGTTTGTTTATTTTCTATTAAATCACAAGATACCAACACGAAAAGCTGTTATTTTCTAATGATAGCTTCATCATGCTGTATCATAAAAGGATAGATTAGTGTAAATGGTATACGTAAAAGCGAAGGAAGGGCAACTATGATTTATATATATTCATATATTTATAAATAATTTTTTTTTACAATTTTAATAGGTAATTTCAATATTTTTG
Organism: Megaustenia siamemsis; assembly: GCA_032433765.1. Lineage (NCBI taxonomy): Eukaryota > Metazoa > Mollusca > Gastropoda > Stylommatophora > Ariophantidae > Megaustenia > Megaustenia siamemsis. The sequence goes on along the minus strand of JAVIAB010000092.1, from coordinate 43,255,789 downwards.
TGGTTAGGAATGCAGTTATGTAATTTAGAGAAGTACTGGGTTTCATTAAAAATTTCCAGAATTGAAAAAGAGTCCACAATAAGGACGAAGATTGTCGATATATTCGACAATGTTATCTAACAAGGATATACACGACAGAATTAAGTGAGATAAGATGCGAAAATCGTTAATAAAGCACACACGTTGGCGGAGACCCGGACTGACTTTATTGGGCCCGGCGTTACACTTACTGCGCCCCTTTCTGCAAGTTGTGAATATTATTAGCATCTTTCCATAAAAATAAAAACAACAGAGTTATCATTGATGATAAATTACAATTGTAAATCGTAGATGGAGAGCTCTCCACTATCGGTGCCACATTCATAAGTCTGGCTTATATTAAGAAAATTGTCCCCTTAGGCTAATGTGCTTCTGCATAGTTTCATAAAATTGTTATGTTATTAACATCCGCTAACTTAGATCAATGTTCTGCCCTTCATAGCGCTCTGGGCGTAAAACGTTTGTCTTGTCTATAAACGTACATGGCAATGCGAATTTAAAAAAAAACACATTTGCAATGATCTAAATATATTTATGTCCCGTAAACATAATAAACTATTCGGTTGTAATCTGAGCTCATACTTTTATATTGTACCGTTGACGTAGTAAATTGCTGAGAGGGAAGTCTTCAGCTCTATTTTAGATCTCAGCAATATATTCAAATGAGGTTTTGCAGATGCGCGAGATCATTTTTTCATGAACTATCCATACATACATACTTGCACATATAATACATACATACATGTGCATACATACATGCGTACATATTTTAAAATAGGCCAATATACATACATAAATACATACATGCATGCATACATATATGTGCGTACATGAGTACAAACATACGTACATTCATATACACATCCATACATACATGAGTACATAAACAAAACATACATACAAATACAAGCGCACATATATAATACATACATGAAGACAAAATAGCATAGCAACAAATTTACAAGGTACTTTTATTTCTTTAATCATAACACGTTTTCTTACTAAACCAAATTTGTGTTGCATTAAAATGAACTATTAACAAACGGTGTATTTACAAATATATCGTCTTTATATGTAGACTGCTTGTAAATGTAAGGGAAGAACATAAAAAACAAACACTTGGATTGTAAGTGGCTGGCTACTCATAACTAACTTACGTTAGATCAGCGGCAACAGCTGACCAAGATCCTGCTTCACCTACTCGTGGTGGAGCTAACAGCAGATCAACCTGTCTGGTCCAGCGAATAGGAATAGAGAGGGAAGGAAACCCGGCACTAAATAAATACTTTTGATGAACTCTTTCAAAAAATATGGACTAGATATGAATATCAAAAAGACTAAAACTATGATCATAAACAAAGAAAATACTCAAAACCCACAAGTGGATATCAAAATTGAAGGAATAGACCTGGAGACAGTTCAGAACTATAACTACCTTGGGCATACTATAACCAGTGATGGCAAATGTACAACTGAAATAAACAAAAGAATAGGAATGGCAAAAGTAATTGTAATGTCATGAAGAACATATTAACATCAAAACAAATAACATCAGGGCAAAAACTAAGAATCATCATCATCATCAAGTGCCGGGCCTGCTGGCGTAGGTGATCATGTCTCTCCACATCTTTCGATCTCAGTTATTTATCATCTCTGTTGTTAGGTAGTACGTATTATATTATTATTATTATATTAGGTAAACGTATAGAGGTCCGGGACTACAAAACGTATTTAATAGAGGTCTGAGACTATGCAACGTATTTAATAGAGGTTTGCGACTACAAAACGTATTTAATAGAGCTCCGCGACTACAAAGCGTATTTAATAGAGGTTTGCGACTATAAAACATATTTAATAGAGGTCTGAGACTATGAAACGTATTTAATAGAGGTTTGCGACTACAAAACGTATTTAATAGAGGTTTGCGACTACAAAACGTATTTAATAGAGGTCTGAGACTATGAAACGTATTTAATAGAGGTTTGCGACTACAAAACGTATTTAATAGAGGTCTGCAACTACAAAACGTATTTAATAGAGGTTTGCGACTACAAAACGTATTTAATAGAGGTTTGCGACTACAAAACATATTTAATAGAGGTCCGCGACTATAAAACGTATTTAATAGAGGTTTGCGACTACAAAACATATTTAATTGAGGTCCGCGACTACAAAACATATTTAACAGAGGTCCGCGACTAGAAAACGTATTTAATAGAGGTTTGCGACTACAAAACGTATTTAATAGAGGTCCGCGTCTACAAAACATATTTAACAGAGGCCCACGTCTATAAAACGTATGCAGTAGGGGACTGTGACTACAAAACCTGTGTTACAGCGGACCGCGACTACAAAACGAATGTAATAGGGGTCTACGTCAAAGGAAAATGGAAAATTTGGGAACCACTGATCTACTAGCTCAACACAAACACTGACACTTAAGCACGATAATAAAATTAAGACAAAAGAAATGTATATGTCACCTTTTCCAACTAGTTTGATTGTGTTTGCGTAATAATTTGCGTGATGTACTTCATATGGAGGCTTCCCTAAATTGAAAGTCCCAGTTATTTTGCACTCAAGTTTCCGCAAGACGTGAATTGTCTCATCTCTGTACTCAAAATATTCATATGAGAAAATACCGCACACAAGGTAAAGTGGTATTATGCTCAACGCCGTGTTAACATGGAAAATATAAAAAAAAGCTCAAACCATGTCACTGAATATATTCCATAGTACCTTGCAAATTTCAAAGAATTTCACTGAAGGTGTATGGAGTAAGCTTAAAATAAAAAAAAAAGACTCTTTAAAAACTGAAAATTTATCTATGTAGGAAAAATGTCACTGAATATATTCCATAGTACTTTGCAAATTTCAAAGAATTTCACTGAAGGTGTATGGAGTAAGCTTAAAAAAAAAAAAAAGACTCTTTAAAAACTGAAAATTTATCTATGTAGGAAGTAAAAAAAAAAAAACAACTAAAAGTGAACCTAGTTTTTAAAAAAAGTGTTTGTAGCAAATTTCAAAGACTCGATGAGGATGTTTCCCAAAAGTTTCAATATTTAATAAATGTACCTCTCAGAGCGTCGAAAACTCACTAGAGACCCGCTTAGAAAAGTAGTCAGTGCTACTGACCTCACCTACTAAGGACAAAAGGTAGGGTTCAATTCCGTAACGAATTTCCAGGTTTATCCAGCTTTAAATACGGCTGCATCCATGCCCCCTTTAAGGGCTGCTGGAAATATGGTGTTAGTGCCCATTTTTTTCCAGTGGGATATTTTATGGATTATGTGGTCGGCGTTACGCGAGGTTACATAATTTCCAAGACACCAACAAAAATATGGTATCCAGCTTCAGAGGCTTGGTGAAACTTGAGGCTGTGTCAATTCTAAAAAAATAAAATGACCACACCAGGGAACTAAACGCGGACCTCTCTGGTCACTAAAGAGAGCACTAGCCAATCAGATACCGCCGCTTCTTCAGTAGTGTCAGATTTCTTTTTTTTTTTTGGGGGGGGGTGGGAAGGGGGTGAGGAAGAACAACGGCGTTAACGTGATGCCGATCAATTTACCAATAAATGTGGGGAACAGGCAAATAATTGCAGTACTGCAGTATAGCTGGTAGCTGGAGCAAGTAGTGGGGTGTACACTCCTACGAGGTTTGGTGACAGATTTACAAAAAAGGAACACAACAAAATGCTGACGTTTCGACCTACATGCTGCCTTCTTCAGAAAACGAGAACAACACAAACAGACAACGAAACAAAAATAAACTCAACTACATCTAGATTAAGTGGTACAGGTAAATCAAGGATAAATAAAATGAGGGATAAGAGATGAAATGGTGCATCGAAAGGGAGATGTGCTACATATCGGATTCTTCTTCTTCTTTCCTTCCTCATTTCCCTTTCAGCATCGAGGGGAAATATAATTTGCGGTCTTTTGCTCTTCGGTTTGCCGCTGCTGCTGTTATGTTTCCTAGTGTTTATAATATTCCGCTAATTCATCGTTTTTGTGTTCGACCCTTGGGTCTGGTGTCCTAGCAACGTTTAATTGAGGGCTCGTTGTGTTGTGTTTTGATCTTTCTGCCTTGTCACGAGGCCAAACCATTTTATCTGTTGCTCCTTATATATTCTATGGCGGGGGTTATTCCTAGCTTTTTTCTCAGTTCTTCATTTCTGATCTTGTCTCTCAGGCTGTTTCTTGTCAATCGTCTAACACATTCCATCTCAGTAGAGGTTATTTTTCTTATTGTTCTTGCATCTAAGTTCCAGAACTGGCATTAGTAGCACAGCGTTGGGATGGAGATTGCATTTTTTAAAACCACCTTATGTTTATAATTACAGCAGCACTGATATTGTTTTCCTGTTCTCCACTTACATTTATTAACCTTGTCAAAACATATTCTGCCACTTTATTTTTCAGTTCTACCTTACTTTCCCCTTTTTCATTCTTCGATTTGACCATTACTTTCGTTTCCTTACTATTCAGACTGAGACCTTTTTTGTTGCGTTCTTTTACTATTATGTCTATCATTTATCAAATACACGTCAGTAAATAAATACTGCAGCTAACTGTAATCGGCTTTTCACGCACTGAACATTGTCAAAATCCAAATCGAATGAACTTGTTCACACTAAACCTTTGCTCATCCTAAATCTTTATATATCTTCAGACACTAATCTATGAGCACGATCTACTAACTTCTTAAGCAGTCACGTATTATTATTTATTTAGACATTTTGACCAGCTTGGGTCACGAACAGGGTGGTAAATTTGAGCTCATCACCAGTTCCACATAACTTGTAATGCAGGGTTATTTATGTGTGCCACATTTATGTTCTTACGGTGCTAAGAGTACTGCAGTCTTGTAGTAAATGCTGCGGAGTTTGTCTGGATGCTCCAAAGTCACACGTTGCAAAGTTTCTGAATCCTGACTTGCGTAGATGTGTTATGATGATACAGCGACCTGTTCTTACTTCGAACATCTTGGTCTGCTCATGTCTGCTGAGTTTGTTTAAGATGTCGTGTTCTGGCTCATTTTTTTCATATAACTCTTGCTGTTCTGTTTTCCTAGCTTGTTTCAGCATTGTTTATATTTCTTTGTTGATATTTCTTTCTGGGGTTGGTTGGACTATTGAAGGCTCCCACCTGTCTTTGCCAACTTATCTGTTCTTTCTCATTTCCAGGGATGGCACCGTGTGCCCGTATCAACGGCAGGACGACTGACTGCATCATTGACGATGACAATTTTTGGAGTTGGGACTTCTTGTGTGTTGAACAATCTACTAACAAATGAAATGAGATGTTTTAAAACAGTAAAAGACAACAACAACGATATTTCAGCTTTGTGAACAGCTGTACATTAACATTGAGTTATACACAACTGCAGTAAGTTGTTCAAGTCTTCTTCGCCTTTGTTCACACGTTAAGTGAACGTGGGTACGTTGTGTCATTAGTTTATGGGAAAGCTGAGATATTTGTGCATGTGGACACGACACATCTGTCTGTGACGTGGGTAGATTCGCCTAACAATTTTTTTTCCTGTGCAGCAGCCATTTTTGGCCTACATTTTTGGCCTACTCTGTTTGACTTTTATCTGCTAAGGAATCTTTAACTGTGCGCAAGAGCAAATGGCACTTTTGTTGTTGTTGTTGCTGTTTTCCAAGCTGGCTAGACATTCAGATCTCAATACCATGGTAGGGTAACGCAAGAATTCACGGATTCAATTTTGGACATTTTTCACAGTCCATGGGGAAATTTGACCCCGAAACCTTTCTGTCCAAACGCCGGCGTAACGTTTACATCACCCATCCCCTGCAAGTTGTTCAATCGTAAATTATTGCAAACACCTGTGAAAATATAAAAAAAATATATATGTTTCAAGTAGAACATGATAATAGAAGGAAAATGTAGTCAGAGGAGCTCGCTCTGGTTTATTAGAATATTGGCAGTCGCGATGTTGATGGTATGCGTATAGACTTTCTGAGCACTACAGATGTGAAGTAAATAAAGTACAGGACTTAGGATAACATCTGTGCACTCTACCTTTCTCCGTTATTGTTGCCGCGATCAACAAAAGAACTGATACAATGCACTGTGGATAGAAGATTGTTGAAGGACATGATCGCCTACGCCAACCGGTATGGCACATGATGAGAATGATGCTGATGATTTATTTAATGTGTGACGATTAATCTGATCTAATTTAATTGAGTGTTTAGTGTGCGAATGCTTATACGAATTTAGCCAATTCTGAGCGCTGAAATGTTTATATTAACTGAGTAGGATGTTCAGTGCTGAAATGTTCACACCAGCTAAGTAAATGTTCAATGTGCGACAGTTTTCATAAACTGTCTAAATGTTAAATGTACATATGTTCACACCAGCTAAGTAAATGTTCAATGTGCGACAGTTTTCATAAACTGTCTAAATGTTAAATGTACATATGTTCACACCAACTAAGTAAATGTTCAGTGTACGGCAGTTTTTACAAACTGCGTAAAGTGTACAAATGTTCACACCAACTAAGTGAATGTTTAGTGTGGGAATGTTCATACAATCTGAGCTTTTTTAGAGTTTAGATTTCATATTGAGTAATTGCTAAATGTACAAATGTTAACACTAACTGAATAAATGTTTAGTGTGCAAAAAGTTTATACCAACTGTGTAAATATTTCGTTAGCGAATGTTTATATCAGCTAGGATAAGTAAATGATTAATGATATAATGATAAAATGCTCCTGTTAAATACAGTGTAGAAATTCTCAGTGTGTGAAAGTTCACGCTAGCAAGACTGAGTAAATGTTCAGTCTGTGAAAGTTCGTAATAACTGGGTTGAGTAAATGTTCATCATGTGAAACTGATAGTTGATTTGCACACAAATAGCACGTTTGTATGATGTGAAATGAGAAAGAGAGGCGTGCCGTGAGATCAAATGACAGTAATGTTGTAGATTGATCGATCGATCGATCATAACTCGGTGCAAATATTCCGTGACAGCTGTCTGGAAAAAAAGGTGTTAAATATTTAGGAAGAATCCAGGAAATGGAAAGGGATGGGGATGTGCGGAACATTCTACGAATATTTCGATTAGAAAATGTCGATTGATACCTCGGAGCTAGCGAATTGTATATAATTTTATTTGTTTGTTTTATGGCACTATAACAAACATGGGAGAACAAAAAATAAACTATATTTATTCTGCAAGAGTGTGCATTCATTAGACATGGTGGGTCAAGGAGAAAACATTCGCGTGACAGATAGGGTAGTGCTGTATTTTTAACGAGAACATGAGTATCCCTGATAATGATATTTAATTGGAAAATTGCCTGCCAGTTTATAAAAGATATGGACAAGAACAAACAAATAAAGAGTTCACGCAAAATTAAGCCTGGAAAATAATACTTTGAAAGAGAGACACATGATACCTGTTGTTTGTTATATGATAAAAGGTGTGATACTATGATGAAAATTGTTCTAGAGATACACGTTGATCTAAAGTGAATATGCTCACCTCGTTTTCGCTGAAAGTAAAACATAGGAAAGCAACCGTTTTCCGGAATGTATTAAAAACAAACCAAAGAAATAAAACATTGAAGATCCATTACCGCCAGTTCTTGAAGCTCGGACTCTACGTCACTACCTTATCATTAAAAATATATTGTATTGTTAACCTTTTCGTAGTACAACAGTAATGAGTCAAGCACTCATTCAGTTTTCAACAGGATCGGCTTTAGAGCGGGACTCTGGGTTCGAAGCTAAACTGACTTCCGTGCAAAGTCGGTACGCTAATTACTACAGCACTGACACTCCAGTAACAAGCCCGACTCATTGTTAACTGAAGATAACAACTTAAAAAAAAAAAATCATTATTAACGGAAACTCCTAGAGGAGAGACAAGCATAACAGGAGAAATCTATCTATACGCCTGGTCGTGGTGAAACTATATGAGGGCAGGACGTAAAATAAGGCAAACATTCATCAGGATTAAGTTGCTCGCAGATCAAGCTGGCTTGGCATGCAAACATAAATCCTGCTATTGGCCCCCACAAACGAGTGCGTCAAGTTCTGATTGATGTTTAGGATTACCATCAGACTTTTTTTTATTTGTGGACTGATGATTGCATAGACTTTTTGTATATATGTATAGGTGATTATACCCAGAATATTATTGTTTGCACATAGGGGACTACCGCCTGGATTAAATGTGCATCGTTTAAGGGATTACCACCTAAATATTAGTTATTTGTGAATAGAGGAATCTTCTTGTTTCGCTCTTCATTTATCCTGTTCTGTTTTTTTGCCGGCAGGCGTCGCTGGCTTAAGTCAATGAAGTGCTTTCTATTAAAGCACTTTCTGTGGTTTGGAGGATATAGAGGGTTACCACCTAAATTATTTGCGTATAGGGAATATTCTTTTTCTACCATTTAACTCTCCGTGGTTTCAACAAGCACCTTGAAAGTTGCCCTCTATGATGGCATTATCTTAGGATCACTCCATGATCTCCCCATATTTTTATCTCTATTGTCCGCTATATCGTTTATGCCTTCATACCGAACACAAAAGGACAGTGAGAAGTGCAGTGTGACCTTTAAATGCTGTGCGAATGGCATCGGTTGTTATCGTAAGTTCATCTCCCAGTACTATCTCCTCACACAATTCTGAGAGTGACACCCTAATCCTCATTCTTGCAAGCTCATTTCTTTGGTTAGTCTACTCAATATTGCGCGATAGTAGGGCCACTCCCTGTGTAGCAGCAAGGTATCTTCTTGATTTGCCAACCATGAATAAGTGGATCAAGATCTTGAGGGCTCAAGCATACATTATGATAAGTGCAGATAAAGGACATCCATTGCATCAAGAACTTAGCACAGGGAAAGGTGACTCACTAAGAAGAGGCAAGTCATGGGTGGGCCACGCAGAAGATGTCATCAAATAGGACTCTGAGATTACCAATATCAACACTGGTGAGGAGTGGATGCCGGTGATACATCATTAAGGGGCACATTCTCATGTATTACCAAACTAGACAGGAAATGCAGGGATCAGAATCCAGACGTGGTCGATGCGGAGATCGACGCACCATCATCTGTAACAACATCGACGAGGAAGATGAAGTCGTCTACAGACAGATCTGTAATACGACACCAAAAAGAGTGCAGGGGCATTTACAGCACGCTCGGCAGGCAGAATAGTCAAGGAAGATAGTGGTGCATTCGTTATGACCAGCATGAGTCATGTCATGAATAGCATGACAATGGAGGTGATGGCAGTAACCAGGACATTTATCTGGTTAGAGTCACAAGACTACGCCCACGTCTGCATATTGCGTGATTCGATGAGCATGATAAGAAAAGTGGAGGTGGGTCCGTACGCTGGCAGTTTGTTGAGCATTGCAGATGACAACGATACACAGAATAAGATTTGTCTACATCCCAGGACATGCGGGAGTATGGTGAAATTAAAGAATGGGGAGTCTGGCTAGTTGTGCTGTCGAAGACAGTCAACCAATGGATTAGGGGGACGCCATTAATGCTCTTCGAGATGCAGAAAGAGCACAGAACTTTGACAACCACGAGTCCACACCGCTCCTTCGGGTGAAAGAGATTAGAGTCAAGATGGGTTATATGGCACATGCCCACCTCCATGGAAGAGAAACACTACGGGGTAACCGAATCACTGAAACTGACAGCAGTCTTCATAAGAGAGTCCAGAATTATAGTCTGAACGAGCCATGATCGCAGACGAAGAAGAAGAAGAAGAGGTATACAGTGGGTTACCAACAGACCATTAGTAATTGTAAGTAGGAGATTGCTACCAGTATATTATACTTTGTGTATAGGGAATTAAAATTAGACTATCAGTATTTGAGCCAAGAGAACCATCATTTGATCAAATAGTTCTATCTGATGGAACGATTCACTCTATTTTCTGATAACACTGGGAGATCTCATCAGAATATACGAACTCCGTGGAAGTAATTTTAGAAAGATGACTGGTAATTTTTTTTATTTGTAGTTGCAATTTTATTTCCGGCCTTCCGGTTTTAAGATTGTGGAATAGAGTTTACGTTCTCTTGACCGCTACAGGATTTGCATTTGGGGACTGATTAATTTCTGCGTTAAAGTCAGCCTGATGTTCAGCTTAATGGATTTGCACCGGTGATATCGAGTCGTGCACATGGCAATGTTCCTCTTTGACCCGTCAAGTCTTGTAAATGCGATCTTTCCCCATCTTGGAGTTGATATCCGGTTTACGTCAAAAACATTGAGTGCTGTTCGATGGCCGTCGCTGGAGTTATTTGACGACAATTATTTACAAGTTACAACTCATTAACATGGATTATTCTGCCAAGTCAACCGAAGGTTTCACTTTAGAGATTTTACATCGCTGTTACGGTGTTTAGTGCGTTGTTGGCTGTCTCCACTGGAGTAATCGGGCGTTTGTGGGCGCATCCATTGTTATGTGTGTGTTACGTCATCATGATGGCCGATTGCATATCCCTAAACCGGCCGTACGCTTATAATGAAAGGCGAAATGACGGAGTTTTGTTCGTGACTTTGCAGACCAGGTGTAACTCCCGGAGTTTCATGTTGGCCAGCAGGGATGTTATCTAGATTTAAGAGGGCATCTGTGAGATCGATGGTAGACTTGTGAACTGGTTTATCATTTCACAAATTCATATTGTAGGGGAGATCTGAGCGCTTACGGACTGTTGTTCTATATACGAAGAGGATAATCTGACGAATTACTGTGTTTCATATGTTCGGATTTGGAGATAAAAACGATGTCCTAACATTATCAATCGCTATACATAAAAAAAAAAAAAAAATGTGACGATCAACAATTTCAGGACGTGAACTACCGGTCAAAATGGCGGATAGGCGGCAGGAGCTGTTAAAGGGTGTGTCTGAAAAGTGTCCCTTATTGCAGTTTCTTAATATTCCAAGTCCGGCATACTGCCAGAGCTACTGAGTTAAGTGCTCTGTGCACACCGTGAGCTGTGCGTTTTATCCGTTTTGATCGTGTTTCGATATTCCTATTGCTTACGATGAATGATGATATCGTATGAAGGGGAAAAGATGGTTGTGTTCACTTTCTGTGCAGTTTCGCCACGAAGAAGAAGGTGGTAAAGAAGAAGAATAAGAAGAAAAAGGAGAAGAAAAAGATTGAGAAGAATAAAAGGAGAAGATGAATGAGAAGCAAAAGGAAACAAAGAAGAAGAAGAGGAAAAGTTGGATAAGACGGAGAAGAAGAAAATGAAAATGAAAGAGAATGTAAATAATCTAAACCATTGGAAACAAACCCAGAATCTTCTTAATCCATCCTTAAAGAGCCATATCCTTCAAACTCTATGAAAGTGAAACATGGACGAATTACAACGGAGAGATAACAGACATGAATCACTTGCAGTATGGGAACAACATTTTTGGGAGATTTAGGGATGGTTGATTCACAAATAAGAAAGTATTTGATTTTGCCAGGATTTTCAACATTGTTAGTATCTCCTCCTCCTCCTCCTCCTCCTCCTCCTCCTCCTCATCATCATCATCATCATCATCATCATCATCATCATCATCATCATCATCATCATCATCATCATCATCATCAAGTACCGGGCCTGCTGGCGTAGGTGATCATATCTCTCCACAACTTTCGATCTCGACAGTTATTTATCATTTTTGTTGTTGACCTTCTGCCAAGTCATTCACTTAAGCTGTCTGTTATTTTTTTCTCTTTGCTTCCCTCTATCTCTTCGTCCCTCAATTTTTCAAGTTGTTACAATATATTCCAGTTGACCTCTTCTCATTACATGGCCAAAAAATGATGATTGTTTCTTCCTAATATTGGAAATTTGCTCTCTTTTTGCTTTGACCTCTCTCAGAACATCTTCATTACTCTTCTTAGCTGTTCATGGTACTCTGAACATTCTTCTGTAAAACCACATTTCTACAGACTCCAGTGATTTTCTTGTCTGCTGTCCTATTGTCCATGATTCCATATGTTAAGACGTAACATTTAAGAACTTTTAGTATCTCCTACCTATGACTAAAATAGTTAAGATTCCTAAGTTTAATGAGCGAGGGATATATTTTCATAGACATCTAAAATACATCTTAGTTTGGCCTCTGGTAAAAACACCCACAGAAAGGCAATGGGAATGACCATAACTGAACGTATGAAAAGATTGCCACAGGGTCATGCTCAGTGGACACTTAGACACCAGACTACGGATGCGAGAAGACCCATACCAAAGTCAAGCTGGAGTGATAATAAAATATAAAAAAAACAGTAACACCTGACGTGAGTTAGTCCATCTTCTTTCTTCTTCTATTATCTAGCTGTTGATGCCTTAAAGGCGTCGCAGAGAAAGAAGATTACTTTCAGTTATACTAAGGTGTTTCTAGATTTGTGGTTGCTTGGTGTCTGATTCTCTCCTTTCACACGTGGAACGTCTTTCTTTGGCGTGGTTGCTGTTAAAAAGGAAATGTTTTGGTCTTTGCATGTGTTTTATTCCATCTATCCATCTTTTCCTTGTTCTTCTTCTTACCCTCTTAGCTCATTATCTGCCCAAATATGCAAGATACCATCACGGATATTTCAATACTCATATAACAACACAACTAATGTTCTATTTTTTCTTAATTCCGCCGGAAGGGAGGTAAATAGTTAAGTTATGGAAAAAAAATTAATTCTAGTGGAAATGGGATGTAGATCCTCCATTAGAAGCATATCTATAGGAAACTTTTTTTTTTTTTTAGGAAGCGCAATTCAATATTCTCACATCGAATGCTTTTCATGTCTTAACCAAAGGTCAGGTACCCATTTGTCGCCCTTAGTCAACTAGAGGGTTTATTTCGAAACCTGGTGTCCTGCATAAAAAGCAAACCCCCAACGACTTCACTGATTTGTTCTCAACATGGCCATACTTGGTGATAAAACCTGGCAAATGATGACATCGCAGGTTTTTGCTGCCCTTTAAATTGAATGCATTCAAATGCCAAGAGACATTTTTGATTCTTGCAGACTTTTGTCTGTCACAACGAAAATAGTTTAATCAATGACATTGCCTTCTGATGTGAAAGATAAATGGCGTGAGTTGTGTTTGTTCTTAATATTCATGTGTGTTATTCTACCACCAGGCTTCGCGGAGAGGACAAGAGTTCAATAACGGGGTCAGCTAATTATATCCCAGCTAATCAGCTTTCACACACAATGTCATTGTCAGATGAAGCAACAGAGACATCTTCTCGATTCCCTCTTATTTGCTAAAATCAAATAAAAAAAATCTGCATATTGCTCTTCACATTCTGCATATCATCATCTCTTTCTTCATTTACTCCATCTACTTAAAGTTTTTCTGGTTCTTTTTTCATCTTGTCTTGGTGTTCTTCTTCCTGCTCTCTTTTTTCCCCTTCATCTTATTGGCTCCAACATTCTCCAATGTCACGTTATTATTCCATTTCGTTGTTAAAAAAAAATACTTTAAAAAAAATCTAAAAGGCTTTTTTTTTTTTTTTGTTATTCTCCCGAGATTCGCCTGATGTATTATTACTGTTTTAAAAATCTTCTTCATTTACGTATATCAAGATGCATATTTTATCTATTCATTTTCATTTCTTTTATCACATTTTTTTCACATTTTCCATTTCATGTACTTTCAACTCATATTATTTCTTTCTGTCTTTTCATTCAACGCAAATTTAAAGACGTCATTTTGAAATGTTCAAAGTGGCCATCATAATTCTGGTTTCGCCTTAGGTTACTCATTCATGCCAAATATAGAAACGAGATAACTGACAGGAAACCGACCGACACATTCAAACATTCATGATTTAAAAAAAAAATACAAAAGTTTTTCTGTAATTAGATGCATCTGTAGTAAATGGATTACCGGAAGAAATAACAATCAAGAAATAGCACACGTGTTTTATCACACATATTGGTGAAAAATTGATATACTGTAATGAAATTGGAAAATATTTCAAATACAGAATGTTAATATATTTATTTTTTTTCCTTCTCTTATTGGCGTTCACCCGATGGCTGCTAAAGGGATGTATTCTCTTCGTCATCCGTCCTTAAAATGACGTTAAATGGGCGTAGATGTGCTGGGGTTTACTTGCGTCTTTCAGCTCAACATATAATTTTAGCATATCTGTGTGTGCGTGTTGTTTGTTTGTTCCTGCTGAAGGCCTATTAAGCCGAAACGTCGTTCAAATCTGTGTCGTCTACCAATCACGTAAAGCTTTTACCATACCTTTTTTTTTTTTTTTAATTCTCCCCCATAAATTTTAGCACATCATTTTTTAATACTGGATTGTCGTCTTAGATCCATGCTCGTGGCCAGACAGAACTAGGAGGTCTGTTACTAGAAGCACCGCGATGGTAGCGGGTCCCAACCTGTCCACCTTGGGTGATCCCTTGGTAGCTATCACTAAAACAGTTCTTGGTGATATGGGCACACAGGGCTTCTCCAAGTGGTGGAGACACGTCAGAGGAGCAAATTACAAACATGCTCTACTAGCATGGTTTTAAAGCATTACGCCTCATTTTATAGGAGAAAATCTGTTGAGTTATAATGTTACATGGTATTAGATCTGATAGTTTGTGGCTGAGGCTGTCAAATCTGCCTTTTGCAAATGTGACGAAAGAAATAAATGTTTTTGACATGAAACAAACGAATAAAGAGAGTAAAGAGTATTATGAGAAACCTTGCTAGATCGGACAGTCCAGGAATATTTTCTTAAATAGAATGAAAGAAGTTTTTTTTTTTTTTTTTTAAAAGAAGAAAAGCCAGAGTTGCCTTCACATCTGAAGGTGTATGAGAAGTGTTGTGTTTAGTGCCTATACTTTTAAATAGCGAACAGCTCGGTCGTCATCACGTAGGGTCAGATTATTTCCCCAGAAAACAATTATAATACCCATTTTCAAAGGCCGGCTGTATGAGTCCCGATCGATCAACAAAAAAAAAAAAAAAAAAGCCACATCTGAGAATTGGACCTAGAACCGTGTAAGTCAGTAGCGAGCGCACTACACACTTAGTCTCCGCGTCAGTAGCGAGCGCACTACACACTTAGTCTCCGCGTCAGTAGCGAGCGCACTACACACTTAGTCTCCGCGTCAGTAGCGAGCGCACTACACACTTAGTCTCCGCGTCAGTAGCGAGCGCACTACACACTTAGTCTCCGCGTCAGTAGCGAGCGCACTACACACTTAGTCTCCGCGTCAGTAGCGAGCGCACTACACACTTAGTCTCCGCGTCAGTAGCGAGCGCACTACACACTTAGTCTCCGCGTCAGTAGCGAGCGCACTACACACTTAGTCTCCGCGTCAGTAGCGAGCGCACTACACACTTAGTCTCCGCGTCGGTAGCGAGCGCACTACACACTTAGTCTCCGCGTCAGTAGCGAGCGCACTACACAGTTAGTCTTCGCGTCAGTAGCGAGCGCACTACACACTTAGTCTCCGCGTCAGTAGCGAGCGCACTACACACTTAGTCTCCGCGTTAGTAGCGAGCGCACTACACACTTAGTCTCCGCGTCAGTAGCGAGCGCACTACACACTTAGTCTCCGCGTTAGTAGCGAGCGCACTACACACTTAGTCTCCGCGTCAGTAGCGAGCGCACTACATACTTAGTCTCGGCGTCCTGGATAGAAACAAAGATAGTAAATTATCACTAAAATAACTGACGTATAATGGTTCTACGTTATAGATTATGTTATCTTCGTCTGGACGCACGATCGAAAAGCGACACAATAATTGAGAGCGGTTAGACTGGTCACCGTCTGCTACAGTAAAGCAAATAATTTCCTTTGTCGCGGAGTAAGCATTGCAAAAAATAAACAATAATCTGTAAGAGACTCAGTAAACATAGAGGAAAAACATAGTATACAACGTGAAAACAGATACAAAGAACTGAGCCGAAACATGGAAACGGTGGACGAAAGACTGACTCAAACAATAAATCATAATACTGCAAAAATGAATAAACTGCATGGATATCATTTCAAGGAGGGAGATATCAGACAGAAACGTTTGGAAACAATCCAAAAAAAGAAGGCATGTAAACCAACACAGTACCGGTGTCCTTAGTCACTGCACGTTGAGGGATATACTTAGGAGAAGATCTGGGTACTTACAGACTTTTCTGATGCGATATGAGAGCGCCCTGCCAACTAAACTAAACTAAAATAAATTAACTAAACCAAACTAAACTAATTAAAAATAAATTAACCAAATTAAAATAAAGATAAATAACGGCTGCATAAACTGGTAGCGGATAACCTAATATGACTCAGGGAACAGATTTGGAAGTTGAGTAGGGAGTCAACTATACAACTGATCGACAATACTCTGTTTATGCTTTTCCTTTATGAATAACTCTCCTCATCATCATTCGCTATTTAAAGGAAGTTTAGTTGGTATAGACGTGATGCATTGTCTTATTTGTAGAAAGCTGCAATGTTTGCCGCATTGTTAATCCAATTGATCCAACACAACAACTTCATTAAGCCATTTATGGCCAGCTCTCTTCAATCACTAAGCGCGTAGCCAGATTGGTTGGTCTTTTTCAGGTCTACAATGGTGAGGCGTAATAGGGTGTCGTTCAGCTATGGTTCACTAATTCTGATACAAGCAGTCACCTATACGTCAACTATATTCCCGCTGGACGTCCTCGACACTGTGTATTCTTGTTCTTCTTCTTGTTCTTGTTCTTGTTCTTCTTCTTGTTCTTGTTCTTCTTCTTGTTCTTCTTCTTGTTCTTCTTCCTCTTCTTGTTCTTCTTCCTCTTCTTGTTCTTCTTCTTCCTCTTCTTCTTCTTCTTGTTCTTCTTCCTCTTCTTGTTCTTCTTCTTCTTGTTCTTCTTCTTGTTCTTCTTCTTGTTCTTCTTCTTGTTCTTCTTCTTCTTCTTGTTCTTCTTCTTGTTCTTCTTCTTGTTCTTGTTCTTCTTCTTGTTCTTCTTCTTGTTCTTCTTCTTGTTCTTCTTCTTCTTCTTGTTTTTCTTCTTGTTCTTCTTCTTGTTCTTCTTCTTGTTCTTCTTCTTGTTCTTCTTCTTCTTCTTCTTCTTCTTGTTCTTCTTCTTGTTCTTCTTCTTGTTCTTCTTCTTGTTCTTCTTCTTCTTCTTGTTCTTCTTCTTGTTCTTCTTCTTGTTCTTGTTCTTCTTCTTGTTCTTCTTCCTCTTCTTCTTCTTGTTCTTGTTCTTCTTCTTGTTCTTCTTCCTCTTCTTCTTCTTCTTGTTCTTCTTCCTCTTCTTGTTCTTCTTCTTCTTGTTCTTCTTCTTGTTCTTCTTCTTGTTCTTCTTCTTCTTCTTGTTCTTCTTCTTGTTCTTCTCCTCTTCTTGTTCTTCTTCCTCTTCTTGTTCTTCTTCTTCCTCTTCTTCTTCTTCTTGTTCTTCTTCCTCTTCTTGTTCTTCTTCTTCTTGTTCTTCTTCTTGTTCTTCTTCTTGTTCTTCTTCTTGTTCTTCTTCTTCTTCTTGTTCTTCTTCTTGTTCTTCTTCTTGTTCTTGTTCTTCTTCTTGTTCTTCTTCTTGTTCTTCTTCTTGTTCTTCTTCTTCTTCTTGTTCTTCTTCTTGTTCTTCTTCTTGTTCTTCTTCTTGTTCTTCTTCTTGTTCTTCTTCTTCTTCTTGTTCTTCTTCTTGTTCTTCTTCTTGTTCTTCTTCTTGTTCTTCTTCTTGTTCTTCTTCTTGTTCTTCTTCTTCTTCTTGTTCTTCTTCTTGTTCTTGTTCTTGTTCTTGTTCTTCTTCTTGTTCTTCTTCCTCTTCTTCTTCTTGTTCTTGTTCTTCTTCTTGTTCTTCTTCCTCTTCTTCTTCTTCTTGTTCTTCTTCCTCTTCTTGTTCTTCTTCTTCTTGTTCTTCTTCTTGTTCTTCTTCTTGTTCTTCTTCTTCTTCTTGTTCTTCTTCTTGTTCTTCTTCTTGTTCTTGTTCTTCTTCTTGTTCTTCTTCTTGTTCTTCTTCTTGTTCTTCTTCTTCTTCTTGTTCTTCTTCTTGTTCTTCTTCTTGTTCTTCTTCTTGTTCTTCTTCTTGTTCTTCTTCTTGTTCTTCTTCTTGTTCTTCTTCTTGTTCTTCTTCTTGTTCTTGTTCTTCTTCTTGTTCTTCTTCTTGTTCTTCTTCTTCTTCTTGTTCTTCTTCTTGTTCTTCTTCTTGTTCTTCTTCTTGTTCTTCTTCTTGTTCTTCTTCTTCTTCTTGTTCTTCTTCTTGTTCTTCTTCTTGTTCTTCTTCATCTTCTTGTTCTTGTTCTTCTTCTTGTTCTTCTTCTTGTTCTTGTTCTTCTTCTTGTTCTTCTTCTTGTTCTTGTTCTTCTTGTTCTTGTTCTTCTTGTTCTTGTTCTTCTTGTTCTTCTTCTTCTTGTTCTTCTTCTTCTTGTTCTTCTTCTTGTTCTTGTTCTTCTTCTTGTTCTTCTTCTTGTTCTTGTTCTTCTTCTTGTTCTTCTTCTTGTTCTTGTTCTTCTTCTTGTTCTTCTTCTTGTTCTTCTTCTTGTTCTTGTTCTTGTTCTTGTTCTTCTTCTTGTTCTTCTTCTTGTTCTTGTTCTTCTTCTTGTTCTTGTTCTTCTTCTTGTTCTTGTTCTTGTTCTTGTTCTTGTTCTTGTTCTTCTTCTTGTTCTTCTTCTTGTTCTTGTTCTTGTTCTTGTTCTTGTTCTTCTTCTTGTTCTTCTTCTTGTTCTTGTTCTTGTTCTTGTTCTTCTTCTTGTTCTTGTTCTTCTTCTTGTTCTTCTTCTTGTTCTTGTTCTTCTTCTTGTTCTTCTTCTTGTTCTTGTTCTTCTTGTTCTTCTTCTTCTTGTTCTTGTTCTTCTTGTTCTTCTTCTTCTTGTTCTTCTTCTTCTTGTTCTTCTTCAACGTTCAAGTCTTGTGATCACACGTACTTTACTTTGTCCTGTTTCATGATAGAAGAGTAAGAACAACACCCTGACACACGATGATCTGTTCCCATGGTCGATACTCATATACACATGCGTGTTCTGATTGTTCCCTTAAACCTGCACCGTGGCTCACACCCTCCGTATTCTTCACAGTGTATGTTGATGATACTATACAAGTTTTCAGTATTCATTATGAACATGAATTGGTAACAAATGTTGTCTATGATGTAGGAGTGATTTGTAAAGCGTACTCCCTTTATTAGGCAAAAGTAAATTGTACGTTGTATTTATATTTATTGTCTATTTGTCTTCTCGGTGAAAGACCGACAACCCAAGCAGTGACCAAAACGCCTTTTGACGTATTCTAGATCAACACAATTTGATAGTATTCATATAGATTCTTTATGGAAAATTCTGAAGCAATATGGCTTACCATCAAAAATCATAAATATTATCAAAGACATGTATGATGGTTACACATGTGCAGTTCGAACAGAGGAAGGACTGAGCGAATGTTTCCCAATAGAAACTGGGGTTAAACAAGGATGTATTTTATCGCCCTTGTTATTTGGAATTGTTATGGACTTCATAATGAAGAAATGCTGCACTGGTAATAAAGGCATCGAATGGATACAAGGAGACCATTTGGTGGACCTCGACTTTGCTGATGAAATAGTTCTCATCAGCAGTCTGATAAAAACGATGCAGGAAAACACAAATGAACTATCATCAATAGCCAGCAAAATTGGGCTTGAGATCAATCATGAAAAGACTAAAATCATGAAAAGTTTAATTCCAACAGATGACAAAATATACATGGAAAACAAACCAGTAGAAGAGATCGATCACTTTATCTAGCTTGGAAGTCACATTGATCGAGAAGGGGATACAAGCAAAGAAATTAGAATCAGAATGGCTAAAGCAGCAATGTCATTCAGAAGCCTTGAAAAGTTGTGGAAATCAAAACTAATCAGCACAAACACAAAACTTAGACTATTCAAATCAAATGTACTATCAACCCTTACGTATGCGCGTGAAAGCTTGAAAACAACAAGAGATATAGAAACAAAATTGAACTCATTCGAAAATAAATGTCTAAGGAAAATACTTGGTATAGAATGGAACGAATTCAAAACAAACGAAGAAATTAGAGAAATCGCCAATCAACCACTAATATCTTCAGTAATAAAGAAAAGACGATGGTCATATGTTGGACATGTGATGAGAAGAGATAATAACCGAATAGCAAAGCAAGCCCTCATATGGGAAACAACAGGTAAAAGAAAAAGAGGAAGACCCAGGGAGACACTGCGAAGAACATTGCTGAGAGAGGCAAAAGCAGCAGGAATCGGCTCCCTCAATGAGATAGAACTGCTTGCACAGAACAGAGACAGATGGCGAGATTTGATAAAATATCTTTAAAAGAAAACTGCTAGAACAAAAATTCAGATGGGAGAAGGTGTATTTTGGTCTACGCCCTATGGACCGGCTACGGCTCGAAAGGTCAACAGAGAGAGAGAGAGAGATCAACACCAGTTTTTCTTAACTCTGTTCAGCGATGTTTTCTGCTTATCATTACATTTATGTTTTCTGCCTATCATTACATTTATGTTTTCTGGCTATCATTACATTTATGTTTTCTGGCTATCATTACATTTATGTTTTCTGTCTATCATTACATTTATGTTTTCTGGCTATCATTACATTTATGTTTTCTGGCTATCATTACATTTATGTTTTCTGGCTATCATTACATTTATGTTTTCTGCTTATCATTACATTTATGTTTTTTGGCTATCATTACATTTATGTTTTCTGGCTATCATTACATTTATGTTTTCTGTCTATCATTACATTTATGTTTTCTGGCTATCATTACATTTATGTTTTCTGGCTATCATTACATTTATGTTTTCTGCTTATCATTACATTTATGTTTTCTGGCTATCATTACATTTATGTTTTCTGCCTATCATTACATTTATGTTTTCTGCCTATCATTACATTTATGTTTTCTGCCTATAATTACATTTATGTTTTCTGTCTATCATTACATGTATGTTTTCTGCCTATCATTTCATTTATGTTTTCTGCCTATCATTACATTTATGTTTTCTGCCTATCATTACATTTATGTTTTCTGCCTATCATTACATTTATGTTTTCTGCCTATCATTATATTTATCAACATCAACAAAACAAAAGTCATGATTGTCGCCAACAATAAACAGATCACCAACATCAACATAACCATAGAAGGAAGGCAACTAAAACAAGTAGAGGAATTTAAATACCTAGGAAGTTTAGTGACAAACGACAATTCACAAACAGCAGAAGTACACTCAAGATGCATCAAAGCTTGTCAAATCATTGGACAACTATCACCACTACTATTCAACAAGGACATAATTATAGAGGTAAAACGGGCACTTTACTATATAATCTTCATCCCAACGTTGTGCTACCAATGCCAGACCTGGACCCTAGATGCAAGAACAATAAGAAAAATAACCTCTACTGAGATGAGATGTGTTAGACGATTGATAGGAAACAGCATGAGAGACAAAATCAGAAAGGAAGAACTGAGAAAAAAGCTAAGAATAGCCCCCCCCCCCCACCATATAATATATTTAAAAAATAACAGATAAAATGGTTTGGCCACGTGACAAGGCAGAATGATTTAAAAACACAACACAACGAGTACTCAATAAACGTTGCGAGAAACGACCAAATGGCTAACGAAAAAGATGGATTGATAGAATATTAGAAGCACTAGGAAACATAACAGCAGCAGATGAGAACAGAAAAGCAAAAGACCACAAATTATATCTGCACTCGACGCTGAAAGGCAGATGAGGAAGGAAAGAAGAAGAAGAAGAAAAATCCGATATGTAACATATCCTCCCTTCGTTGTACCATATGTTATGTCTATCGATCAGCTTATATTTCTTCTCTGTTATGTGGCTGATATGTGGCGTTATAATATAATCTGCTGTGTAATATTATTGATATTGTTAATTATGCAATTAATATTTTTTTGTCTATTGTGTATATTATATTTCCTATCTACCATACATGCAATTTATAATATCTCTAAATCGTATCTATTAATCCTGTGTTTTGTGTAATAAAAAAAAAAGCAAATGAATGTTTTCTTATCTTGGATATGTAATTCCGCAGAGGAGATAAAAAAAAAAATCACAAACACTATAATGCGGTGGAATTCAGAAGGAAAGCGAAAGAGAGAGTCAAATTGTGGACAACTTAAAACGATGAAGGCAGCGATATGTAACGCTATATTTGGGACACTCAAAGATAAGTTGTGTACGAACCGTGCAGGTGGAGGACATTGTGCTATAACCACCAACGGACTGCTTTCTCGATCCGCGACCAATCGAAAATATAAAAGGAGCATGAAATTTATAACTTATCAAACAATTTATGACGCAAGTTTCTATCATGTAATTTATCAAATATTCTGTCAGTCCATATATAAGAAATAGACATAAAAACCTAAACGCTTGTGAAATCGATCTTTGATAAATCTATTACTTTTCTAATCATCAAAATCATTGGGCAAGAAAGCGAAAATGTAAGTTTCAATTGTCTTTACCCTACCTTTTTAAGGAACACTAGATGTCGCTGTGTTTACATAGCACCTCGCCTACTTGCTATATAGTTACATTTCGTAGCGCAGCGGTTCTCATCTTTTTCTCTCGAGCACCAACAGGTTTATCGTTTCTTGCATCTACTTGCCACAGTTTGATTTTATTTAGAATTCGCGTATCAAAATCATTGTTTTCTATGGTGACGATAATGAATTTAAAGTACAGATTGTAACTCACAAGTGCAATATGTGCAATATCTCGAGGAATCTTTCTTTCTTTCTTTTTCTTTCTTTCTTTCTTTCTTTCTTTCTTTCTTTCTTTCTTTCTTTCTTTCTTTCTTCAATTCCTCTTGTACCCGTTAGGGTGTCGAGGGAGATACAAGGTTCTGGTTCTCGCCCTATGGCCACTTCACTCGTTGTTAACTGATGTTGTTGTAGCGCTTCTTTGATGTCTGTCCATCTTACTCGAGATTTGTATCTTGCTCTTTCGCCAACTCATCTAGTAATCTATACTTTGTATGGTAATGAATCGCTTACCATTCTTTCTAGATGGGCAAGCCAGTTTATTTATTATTTCTGTATGTAGCTTAGGATTAGTTCAATGTCCTACTCTTTCTCTAATATCATTTCTGCTTCTGCCTTTTCTGGTTACTCCAAGCGCTTTTTATAAAACATCTCATCTCTGTGGTGACAAGTTTTCTTTTATGCTTAGTCGTAAGTGACCATGTTTAACATTGGTTGCACAATGTTGGAATGAATATACTCTGTATAAGATGTTTCTTGACGGTAACAGGTATTGATTGCCTTGTGTTGAAGTATAGGAGACAACTGTTGAATATTTAGGAATCGATATCTCCATTCTAAAACAAAAGATGAAAATGTTGCTCAATAAAATACAGCGTTAAAATTAACAATGATGTTGATGTAACTTAACGGTATTTCCGACATATTGTTAAAATTGCATTGGACGTGAAATATCACGCATCAACTAAACTTTTCTTGTTGCCAGAACACGCTCAAATAAACTTGTATGAACTTAATGCGTCCCCCAAGATTCATAGATACGGAATAGAAAACTAGATTTCCTGAAAGTTTACATTTGAATGTATGGTAGCTGACGACGCTAATGCAAATGTAAGTGCATCCTTGCTTTACTAAGAAGCATGGTATATTGTTATTTTCTCCTTCGCTGGGTGGAATTATAGATTTCTGGTATTTTTCCATTTTTATGGAGAATAAAGATAATGCATGTCACTCATTACCGGATTCTTCAATCTGTTTTATTGTAGTCTCTGTGACGTCTGATAGATTTCTAGTATTTTTCTATTTTTTTTTTTAGGGGAAAAAAGGTATTGCTATTTTCATTACTGGATTCTTCAGTGTTGTTTGCTGTAGTCTCTGTGACACTTGACAGATTTCTATTATTTTTCTATTTTTAGGGGGAAAAAGTTACGGCATATCACCAATTACTGTTATCTTTTGTTTGTTTTGCTGTATGTTCTGTTACATCTGATAGGTTCTAGAACGTTGTCTATTTTTACGGGGGAAAGTACCGCATATCACTCATTACTAGATTATTCAGTCTGTTTTGTTGTAGTCTCTGTGACACTTGCTAGATGTCTAGTACTTTTAAAATATATTTTTAGGGGGAAAAAAGGTAATGTATATCACTCATTCCATGATAGCTCAGTGGTTAGTGAACTGGACTACAAAGGACCAGAGGTCTGGTTCGATCCTGATTGACGGCTTCCGGGCTCACCCAGTCTTAAATGGTTACTGGATTTTTTCTGGGAAAGTAAAGCGGCACGGACGTAATACCGACCACATTACCAAAAAAATAATGTGCCGAAGGTCTGTAAAATTTATGGTCACTAACACCATATTCCCTATACGCCACCTGTCGTGACGGGGCTCTTTACTTTTACTTACTATATCACTCATTACTGAATTATGAAGTATGTTTTGTTATAGTCACTGTGACACTTAATATATTTTTGTACTATACGACTTAACTTCTTTTTAATCTTACAACACTCAAATAGAAATAGTTATCATTATCATTATCAAGTACCGGGCCTGCTGGCGTAGGTGAGTATGTCTCTCCACAACTTTCGATCACGACAGTTATTTATCATTTCTGTTGTTGACCTTCTGCCAAGCCATTCTCTTAAGCTGTCTGGTATCTCTTCTCTTTGCTTCCCTCTATCTCTTCGTCCCTCAATTTTCCCAGTTGTTACAATATATTCCAGCTGTTCTCTTCTCATTACATGGCCAAAAAATGATGATTGTTTATTTCTAATATTGGAAATTAGTTCTCTTTTTGCTTTGTCCTCTTTCAGAACGTTTTCATTACTCTCAGAAATAGTTATACTCAAGTTGTAATATTTCAAGGATCTAAGTAAATGTGAACTACACCAGCAGAACACATTTTGTGGTAGCAAAGCTCAATAAGTAATAACAAAAAAGCAAACTTGTATATTTAGGCGCATGCATGATCATCAAATCAATCCTTCCACTTGCACACAAAGCTGAAAATGGGGACCGACACTGTTGTTAACCCTGAGCCAGTTTTTCTTGCCCGACTCAAGTTGGTTTCTTTCACAGGCGGAGGTAGCAGCACTGCAGTCAGCTCAGCTAACCTGATCATTATAATCATCCTCGCCATCACTGTCATCAACACCACTATCACCACCATCATCATCATTATCATCATCGTTATCAATATTGCCATCATCCACATCATCATCAAGTACCGTGCATTTTGACGTAAGTGATTGCTCCTCTCCACAACTTTCTGTCTTTACAATTGTTTACTAGTCCAAGCTGTTGAATTCCTACCATGTCATGTGATCTCATAAGCTGTCTGACGTCATTATGCTCTGTTTACCTTTTTCTCTTCTTTCCTCGATTTTTCCAATGTTCCAGATACTTCCTTCGCACTTCCTAGTCTAATGACGATTGTTTCTTCCTGAAAGGCTTTCATTTTGTCTTGAGCTCTTTAAGAACGTTCTCATGACTATTTTCTTTTCTGACTGTTACACTTGGCTGCGCTATGTATATTAATATATACGACCGATTCAAATAAGTGAATGGCGACTGTCTGATTACCTATGATTCCGAATGTCCTTTCAGTGTAAACAGATTGGGAAACGCTGCCCTGTGGTAACAAAAAAATGAACATAAAAAAAAAACACATGAGTTCTTCCTGTATCAACAAGCATGGGCATATTCTTAAAGTTAACAGAAACGCGCATGTATTCTTCAAACTCACACAAACACGCAGACACAAGAGTGAGAGCACTGGGTTGATAAACACAGCGCTAGTTTAATTTACCTAAATAAACAGAGACCTAAGGATAAACTTCCCATTTCATGTCTAGAAACACTGCCAATTACATGATAAATCAATAATGGGTGAGAGATAGCAAGGAGGAAGTAGGGGAGGGGAGACTCTTAATTTGATGTAAGATTGTGCTAGTTTTGAAATAAAATCAATCTGCGGATAGGGAGAGACAGAGAGAATTTGTGATGGAGAGAGAGGGGGAACGAGAAGATGAAGGGTCAAGAACAAAAAGAAGAGAGAGAAAAAAGGTGAAAATAAGACAATGGGAGAGACGATAGAAAGAGAGTGAAAGGAGAGACAGAATGGGAGATGAAGGATAAAAAGAACAGGAAGGATATATTAGATAGAAAGGAGAATGAGATCGAGTGAAATAATAGAACGAAGGTGAGAGGAAAAAAAGTAGATGAAAAGGGAAGAGCTAGACAGAAAAATAAATAGAACACGAAGTCGAGCAGGGAAACATAAAGAGAGATTGATGAGAATAATGTAAATACATAATTGAGGTGAACGGATCTTGTCTGTGTGGCCTGATATACCCTAAACAGCTCCAGCTTCCAGACGTAGCAATGCGGTGGACAATTATTGTTGTATTTATTCTCCTATATGTCTTTGTCTAAGTTTCAAAGAGTTTTTTGACTGCAGAACATTTTATCTACAATCTAAAACTTGTAACTATATAGAACTTTACCTGTAAAGAATATGCCCTATTATAAACTTTACATGTAAAGAGTATGACCTATAATAAACTTTAAAGAATATGACCTAATATAAACTTTACATGTAAAGAATATGACCTATTATAAACTTTACCTATAAAGAATATGACCTATTATAAACTTTACCTGTAAAGAATATGACCTATAATAAACTTTACCTGTAAAGAATATGATCTATAATAAACTTTACCTGTAAAGAATATGATATATAATAAACTTTACCTGCACAAAATATGACCTATACTAAACTTTACTTGTAAAGAATATGACCTATAATAAACTTTACCTGTACAAAATATGACCTATCCTAAATTTTACCTGTAAAGAATATGATCTATAATAAACTTTACCTGTACACAATATGACCTATAATAAACTTTACCTGTAAAGAATATGACCTATTATAAACTTTACCTGTAAAGAATATGACCTATTATAAACTTTACCTGTAAATAATATGACTCATAGCATACACCTTACCTGTGTAAACTTTACAGACAGGTAATTTAATGTGTACAGACTATTATCTATAAAAATATACTTTACATGCTATTATTTGTAGCAAAGTTATATCTGCAGGTGATTTTATCCGAAGAGAAACTTGTTTGTAAAAAAAATGTATCTGTAAAGAATTATATTTACTGAAAGTTTAGATAATTTGTATTAAAAAAAATTATATCTGTGAATTTTAGAGAACTTTATTTGTAGATAGTTTTAGCCGTAGAACTATATCTGCAAAGAATTATTTTCTAACATAATTTTACATGTAGAAAATTGTATGCATAAGGAACTTTACTTGTAAAGAAATAAACTTCCACACATCCATATATTAAAGAAATGTAATCACACATCTGCTTATTAAAGCAATGTAATCATGCATCTATATATTAAAGAAATGTAATCATACATCTATATTTTAAAGAAATGTAATCATACATCTATATATTAAGGAAATGTAATCATACATCTATATATTAAAGAAATGTAATCATACATCTATATTTTAAAGAAATGTAATCATACATCTATATATTAAAGAAATGTAATCATACATCTATATATTAAAGAAATGTAATCATACATCTATATATTAAAGAAATGTAATCATACATCTATATTTTAAAGAAATGTAATCATACATCTATATTTTAAAGAAATGTAATCATACATCTATATTTTAAAGAAATGTAATCATACATCTATATTTTAAAATATAAAAAGTCTGTGTCGGTGGATGGGGCGGATGAATCAGAAATGATCAACGGCCCAGAAAGCGAAAACAGCAAAGTGGTTGGTACACATGAGGCATATTCAGAACACGAAAGGCAAATATGGCAGACCACAGTGAAAGAGATTGGAGTCTCATCACGTAACGCAAAAAAAGCCATGAAGGGAAATTCTAACAATTAAAAGAGAACTACTAAATACAATTAAGACAAGACAAATGAAATTTTTGGGGCATGTTAAAAGACACAACAGCCTACTAAAAGTAATATTGGAAGGGAAAATACAAGGTAAAAGAGGCAGCGGCAGACCAAGACTAACATGGACGAGTAACATCAAAAGATGGACAAGTCAATCTATGACAGCCTGCACCATCAAAGCAAGAAACAGAGTAGAATGGCGATCCATGGTAGCCAACCTTCGTTGCGGAGAAGGCACTCGATGCTGATGATGATGATATTTTAAAGAAATGTAATTATACATCTACATATTAAAGAAATGTAATTATAAATTTATATATTAAAGAAATGGAATCATACATCTATATATTAAGAAAATGTAACCATACATCCACATATTCAAGAAATGTAACCATACACCCATAGCCAAAACGTGTAACCATACATCAACATATTCAAGAAATTTACTTTTTAATTTATTTTTTAAAATAATATAATCATGCTTCCACGAATTAAGTAAATGTAATCATGCATCTATATATTTACAAAATGTAATAATGCATCTATAATTTAAAGAAACCAGAAATAAGTGAGGAACAATGTGAATTTCTGGAAGGAAAGGGCACCAATAATGCAATATACATCTTAAGAACATTGATAGAAAGATCTATAGAGGTACATAAATATCTATATGTATGCTTTAAAGACTACACAAAAGCATTTCATAAAGTAAAGCATGTGGAAATAATCAATATGATGGAGAAATTAAACATTGATGGCAAGGATCTGCGAATCATAAAATAAACATGTACTGGCAACAAACAGCAGCTATACAAATTTAGCAACCGAAGAGGATAATTCCAATATATAAAACAAGGAGTCAGACAAGGCTGTGTTCTGTCGCCGGATTTGTTTTCACGTTACAGCGAACATATTATGAGATCAATAGTAGACAAAAAAGGAATTGAAGTCAACGGTCACAACATAAATAATTTGCGATATGCGCATGACACGGTCTCACTAGCAGAGACAGAGAATGGACTACAAGAAATGAAAGACATAATACTAAAAGAAAGCAACAAGAAAGGTCTCAGTCTGAAAAGTAAGAAAACAGAAGTAATGGACATATCGAAGAAACAATCATCACCATCATGCAGCATAAAAATGTAATCATGCAACCACATATTAAAGAAATTTAATCATGCATCTATATATTAAAGAAATGTAAGTATCTTCTTCCTCTTTCCTTCCTCATCTGTCTTTCAGCGTCGAGGGAGATATAATTTGCGGTCTTTTGCTCTTCTGTTCGCCTCTGCTGCTATTATGTTTCCTAGTGCTTCTAATATTCCATCGACCCATCTTTTTCGTGGTCGACCCTTGGGTCTGGTGTTCTCACAATGTTTGTTGAAGGCTCGTTGTGTTGTGTTTTGTTCTTTCTGCCTTGTCACGTGGCCAAACCATTTTATCTGTTATTTCCTTATATATTCTATGGCGGGGGCTATTCCTAGCTTTTTTCTGTTCTTAATTTCTGATCGTATCTCTCAGACTGTTTCCTGTCATTCGTCTAACACATATCATCTCCGTAGAGGTTATTTTTCTTATTGTTCTTGCATCTAGGGTCCTGGTCTGGCATTGGTAGCACACCGTTGAGATGAAGATTGTATTGTATAGTGCTCGTTTTGCCTCCAGAGTTATTTGCTTGTTGGACAATAGTGGTGATAACTGTCCGATGATTTGACAAGCTTTGTTGCATCTTGATTCTATCTGTGCTGTTTGAGAATTATCGTTTGTCATTAGACTTCCTAGGTATTTGAATTCCCCTACTTGTTTTAGTTGTCTGCCTTCTATAGTTATGTTGATGTTCTGTTTATTTTTGGCGACATTCATGACTTCTTTTTGTGTAATGTAATCATGCATCCACATATTAAAAAAATGTAAGGATGCATCCACATATTCATCATCATGTGCCATACCGGTTGGCGTAGGCGATCATGTCCTTCCACAATCTTCTATCTACAGTGCATCTTATCAGTTCTGTTGTTGACTGTTATCATTGCCATGAAACCAAGCTTTCTAGTATTTTCCCTCTTTGTCGTCCGCGATCTCTCTTTCCTTTTATTTTGCCAGTTGTAACCAAGTATTCCAACTTTCCTCTTCTCATGATGTGCCCGAAAAATGTTGATTGTTTCTTTCTGATGTATTTTTGGAGCTCCCTTTTTGTGTTGGCCTCTTTGAGAACTTCCTCATTGATCTTTTTAGCTTTCCAGGAAACTTTCAACATCCTTCTGAGAAATCCCATCTCTGTGGCCTCTAATCGTCTTTTCATTTGTTTGTCTGCTGTCCATGATTCGTTTCCATAGGTCAGAATTGGTTCTATACAGCACCGATGAACTCTCTTGCTCATTTCTATTGACATAGATTTGTTGCATAAGATATTTTTCATTTTCTGAAATGCTATTTTGGCCTGAACTATTCTGCTTTTTATTTCTGTGGTGCATTTTCCATCCGATGTTATTATTGTGTCCAAGTATTTTACGCGTTGCACTTGTTTCAAATTTTTCCTGTTAATTTTTATGCTGCATGCTGGTATGATTGATTCATATATTAAAGAAATGTAATCATGCATCTATATATTAAAGAAATATAATCATGTACTATATATTGAAACAATGTAATCATGCACCTATATATTAAAGAAATGTAATAATGCATCTGTATATTAAAGAAATGTAATAATGTATCTATATATTGAAGAAATGTAATCATGCACCTATATATTAAAGAAATGTAATCATGTATCTATATATTAAAGAAATGTAATCATGTATCTATATATTAAAGAAACGTAACCATGCATTTAAATATTACAGAAATTTAATCATGCATCTACATAGCAATGACATTTCATGTAATTTAACCAAGAGGAATTTGGAAAAAGGAAGGATGGGAGGATGCTATTGAGATGATTTAATCTTTCCTCTCATCACATTTTTTTTTTATGCCTGCGGCAGTTTTACACATGAACGCTGGCAGACAAAAATCGACGTTTCCGACAACATGGTCTTTATTAATGGCAGAAAATGTCTTCTGGTCGAAATGTCGATTTTATCTATTTAACTTCAATTTGTAAAACTGGTGCATGCATGCTTATTTTTTTATATTCGTCGTTAGTAATCATTTCTTCTCTCTCTCTCTCTCTCTCTCTCTCTCTCTCTCTCTCTCCCTCTCTCTCTCTCTCTCTCTCTCACTCTCGTTCGTAAATAATTGTATCCTTTTTGGTCCTCTTCTAACTGTTCTTCATTTTCTCCTTTTTGAATTGTTGATTCTTTTCCAACTTCTATGTGTTCTTGCTTCTGCTATGTTCAAATTATTTTGCTTATTCAATGCAATTAGCATGGTTATATTTCCTCATTTTCTTCCATTCGTACAATTAACCACACAGATTTCCTACTTATAAAGTTATTGGTCTGTGAATTCTTATGTCATTACTCAATGGACAGATGAAAGTCAGTTACTCCACTCCTCTTCTGAAGCCGACAGCTCCAAAAAAACCGTGTGATACTATCTAATTGCTCTCTCTCCATGAAGACATGACCATCTGTATCATTTTAAATTGATCTAATTGCTTTCTCTACACGAAGGCGTGGCCATCTGTATCATTTTAAATTGATCTAATTGCTCTCTCTCCATGAAGACATGACCATCTGTATCATTTTAAATTGATCTAATTGCTTTCTCTACACGAAGGCGTGGCCATCTGTATCATTTTAAATTGATCTAATTGCTCTCTCTCCATGAAGACGTGGCCATCTGTATCGTTTTAAATTGATCTAATTGCTCTCTCTACATGAAGACGTGGCCGTCTGTATCATTTTAAATTGATCTAATTGCTCTCTCTACATGAAGATGTGGCCATCTGTATCATTTTAAATTGATCTAATTGCCCTCTCTACATGAAGACGTGGCCATCTGTATCATTTTAAATTGATCTAATTGCTCTCTCTACATGAAGACGTGGCCATCTGTATCATTTTAAATTGATCTAATTGCCCTCTCTACATGAAGACGTGGCCATCTGTATCATTTTAAATTGATCTAATTGCTCTCTCTACATGAAGACGTGGCCATCTGTATCATTCTAAATTGATCTAATTGCCCTCTCTACATGAAGACGTGGCCGTCTGCACAATTTTTAGTTCATTATTAAGTTATGGTAATTAGGTAACAGTAATCGATTCAAGATCTGAAGATATATTTTGGTATTTTCATAACAAAGAGTAATATATCTCGTTATCGTTACCTCGTATATATACCTCGTGATATATTCGTTATCAAGGTAGCCTAGTTGGGAAAACCACCCGACTGGGCTACCATAGTTCGGACAACCCATGTTCGATTCCTGCTGGGAGCAGTGTGAATTGTACTCGTGGTTGGAAAAAAAAAATTCCCCCACGGTCGACCCAGCCGTTGGCAGAAATGGGTACCAGGGTATTACCCTAGGAAGGTGATGAATGTCGCCTCGCATCGTGAGTTTCGATGCTTGAAGCGATACTATCCAGAAATCTCCGAACATTTCTGGATAGGCGGCCGAGCACATATGGGTGAAAACTCGCGTGCTAAGACGCCGGTTCAAGTCTCGTAGTTTAACTTTACCCTTACCTACATCTCGTTGGTTGAAAATGTTGATAAAAATCTACTCCGAAAAGTAGATTTTCGAAGGCGAATTGCTCTATGCATGCAAAGTTCTTAACTTTTAACGTGACCACATCTGATGATGACCTTTTCACTATTGTGAACATGCACAAAATGAAATGGTTTGGCCACGTATCTCGATCGTCTGGCCTAGCAATGACCATTCTGCAAAAAACTTGAAAAGGAGCGAGAAGAGAGGTAGGTAGGAAGATAACATCAAAGAATGGAAAAGCATCGACTTTGGAGAGTCCCAAAGAAATGGAGAAGGTTGACTTAGTCTGCCAGTCGTGCCCCAAACGACCCCCGAGTTATGGCTAATGTAGAAGAAAAAGTGAATATCTCTTGTACGTGCTGCAAAGGGAACTCACTAACTTTAATGTAATAGTAATCATATGCCACACCGGTTGGCGTAGGCGATCATGTCCTTCCACAATCTTCTATCTACCGCGCATCTTATCAGTTCTATTCTTGACAGTTTTTCATGTATGACACCAAATTGTCCAGTATTTTTTCTCTTTGTCGTCTGCGATCTCTCTTTCCATGTATTTTGCCAGTTGTAGCCAAATATTCTAACTTTCTTCTTCTTATGATGTGCCCGAAAAATATTGATTGTTTCTTTCTGATTTTTCTTAGGAGCTCCCTTTTTAGGATGGCCTCTTTGATAATTTCCTCATTACCTTTTTAGCTGTTCAGGGAACTTTCACTATTCTTCTGAAAAATCCCATCTCTGTGGCCTCTAATCGTCTTTTCATCTGTTTGTCTACTGTCCATGATTTGCTTCCATAAGTCAGAATTGATTCTATATAGCACCGATGAACTCTTTTTTCTCACTTCTATTGACATAGATTTGTTGCATAAGATGTTTTTCATTTTCTGAAATGCTATTTTGGCCTGAGCTATTCTGTTTTTTGTTTCTGTGGTGCATCTTCCATCTGAGTTGCACTTTAGATATTAAGTTGTATTTAGTCATAATTATACTTAGCAATTTTAGAAGGTAGTTTGCCATTCCTTTCCCTCTTGGCAGTTGACTGTACTAGTCGGAGATCGCAGCCATTGTCTCTATACATGAGATCCTCTCCCTGCAATCACGGAGTGTGGACCAAAGCCGGTACTACTTTTCGGTTGCTCCCACAACACCATCCACCACCTGCTCCAATAGCTTCCCATAACCCTGATATGGGGGCTAAACGGGAGCTCAATCTTGCCCAAGGGTGTCCCGAAGACTAGCGGAGGAAATGCAATTTTAATGTAAACAAAACGATAAGGTTGCGCTGAAAGGAGAGAACAGAAATAAAAAAAAAGAGTTGTGAAAAGTTCTGGTCAATGACTACAATAACAAGAAATATAGAGCTAAACTAGGGACATTGAACTTAAATATGAATCCTGTGCAACACACATACTTTGACAAATAATATATGTCGATCTTTATAATTGAGTGTTTGCCGCAGAGTCGAGAGATTGAGGTGGCATTGTAAAACTGTAAGTGACAAAATAATGAACGTGGCACAGCCAATTTTAATAGCAAGAGAATTAAAGAGGAAACGACGGCGTCGAATGGAATAGAAAGCTAGATCAAAGTATTACAGAATAGATCTATTTATGGAATTTCCAGGGAAAGAGAAACAAAGAAAGGCACGAGAAATGAACAGAAAATTATAGAAACAGATATGCATGG
The DNA here is from genome assembly GCA_032433765.1 of Megaustenia siamemsis. Classification (NCBI taxonomy): domain Eukaryota; kingdom Metazoa; phylum Mollusca; class Gastropoda; order Stylommatophora; family Ariophantidae; genus Megaustenia; species Megaustenia siamemsis. The sequence goes on along the minus strand of JAVIAB010000092.1, from coordinate 43,221,454 downwards.
GACAGAAACAAGGATTATTTATTGGTTCGTTATTGAGCAAACAATGTGCGGTTTTTGACCTTTGAGTCAATGTCATACCATTTTTTGTTAGGAATGTTCTGATGTTGCATGTAGAAGGTTCCATTTCTCCGACCTTGGGAAACATAGAGAGAACTTTGAATGCTAAATCAATATAAATATATATTTAAAAAAAAAACAGAATAGGCTTTCTTCATGACCTAGCTCCTCGGCGATGATAATGATTAAACTTTTACAAATAAAAAAGAAATAGGTCAAAACTCAGCTTTCATTACTCATTTTCCTTCCTGTAGTCCCGCAGACGGATTGTATTTGGTTTACAGAGGATTTATGATTTGTTTGGTTGTTTGAAGACGATTCATTATTAACGGTTTTGTTGCCTCATTATTGTTTATTATACCATTTATTCTGAGAGTTGATACAGTCGATTTGTGGCGTGGGATATGATCATAAAAAATAATATTAATTATTTTGTTTTGGAATGAGTTTAAACAATTTTATTTTACAGTTAATGAAGCTTATGTTGTAAGGAGAATGTATGAAGTAAACAAATCAGCTCTATCGACATATGATGTCCTAGCTCAAGTTGCTCATAATTTTGTTTTGCTTTCTGCTGGTTTTTGTTTGTATTTATCGGAATGTAGATTTAAAAAAAGGGAGAGTGCCTGAGTTGTTTTATTAGTTATTGAGAGATTCTGTAGAGAGATTCTATAGACATATTCTGTAGAGAGATTCTATAGACATATTCTGTAGAGAGATTCTATAGACATATTCTGTAGAGAGATTCTAAAGAAAGATCATGTAGATAGATTCTGAAGAGAGATTCTGTAAAGAGATTCTGTAGAGAGATTCTGTAGAGAGATTCTGAAGAGAGATTATGTAGAGAGATTCGAAAGAGAGATTCTATAGAAAGATTCGAAAGAGAGATTCTGTAGAAAGATTCTGAAGAGAGATTATGTAGAGAGATTCTGTAGAAAGATTCTGAAGAGAGATTATGTAGAGAGATTCGGAAGAGAGATTCTATAGAGAGATTCTGTAGAGAGATTCTGAAGAGAGATTATGTAGAGAGATTATATAGAGAGATCCTGTAGATAGATTCTGAAGAGAGATTCTGTAGAGAGATTCTACAGAGAGATTCTGTAGAGAGATTCTGTAGAGAGATGTTGTAGAGAAATTCTATAGAGAGATTCTGTAGAGATATTATGAAGAGAGATACTGTAGAGAGATTCTGTAGATATATTTTGTAGAGAGATTTTGTAGAGAGATTCTGTAGAGATATTCTGTAGAGATATTCTGTAGAGAGATTCTGTAGAAAGATTCTGTAAATATATTCTGTAGATAGATTCTGTAGAGAAATTCTGTAGAGATATTCTGTAGAGAGATTCTGTAGAGAGATTCTGTAGAGAGATTCTGTAGAGAGATTATGAAGAGAGATACTGTAGAGTGATTCTTTAGATATATTCTGTAGAGAGATTCTATAGAGAGATTCTGCAGATATATTCTATAGAGAGATTTTGTAGAGAGATTCTGTAGAGAGATTCTGTAGATATATTTTGTAGAGATATTCTGTAGAGATATTCTGTAGAGAGAATCTGTAGAGAGATTTTGTAGAGAGATTTTGTAGAGAGATTTTGTAGAGAGATTTTGTAGAGAGAATCTGTAGAGAGATTTTGTAGAGAGATTTTGTAGATAGATAAAGAGATTTTGCACAGAGTGAATATTGCGTGGTAATTTAAAAAAAAAAAGATAACTTTAAGTCTAAGTCTAGCTCTCTGGGATATAGACGGAATAAGAAGAGGTCAGTAGTAAAAGGTTGCACGCTTGACCCGTATGACCTAGCAAAGACAAAGAGTAGGGATGACACTACAACGTCCAGTACCCTGTTATTACAAGAGTTATATAGTCAAATAGCAGCACTCTTGCATGGTGGAGAGTGGTGGAACCTGAGAGTGATGCAATGTTAAATATATATATATATATATATATATATATATATATATATATATATATATATATATACATATATAACAGACAAGAAAATCACTGGAGTCTGTAGAAATGTGGTTTTACAGAAGAATGTTGAGAAAACCACGGACAGCTAAGAAGAGTAATGAAGATGTCCTGAGAGAGGTCAAAGCAAGAAGAGAGCTAATTTCCAATATTAGTAAAAAACAATCATCATTTTTTGGCCATGTAATGAGAAGAGAACAACTGGAATATATTGTAACACCTGGAAAAATTGAGGGACGAAGAGATAGGGGGAAGCAAAGCTAAAAAAAATAACAGACAGCTTAAGAGAATGGCTTGGCAGAAGGTCAACAACAGAAATGATAAATTGCTGTCGAGATCGAAAGTTGTGGAGAGACATGATCACCTACGCCAGCAGGCCCGGTACTTGACGATGATGATGAAAAAAGAAAGGAAGTTTACAGGAGTGCACACATTATATGGGAATTATGCTGCTATCAATGCCAGAAAAAAAATATTAACCAGAATCATTCTGGAGAGACGAAAAGATGTCATGGAGAAGCATTTGAGAGACGCACAAGCAGGTTTTAAGAAGAGCAGATCATCTGCTGATCAAATAACTAGCCTACGTATAATAGTTGAGCAAAGTTTAGAACCACAGTCGCTACTTTATATTGGATTCATAGATTTCGAAAAGGTATTTGATAGTTTAAACAGAGAAATGCTTAGGAAGCTGCTGAGTCACTACGGAATCCAACAAAGTTTTTTTTTCTACGATGCAGTTGGTAGCATCGGTTGCAAATTGTTCTTTCACGAGTCTAACGTTCTCGTCAGAATCGTAAATGGAATCTCGTAGGTTTTTCGTTAAGCGAAAAACTATGGCATGCACAACGATTATTCTACCCAGTTGTAATCACCATCTGCAATTATTTCCTCTCTTATAACTCGTAAATAATCATCGGCGGTAGGTATGACTGGTAGTTTGCTAATTGAGTTATTGAGTTATTTGCGGGTCATCATCATTGCACTCCGAACATGTCCATAGGGGCTCAGATCCCCTCCTCAGCAATTCCCTCAGTGTCCAGCGAATGACGACTCCAGTTCTATGTTGGTTGATAAGTATTCTTATACAACCACTAAGTTTCTCATTTCTGGCTGTGCCCATCTTAACTCCCATTTCTATCATCCGAAGAAGTGGCGTGGATCTGTGTTTGCCGAAGTCATGTGCTCTTCCCACATCTCGGAGGGCATTGATGATGTCCGCCCGATCCATTGGTTACCCGTCCTCAACGACATCACAGCTAGCCAGCCTGTCCGCTCTTTCATTTCCCCGGACTCCCGCTTGTCCAGGGACATAGACAAAGGTTACCTTACGTATTTTGGATTTCTGCAACGACTCTACCCATTGCATGTCTTCAGAGCCCGCCTCCACTTTTTTAATCATGCTCATCGAATCACTCAGTATACATGCGTGGGTGTAGTCTTGTGACTCTAACCATTTGAATGCCTTGGTCACTATCATCGCCTCCATTGTCATGCTACTTGTGGTCATAACGTATGCACCACTGTCTTCTTTGACTATTCTGCCTGTCGAGCGTGCTGTAAATGCTCATGCACTTCTTTGGTGTGGTCTTACAGATCCGTCTGTATAGATGACTGCATCTTTCTCATCGGTGTTATCACAGATGAGACCGTTGACCTCAGCATTAACCACGACCTGGTTCTGTTCCCTACTTTTCCTGTCGAGTGTGACAATACACGAGAAAGTCCCCTCGAATGACGTAGGCACTGGTATCCACTCCTCACCAACGCTGATATTGGTAAGCCCACAGACCTGTTTGATGACATTTTCTGCTCAGCCCACCCATGACTTGCCTCTTTTTAGCCTGTCACCTTTCTCTGTGTTGAGCACGTGGTGCAATGGATGCTCCGTATCTGTACTAATCTTCAGGTATGCTAGAGCTCTCCAGAATTTGTCTCTTGAGTTTGTCAATGACAGCAAGGAAGTGGTGGTTGGATATTAGGTCTATCGCACGTTTCATAGTTTTAGAATTTGTGGTGCTGTTCGTTTTAAATATTACATCTCTAAGTATGGCGCTCGTTTCCTTCTGGATTTCTTGAAGAGACTTCTTTTATAATCTTTCCTGACTTTGACGTTAGCACCACGATGCGTGTAAAACTTTTTGCGCGGTGCAACAGTGAAAGAATAGGCTCTAGAACTAGGGCCAAGGTTGCTATACTTCTCGCAAATCTTTACCTGTCACAGGTAACCTGGATCCACGTTGAACATCTATCCTCTGTAAGATCATCCAAATGGTGGACTGTCACCAACTCTTCGGCAAACATCACCAAAAGTAATATGAAAATTTAAAAAGTTAGAGTATCTAAACGATATCCTAAAAGATATGCGCTAGAGAGAAGAAGAAAAAAAGCCACGCATACCTTGCTGCCGGTTTTTTTTTTTGTAAAATACCCTTTTCACTATTGTCTAGAGCGCTCTTTCCCGTTAGCGTATTGCTATGAGTTATTCTAGATAGTTGCTTTATATATATATACGTTTTTGTGTTATCTCTTTTGCAGAGGCAACCTAAAAGGAAGCGATGATTGGTCAACCATACGATTGTTCTAGATGTGGGCGCGTATTCTCCAGGGTCAGCTTGTTGAACGTGTTCATAAAAACTTTCTCATGGATGTTCTGTATGCGGATCCAGAGAGAGAAAGAGAGAGGGGGCAAAGATAAAAAGATGACTATTGTAAGAGAACGATGAAAAGTAGTATGAGAGGGAGGTGGAAAAAAGAGATATGTCAGCAGAGTGTGAGCCATATCAGATAGAATCAGTGCAAGACTCTCAAGAAGATAGTGTGATAGTTAGAGCCATAGGATGGAAAGACAGGGAATAGATTCAGAAGATATGAAGTGTCTTTGTTGTGAGTGTAAATTAGTGTTAGCACGTACTTGACCCGAAAACGAGAACGAGTAAACCAAAAGTAAATATTCATATTAGAAGTAAAAGTTGGTGTAGATAAGTTACAAATAAAAAATAGATAATTAAGATGATATATATATATATATATATATATATATATATATATATATATATAGAGAGAGAGAGAGAGAGAGAGAAGAGTTAGTGGGGAGAAAAAGGAGGATATGGTCAAAGGAGAGAATAAGAAGGCGGATAGATGAGAAAAATTATTGCGTCAGAGGGTTGAGAGAGAAAGAGAACGAGTAAAAGAGATAATGATTACCCTTAGGGTATCACGCGGTTTGATTGTTGAATAATTATATTACCATATCCCGTCGGTTTATTTTTGTTAGATTAAGAGGTTGGTTTGTATGTTTTATATATATATATATATATATATATATATATATATATATATATATATATATATATATATATATAAAACCTGCCATGCCGTGTGTTATTACCTTTCCCCTTAAGACCGTTGGGTGAACTCCCGATCTCGTTGAATGGTGGACATAGCTTGACCTCAGTATTTCTTAAACCTACGTGATACATCGATAATTCCAGTCAGCATTGTCTAGCAACGAGACCGCGCGGAGAAATCGTTAGTTGTACGAGCGTTGTTCATTGATCTTTGTCCTACTCACGCAAGGCTGGCTGAAGGGAGTATATTGAACCAGGAATTTGCTCTTGCATCCAGCGTAGCCAATATATATCACCGAATATGGCCCTATTTATCGTAATTATGGTCTTTTTTACGTCCGCAAGGAAATAATAAATATTTAATAATAATTATTATCAGTATATGTGCACAATATCTATGAAATAACGCTAGTTCCTAAAATAGAATGAACGCTCCCGGTGTGGGCGTGGTTATATAGGATGGACAACTCACACTCGCGCCTATTGATAGTCAAAAATGGCGGGAAACGCAGAGTCCATTACTCATTAACCAATCTACTCAATTATTCCCCAAGTTGGGGGGAATATATATGTTTATATATATAAACATCGCATCGCTCTCAGGTTCCACCACTCTCCACCATGCATGAGTGGTGGTATTTGACTATATAACTCTTGTACTAACAGGGTACTGGACGTTGTAGGGTCATCCCTACTCTTTGTCTGTATTAGTCATACGGGTCAAGCGTGCAACCGTTTACTACTGAGGTCCCATGTGCAATTGCGCATGTTAAAGAACTCTTGGAAGTTGAAAAGTGTAAAAGAGTTGACAAAAAAGTGGGCATGCCTGATCAAACATTGTCAAGCAAATATTGTCCATGTTGAAGACGGAAGAGTCTGACCGTAAGGCGCCGTTATCGCGACTTTATCATGGACTAGCAACACATCGCGCCCACGCCCACTTACTCAGTGAGCACTGACGATGAAGAAGAAGAAGACGACGAGAAAGGTGGCTGGTAGAGAAAAACTTATATTCCAATTGTAATTATCTCTTGATGCAAGCTGGGAAATCGGTAATTAAATGTAGTTATCTTTGTTAAAACTTTTTCTTCCTCTTTCCTTCCTCCTCATTTGCCTTTCAACGTCGAACGGAGATTTAATTTGCGGTCTTTTGCTCTTCTGTTTGCCTCTGCTGCTGTTATGTTTCCTAGTGTTTATAATATTCCGCTAGTTCATCTTTTTCGTGGTCGGCCTTTGGGTCTGGTGTTCTCACATCGCTCATTAAAGGCTCGTTGTGTTGTGTTTTGATCTTTCTGTCTTATCATGTGGCCAAACCATTTCATCAGTTGTTTCTTTATATATTCTATGGCGGGAATTATTTCTAGTTTTTTTCTCAGTTCTTCATTTCTGATCTTATCTTTCATGCTGTTTCCTGTCACTCGTCTAACACGTTTAATCTCAGTAGAGATTATTTTTCTTATTGTTCTTTGCCTCTAGGGTCCAGGACTGGCATGGATAGCTCAACGTTGGGATGAAGATTTTATTGTAAAGTGCCAGTTTTACCACTAGAGTTATTTCCTTGTTGGGCAATAGTAGTGATAGCTGTCCAATAATTTAACAAGCTTAGTTGCATCTTGAGTCTATTTCTGCATTCTTGTGAATTGTCGTTTGTCACTACATTTCCTAGGTATTTCAATTCCTCTACTTGTTTTAGTTGTCTGCTATCTTTAGTTACGTTGATGTTATGTTTCTCTTTTGCTGTATTCGAGACTTATGTTTTGTTGATGTTGATTTTTATGTTGTATTTTGTGCCTGTTCTGTTGAGTCTATTTAAATATTCTTGTAGGTCTTCTATTTTTCCATGTATTAGTGCTTGATCGACTGCAAAACGAAGCTCGTTAATATCCTCTGTCTCTGATAGGTTGGTTAACTTGCATACATAGCATGTAATGCGTAATGACAGGAATAGTACGTACACGTTTTACTCCTTATCTAACTTAGAACGGTATGTGAGGTCTGCAACTGTTCTGACTTTGCAGCTGTTGTTGATGTAGAGAATTTAAAATAAGTTGATTAGATGTTGATTTACTCCGTAAGTACTTAGTATCTTCCCCAGTTGTTCTCTGTTTACTCGGAATGCTTTTTCCTGGTCAATGAAAGCTAATTTTGACTGAGTTCTGTCTTCTATACTAGTAGCTGTTTTTGGGTAAATAGAGCGCCAGTACATCCTCTGTTTGTTTTGGAACCCCATTTGAGAAACGCTTAACTGTAGTTCTATTGTTGGTCTCAGCCCTTTTAAAAAAAAACAATTTTGGCGTATAACTTTCACACATGGGAGAGAATCGATATTTTGTTAAAACAGAAGAAATAAAGAATCTGGTCACGTCTCGATTGCGGCAGTTGAAAATGGGTTTTGGTGCGCACGTTTTGTTGACTATTGAAATAGTATGGTCGGTACCACACTGTTTTTATTTCATCATCACGTTGCATGTTCTTTGCAGAATGTTGCACTCATCACAACTCGTCTGAAAGAATCTCTGTCTCTACTCAGGTCACATACCTCGTCTGTTGTCAAGTTGAAGGTCTCATTGATGTCCTGAAACCACATTCTTCTAGATCTGTAGGATAACAAACATGGGTCTTGTCTTCCTATACCATACCTTCCATTATTTTTCTTTTCAGCTCGATGTGGTATTCAACGTGTTCATGCGAAAGCTACCGAAATCTATGTAGGTGGCGATGGTTTATGTGTACCAGAAATAACATTCCTATACTTATTAAAATTTGTTTGAGCCCAGACGTCGATTAGAACAATGGATAATATTCGACCTCAATTCGTTAGTGGACTTGACATTAACCTTTGCTCTACCGTGACGTCCAGGTAATTTCTCTTCTTATTTTAAAAACACATTTATCTGTGAACTTGTGGGTTCAGCTATAACATTCTGATGACAGCAAATTCTAAATCGGGCATCAAGAAAGTGCGATTACCACAAACGGCTAGCACACTTGTCTGCAAACCAGGGGTACGTCTTTCCTTCCTCATCTGCCTTCCAGACTCCAGGGGATCAAGGGTTGGAAGGTCAATATTTAAATGCGAGCTGCGAGTAATGAAAACGTTATGGAAGAGGCCAAAGCAAAAAGAGAGCTAATTTCTAATATTAGGAAGAAACAATCATCATTTTTTGGCCATGTAATGAGAAAAGAACTGCTGTTATATATATTGTAATAATAACTGGGAAAATTGAGGCACAAAGAAATAGAGGGAAGCAAAGAGAAAAGATACCAGACAGCTTAAGAGAATGGCTCTGGCAGAAGGTCAACAACAGAAATTATAAATAACTGTCGTGATCAAAAGTTGTGGAGAGACATGATCATCTACGCCAACAGGCTCGGTACTTGATGATGATGAAAGCGGCACGGGCGTAATACCGACCACATTACCCCAAAAATCATGTGCCGAAGGTCTGTAAAATTTATGGTCACTAACACCATATTCCCTATACGCCACTTGGCGTGTGGGGTTACTTTACTTTTTTTTTTTACATAGGGCGGCCCGGAGCACTGGCAACTATATCACCCATAAATGTGACAATTCGCAAGAAAAATGTAAAATCTAACACCATATTCACATACGGTAATGTCAAATGTATACCTTGAAAAGAAAAAAAAAATTTCCAATCATTAACACCAGGAAGACGTTTATCTATAACGTCACCACTTTCATTATTCATCAACGCGAATATCGGCTCTCGTCAGTTCTAAATCCATCTCTTTGTCGTTCTTTTCAAGCACATTTCCTCAGTTTAATCCCATTCATTTTCCCACATTATTATTCCTTAACCTCTTGTTTAATGATATTTCTCCAGCCTTCCACAAAATAAGAATTCCTCAAATCCATCGCGCATTAGTGCAAGTCTGAGGAATAGCATTTCCAGCTCTTTATTCTTTTATGAGGTATTTTTTTTCGTCTTAGATCTTATTATTAAAAAAATATCTTGGTTCTTTTTGTTTCCCTCAGCGAGATAAGTTTAGATGTATCATAGAGCAAATCCATATGTGAAATGTTATATTTGAATGAGATTGTGTGTATTTTAAATGGAATTATGAATAATTGTATTCTCTCATCAAATAATGCAATAACATAATAGCTCACATTATATTATATCTTGACTAGATGTCGCTGAGCATCGATTTTTAATAACTTTCAGGTTTTAAGGTTTTAGCTATTCTCTTTTAGATTTTCTGTCAAGATTTGATGTTAAGCAAACATTATATTCTAGCTGTATGCTGCACATTTATTTATTTACTAATTGTCTTCTTGATCAGGGGAATCATCATTTTAAGAAGATAAGAACGGGTACGGGAGGGGGGCAGAATGGTTTTCCAGCCATTAAACACGGCATCCAACTCCCTTTCTTAAAAAGTAAAGTAAAGAGCCACAGTCACTCCAAGTGGCGTATAGGGAATATGGTGTTAGTGACCATAAATTTTACAGACATTCAGCACATGATTTTTGGGGTAATGTGGTCGGTATTACGGCCGTGTCGCTTTACTTTCCCAGAAAAAAAATCCGGTACCCATTTAAGGCTGGGTGAACCCGGAAGATGTCGGTTGGGATCGAATCCTACCTCTTGTCCTTTGTAGTCCAATTCATTAACCACTGTGCTATCGCGGCTCAACTCCATTTCTTACCAAAAATAAAAGGAAAAGAGAGAAAAGCAGATTTCACAATAAATGGAGATAGACGATATAAATATCATCAGGATATTTTCGAAAATACTTTTCGGAGGTGTTTTCAGTTGATATGATTTGTTCTATGCAGCGACCTGTACTGTTTTCTACCGAGAATTGCTGATACAAGTTACGAGTGTCAAAAGAATGATCCATTCTGGGTGTCTCTAGGTCCATCCAATATGGATGTGCTATTAAGTTTGAAAACTTCTAGTCCCAGGAAAGTTCGAGAATGCAGTTTACTATATGGGTTAAAGTGGGCTAAACAAGCCGGTGAGAAGACGTTGCAACAGTGCTATGTGAATATATGTACAATTTCATATCAACAGAGTTTTGTTTAAACGACATATTCCCTCTTTCTTCTTCATAATATTTTCTGCGTTCAGTCGACAATTTCTTCTCACCATCGTCCACACTTAAAAGGACGTTAAGTGGCGTATTTGCGCTGAGTCGTTTTTTTTATGGTAGGCAGTGATGTGTCACACAGGAAAATACAGGACACCGAGGAGCAGTGGGAAATACTCAAACAATCGATTCAACAAACATCAAAAGGAGTAATACCAGTGACTAAAAGATTCAACAAAAAGAAATGAATGACAGAAGAAATATTAGAACTAATGGACGAAAGACGAAAACATAATAAAAAAGAACGGACATACACAATATTGCACAAAGAGATCAAAAACAAATGCATAGAAGCAAAGGAAGGATGGTTAAAGCAGAAATGTGAAGAAATGGAAAAAAAAAAACAACAAAAGAAAGACTCAAAATATTTATGCACAATCAGTTAAATGAATTAACAGAAAGAAAAGAAGTCAAAGTTTCAGGATGTGTGAAATTAAAGAAAGGAAATATAATAATTGAACAGGAGAAGAAAATGGAAAGATGGACATAATATATCAGTCAACTCTATGATGATGAAAGACCAGAGCTAAACAATTCAAACAAAGACACAGGACCACCAATAATGCAGAGTGAAGTGAAGATTTGGCAATTCAACACATGAAAAGAGGAAAAGCTCCAGGTCCTGACAATATAACAATCCAAGAGATAAATGCATTAGGAGAGTTGGGAGTACAAGTCATAACAAAACTACTCAATGACATAAATAACAGTGGACACATACACGAAGATTTACTAAAATCTATCTTTGTATCCATACCGAAGAAGTCAGGCGCCACTGATTGTGAAGACCATCGCACTATTATTCTCATGAGCCATATGACTAAAATATTACTAAGAATAATCATGAGACGTGTAAGGAATAAAATAAAACCAGAAATAAGTGAGGAACAATGTGGATTTGTGGAAGGAAAGGGCACCAATAATGCAATATACATCTTAAGAACATTGATAGAAAGATCTATAGAGGTAAAGAAAGATCTATATATGTGCTTTATAGACTACACGAAAGCATTTGACAAAGTAAAGCATGTGGAAATAATAAATATGCTGGAGAAATTAAACATTGATGGCAAGGATCTGCAAATCATAAAAAAAAATGTACTGGCAACAAACAGCAGCTACGCAAATTAGCAACCAATCAGGACAATTCCAATATATAAAACAAGGAGTCAGACAAGGCTGTGTTCTGTCACCGGATTTGTTTTCACTTTACAGGGAACATATTATGAGATCAATAGTAGACAAAAAAGGAATTGAAGTCAACGGTCACAACATAAATAATTTACGATATGCGGATGACACAGTCGTAATAGCAGAGACAGAGAATGAACTACAAGAAATGATAGACATAATAGTAAAAGAAAGCAACAAGAAAGGTCTCAGTCTGAATAGTAAGAAAATTGAAGTAATGGTCATATCGAAAAAACAATTATCACCATCATGCAGCATAAAAATAAACAGGACAAATCTGAAACAAGTACAACGTTTCAAATACTTGGGCACAGTAATAACATCAGATAGAAGATGCACCACAGAAATAAAAAGCAGAATAGCTCAGGCCAAAATAGCATTTCAGAAAATGAAAAATAACTTATGCACCAAATCTATGTCAATAGAAATGAGCAAGAGAGTTCATCGGTGCTATATAGAACCAATTCTAACCTATGGAAGTGAATCATGGACAGTAGAGAAACAGATGAAAAGACGATTAGAGGCCACAGAGATGGAATTTCTCATAAGAATGTTGAAAGTTTCCTGGATAGTTAAAATGACCAATGAAGAAGTTCTCAAAGAGGCTAACACAAGAAAAGGAAGCTCATAAAAACATCAGAAAGAAACAATCAACATTTTTCGGGCACATCTTGAGAAGAGGAAAGTTGGAATACTTGGTTACAACTGGCAAAATAAAAGGAAAGGGAGATCGCGAACGACTAAGAGAGAAATTACTGAACAGTTTGGTGACATGAAATGGAAAACAGTCAACAACAGAACTGATACGATGCACTGTAGATAGAAGATTGTGGTAGGACATGATCGCTTACGCCAACCGATATGGCACATGATGATTAGTTATGTATCATGCCGATCTCTCGACACATCGATCTATGACATGGCGTTTTGGATACCAGGTTGTCCTTCATCTTCGATTGCTTTTAAATGACCAGTCTGGTTAGTCAGACTCACCACTAGCAGGTGGTGAAGGACATTCATCAGTTGAGGTTCAGTGACTTTGACAGAAACAGTCAGCTATGAGCCACTGACCACTTCTAGGCAAGAGTCGTTTGGACGTCTTGGGCACATAAACACAAATTTCAAACGGATACCACTGAACACGAGGCGTGTACCTTAAACTTACCAATCTAGCTTCCCAATAATAACAATACACTTAATACCCTAATATCAATTGGGAAAATAATAGTAACCAACTTTCAGAAAATGTCATAGGGACACTCGTGGATTTTACAGTGTTCTTTTTCTATGCTGGAATTTTGCTGTGTAATCAAGCAAGATATTAGAGTGCCAAGGGATATTGTCCTAGGGTAATTATGCTGGTTTCTCATACAAGAACAGGAACAAGGGACTTAAATGATAATACCAACTTCGTTTATGCCATGAGAATTTATGAGTGTTTTTAAGTTTTAGTGAACATTGTGTAAGTTAAATAATATTTCATGTCTTAACTTTTAATGCATAGCTAGTGCACAATTGATGCATCATCCATTTTTAAAATGTTTTCCATTATCATATCGCGTCGAGATGATATACAATATTTTAACTGCTAGTCTAAAACTGTAAAAATAATTGTTAACAAATATTAATTAATTCAGCGACAGTCTTGGGAGTGGAAAGTACTTAAAGCTTTTGGACAGCTTCTTAATGTTTAGAAGTGCGAGAAAAGGCGTGGGGGGGGGGTGGGAGTGGGGGTTGCGGGTTGAGTGCTCCTGGTGGTTGTTAAATCATCATCGTCGAGTGCTGTCTCCGCAACGAAGATTGGCTACCATGGAGTGCCATTCTGCTCTGTCACTTGCTTTGATGGTGCAGGTTGTCATAGGCTGATTTGCCCATTTTTTGATGTTACTCATCCATGTTAGTCTTGGTCTGCCTCTGCCTCTTTTACCATGTATTTTTCCCTCCAGGATTACTTTTAGTAGGCTGTTGTGTCTTTTAACATGGCCCAAAAATCGCATTTGCCTTGTTGCAATTGTGCTTAGTAGTTCTCTTTTCATTTTTATTTGATTTAACACTTCATCGTTTGTTTTCTTTTCCTTCCATCCAATTCTACCTATTCTTCAATATATCCACACTTCAAAGGCTTCAATTCTCTGTTCTGTTTTCTTGTCTAATGTCCATGTTTCTGCACCATATAGGAATATTGAGAAAATAACATTTTGCTATTCTTAGTTTTAGCAAAAAAAATTACATAATTTATATAATTTTATATTTGACATTAAAATTACTTTTTGCCATTCCTATTCTTTTGTTTATTTCAGTTGTACATTTTCCATCACTGGTTATAGTATGTCCAAGGTGGTTGTAGTTCTGAACTGTCTCAAGGTCTACTCCTTCAATTTTGATATCCACTTGTGGGTTTTGAGTATTTTCTTTGTTTATGATCATAGTTTTAGTCTTTTTGATATTCATATCTAGTCCATATTTTTTGCTTGTTATGTTTATTTCGTTAAGTAATTGTTGTTGATCTTTAGGAATTTCTGCTAGTAGTACAGTATCATCAGCATATCTTAGGTTATTGATTATCTTTCCATTAATTTGTGAGCCTGGAATCTCTGAGATGTTTTTAAAGATTCGCTCAGTGTATAGATTGAACAAGCTTGGTGATAGGATGCATCCATGTGTTTCTCCTCTTTGTATACCAATGGGTGTATAGTTCTCTTTGTTATATTTTATTATTGCTGTTTGCTCCCAGTATAGATTACATATTAGTCGTATGTCCATGTCATCTAGAGGTATCTCTTTTAGGTATTCTATAAGTTGTTTGTGGTGTACTCTATCAAAAGCTTTGGTGTAGTCTATGAAGCAGGCATATGTTGGTTTGTTTACTTCTGTGTACTTTTCGATTAATGTTCACATGCAGAATATGACTTCTGTTGTCCCGCTATTTTTCCTAAATCCAAATTGCTGCTCATCTAATTCAGTATTGATTTTATTCTGAATCCTTCCTTGTATAACTTTTAACAAGAGTTTTGTAACATGGCTCATTAGGCTTATTGTTCTAAAGTTGATAAAAGCAGAACTAAAAAGGTGTTTTGTTTCAGCTCTGGTTTAAATAATTACACTTTGGACATAATCCTTGCAACAATCTCATTAAAATCAGCAAATAACATTGTTTTGTGTATTTGCGTGTGTGTTGCGTGTGGGTGTATGTGTGTGTTGAGTTGCACATAAATTAATTTGTATTTAATAAAAAAGTATAATATATATTTAGGTATAAACAAGCATAAAACCTAAGAAATGAACACTATTTCAAAACTTCTTGTTCCACCACATTAAACCTGTAGGCACTGAGCACTTGGGTATGTAGGCTAAGAAATACAATTCTACATTTACTAAGCGTTCACAGTACTAAGCCACTTCATAACAATGTGAGAGGGAGTAGTTTTTTTTTTGGTAGCTGTTGCCACTTTCTCATCCGTGAATCAAGCATCCATTTTGACAGGAGAGTCAGTGGAAAGTATCGTACTGGGAGCTTCCAACAATGTTTGTCTCGTTAACCACTCACAACCCCCCGATGTATTTACCATGAACACCACATATCACTAACAGGCAGCTAATCGGTTCAAGACTTCTTACACAATGTTAACTGTGAGTTTTAACGTTTACCGCCGTCCAAATGTGTCGTCTGCCTCAGTCCCATCTTGTTGGGTTCATTTTCTTCCTGGTCATCCCTTCTCCATGTTTCACGAACTATACTCTCCAAACTGTCACTCTTTCAATACCTTTATAACGTTTACTACTCTCTAAACATGTCAGTTTCATGTGTTTACTTGAGGAACTTTGCCAGTTCTCGATTTATGTTCAGTTCCTTTACGATGTCTTAATGGTTCTTTTGTCAATGAAAAGTATGCTTGTGAAATAGCATGAAATTGTAAGATTTCATCTCAAATAATTCAATTTCTTTTTCGGCTGCCAAAAAATATAATAGACCACAGGTCCACAAGAACAGTTAAATCGCGGATTTAAAGGGGCAAGAAACTGCATAAATGCAGAAGTCCCGCATTAAATTAATAACACTCGTGTTCTTTCTGAAGTAATCCTAAGCTCTTATTGTTTGACATAAGGAACTCGGACAGAACGTTAGGAGGAAACAAGTTTGTAAGACTGTCTGCAAATAATCACTAGAAAAAAAAAACTTGCCAATTTTGATGGCTTGTGGATTTCCAGACTGTCTTAATGGATTTGCTTTAGGTCTTAGCTACAGAAGGCATGGTTCTGTCTGAGATTCATGTTGCTCATCATGTCTTTTCTATCGGAAGTAGTACGGTGATTCATATTGACAGATGTGAGTAAGTGGATATTGTTGTCTTTTACAGTATTGAAAGTATAGATACATCAATGTTTCATTGTGCTTGTGCTCACCAACAAGAATAACCAATTCAGAGAGAGCTTAGAAGGGAGAAGTAGAAAAGGTATAGTAATGGGAAGAAAGCTAACGAAGAATAACAAGGAATAGACGGACAGAGAAATAGAAGGAACACGCGAGAGAAAGAGATAAAGATAGGAGCTAGTAAATTAGTAACAATGTTTGTGTGAGACAGAGAGAGAGAGAGAGAGAGAGAGAGAGAGAGAGAGAGAGAGAGAGAGAGAGAGAGAGAGAAAACTGTAGCGTCTTATTGTTGACGTAGACAGTCACACGATGACTTCTTGACTCAGTAGCCAAGATCACGCTTACCTTTTGACCATTTCTCAGGAAACTGAAACAGAAAATAAATAAAAAGAACATGCTGCATGCCCCCTGTAGATGTACATTTTAAAAAAGTAAAATATCTGTTATCAATATAATGACTTAAACAAACTTTATGAAATGACTAGTGACATTTTGCCGTAGCTACGAAGTTCAATCACTAGTGATTGGAGATCTACATAAAATGGTCAGTTTGGTATTTTGATGATCTTCTTTAATTAAGAATAGGAGCCGCGATAGCTCAGTGGTTTAGTGAACTGGACTACAAAGGACTTCCGAGTTCACCCAACCTTAAATGGGAACCGGATTTTTCTGAGAAAGTAAAGCGGTATGGGCGTAATAACGACCAGGCAGAGGCAGACCAAGACTAACATGGACGATTAACATCAAAAGATGGACAAATCAGCCTATGACAACCTGCACCATCAAAGCAAGAGACAGCAGAATGGCGCTCCATAGTAGCCAACCTTCGTTGAGGAGATGTTACCCGATGCTGATTATTTAAAAAAAAAAAACCCTTTGCTAATCATATTCTAACTTCTTTTCAAGAAGACTTATATTGATATGGTTCATATTAAAATCCTATTAAATTTGGATACAATTAAACATATTTCCTACACGTACACCTCTTAAATCCACGTGGAGCACAAATCTTCATCAAATACATACCTAACCATATTGTCTTTTACTGTGCGCAAGCACCCATTAATGAAAGTCTATATCGTTGTGAAGGGTGTCCGGTTAGCGCAATCGATAGGCGGTTGGCTTACCACGGCAACAGCCGGGGTTCGTACCCTGGCGAGGACACCTGGGTTTTACTAATTCCCTAAAAATTAGTAGGAGCCGCGATAGCTCAGTGGTTAGTGAACTGGACTACTACGGACAAGGGGTAGGGTTCGATCCCAACCGACGGCTCCGGGTTCACCCAGCCTTAAATGGGTACCGGATTTTTTCTGGGAAAGTAAAAGCAGCACGGGCGTAATACCGACCACATTACCCCAAAAAATCATGTGCTGAAGGTCTGTAAAATATAGGGTCACTAACACCATATTTCCCTATACGCCACTCGGCGTGACGGGGGATACTTTACTTTTTTTTATATCGTTGTGACTCGCTTTTGTTTTTCTCCATGCTTCACAGCTATATAATAGAACTGATTTAACATTGAAGTTAAATATTTTAATATTTATATTCAGTCGAATTTCCTTTGATTTCTACGTGTTTTTCGGTTCACTTAAAGCTCATATGGTAGTTTAAACATGACATGTTTTTGCACAAAATTGAACCCAAAACGAGTGACCAAAAAAAAAAAAAAAAGAAAAAAGAAAAAGGAATGCTAGTTGTTTCTTTTTTTTTATTTCGTTCGTCAGCTTTCACCTCTGGTGAACTCCCTAGAGACTAGGGCATGTTATTTTGCGTGTTAATCTGGTTTTCCCTGGCATCCGTGTACACAGGGGTTCCTCGCCGCACGTGCAGATAACTCCGTCTGTGGATGTACTCATATTTTTTCCGTCGCTGAGTAATTGACGTTTCAAACCGGGCCTCGTTGCTGAGACCAGGGGTGGTTGCCTCAGAGAGAAATCACAAATAAAAATCTCAAATGGTGCACCTGGGATTTGTATAGATATCACAACCTCTCTGTCTAGCGGCCGGCGTCTTGCCTCGAGACCAACCAGTCCCCGTAATGTTAGTAAATTCGTTGTTCTTCCAGCATTCAGCCCAATATACGCGTTTTCAGCACGATACATCGGCTTTCTGTATGGGTACATTTTTAAATTGCTTATAAAAGTTGTCCGGGTATAGCTCATATTTTGGCTATCTCTTTGAAAATTGTAACTGTCAAGGGGTTTTTTTAACATGGGAAGAGTGCACACGAGACCTCCTATTTTTCGCCGCTATCAGAGAAGATTAGACACTGATCCTCGGATCTCATTACCCAGAAGCCAGAAAGGAGGTGTGGGGAAGAGCCACGGACTCGACGAGAAAAGCTCACATCGCCGATGCCAGGATTCAAACCCAGGATTTTCTTGGGCAGATGTGCTCGTCTTACTTCTTTCTGAACCAATCAGCCACACAACTAGGAAGTTAATGATCTTGCCATATTATGTATGTTCGTGGGTCAGCACTGAATCCCACAGAGAAACAGTAAAGTATCAAAGAAAGGTAGAAAACTGACATGCCCAGTAGTGTAGACAAAATATGGTGTTTGTGTCTAATTTTTTATCATTGACACATTTTTGGTATTATGGGTAATTTTTAATCCTTTCAGTCTTTCCTTATCAGAAACATGCTTAACCCATTTAAGGCTGGGTGAATTTGGTTACAACTGGCAAAACACAAGGAAAGAGAGATCGTGAAAGATAAAGAGAGAAGATACTAGACAGCTTAGTGTCGACGCACGGTAAACAGCGAACAACAATTTTGAAATGGTGCAACGAGAACAGAGAATTGTAGAGGGAAATTATTGCCTACGCCAGTCGGTATGACACACGAGATGACCTTGGAAGTCGTTGACTGGGAACGAATGTGGTTCCCGGTCTCCAGGAGTCCACAATAAGACCGTCTTATATTTGAAGGAAGTCAGTTTGTAATTGGTAGTTAGGTTAGATTAAATAACCTTTAGCGGAGCTGATTAAGCCGTCGAATGAGACAGGAAATGAACGGTATTTGCAACTGCGAGGATTACAAATCTGATATGACGTACGAAGAAAGGATGACAATTAATGGAACCAATGAATAGTTGAGAATCAGGTTTAAATTTAAGGTATAAATGACATTTGAATACCAGTAACTATAAATAAATAAGAATGAGTTTAAGAAACAAGCAGTGGATGGAAATAAATTATGGATTAATTATGTAAATGATAACTGATTTTCGGAACCAGGAAATCGATAAATATGAGTATATGAGCTCGATGAATATATGACATTGAGTTTACTGAGCCAAAAAATAGTGAGAAATTAGTTTTTGGAATATAAGATTTACGAAATTCTTTAAGGACTGAAAAAAAAAATCTATGAGAATGAGTAGAACTAATTAAATTGTGAAAATTACTTCATTTTAAGCCATATGGACATTAATGATGTTGTCACTGATGCAAGACACGGCACTTATATAAAAGCTTGGTAACCACTGAGACAAGGTTTGCTACGAAATGTTGACTGTCTGGTAAAATATCACATTGATTCTAGAGTTCATCATGATTTTGTGAGCGTTGGTATGAGACACTATTCAGTCACAGCAGAGCTGGCAAGTCCAATCTCTATGCGTTCGGTTCTGAAATTATAAATTATATCAATATTATGTTAGCACATGAAGGAATCGTCATAGAAATGAAGATTTCAGGAACAAATAATCCAGTTTAATATCTCTCTTTTATCAGAAACTTTCCTTTATATATATATATATATAACACACAAGAGTTCTCTCAATCCTAGCTTAGCTACTATAAAGAGTTCCTGTTGGATTCTTGGCCTTCTCTGAGCTGGTTAAACCTTCCATTGTTTCTCTCTGCCGTGCAGTCTTCCATTTACTAATGTAAGTAGAAGGTAGTACTTATACTCATTAATTTCATTTCTCCTTCACAAACTACAGGTGTTTCTTGCAATAAGATATTCTTGGTGCAGCTTTTCTTTAGCCTTTAGTTATTCCACGTGTTAATCTAGTTGTCGTTCCACAGATACAATGAAAGATAACAACTAGGATGTTTCAACTTTACGAATAAGACAAGACAAAAAAAAGAACGTTTCGATGAAATGGTCTTCAACAGGAAAGAAGAAAAAAAACCAGAATACAAATTCAGAAAGCCATCAGACGTTTATGTTATTTCTTTGTTGAGTCTTGTCATTTTCCCAAAACAAACATTCTAGTAGTTGTCTTTTATTGTATCTAAGCCTTTCGCCGAGACCATAGATGCTGTTTCATGTGTAGTCCTAGTGTTTCGCTAGCCAAATTGTTTTAATTCCTTTTCCTAGTCGTTGTTCTTCTAGCCAAACATGGAAAGTGAGAGACAATGAGAGAAAGAGAAAGATAAAGAGCGGGAGAGACAGACAGGGAGATCTCATTATTCGATTCTGCAGGTAGACAAGGCTATGTGTGCATCTCTTCGAGTAGAGTAATTGCATGTTAAACTGTACATTATTTTAGCATAATACCCAATTAGTCTGTTTCAGAAATACTCCAATGGTTTTGCATGGAAGGTCTTTGCTATTACTCTCCAATCAAAAGGATTACTGTAATTGCTTATTTCACCGTATTGTGACAGACACTTTTAGACATTTTAATAGATAATGATATATTTTAATATTCTCAGTCTACTGTTTAATTTATTGTTATAAATATTAATGAAACTTTTCACAGGCTATCTCGCTGACTATGTATCGTTTCTTCTGCTGTCCTTCCTCATTTGCCTTTCGACATCGCATGAGGATTACAATTTGCGGCCTTTAGGTGTATAATCGTATCTTTCCAGCTTTTTCTTGTCATTCGTCCAAAACATTTCATCTCGGTGGCGGTTATTTGTCTTATTGTTCTTGCATCTAGGGTTCAGGTCTGGCAGTGGTAACACACCGTTGGGATGAAGATCGTATTGTAGAATGCCTGTTTTTCCTTTATAATTATTTCCTTGTTAGTTATAGCTGTCAGATGATTTGACATGTTTTGTTGTATTTTGAGTCTATTTTTGCTGCTTGTGAATTGCCAAATGCCATTAGACTTCCTTGATATTTAAATTTCTCTACTTCTTTTAGTTGTCTACCGTCCTTCGTTATGTTGGTAATCTATTTCTCTTTTGCAATATTTATGACTTCTGTTTTGTTGATGTTTATTTCCATGTTGTTTTAAATGCCTGTGGTGTTAAGTCTAGTTAAATGTTCTCTACCGTGTGATTCTTCTAATCTCCTGTCTCCGATGGGTTAGCTAACTTGCATTTGTAATCGATGAAGGTAATAAACAATATGGGAGATAGTATGCACCCTTGTCTTACTCCTGTTCTAACTTCAAAATGGTCTGTTTAACCTGCTACTATTCTGACCTTACAGCTGTTGTTGATATAGAGATTTTTAATTAGATTGATTAGATATTGGCTTAATCAGTTTGTTGTTAGTATTCCTCATAGTTATTTTCTTTTTACTCGGTGGATTGCTTTTCCTTGGTCAATGAAAGCTGTATACAAATGTTGGTTATGTATCGCTACTTTATTTAATTTCTTTCGATTTACTTCTTTTCTTTAGCCTTTGGTTATTTTATTTATTAAAAAAAAAGTAAAGAGCCCCGTCACGCCAAGTGGTGTATAGGGAATATGGTGTTAGTGACCATCAATTTTACAGACCTTCAGCACATGATTTTTGGGGTAATGTGGTCGGTATTACACCCGTTCCGCTTTACTTCCCCAGAAAAAATCCCATACCCATTTACGGCCGGGTGAACCCGGAAGCCGTCGATTGGGATCAAACACTACCTCTTGTCCTTTGTAGTCCAGATCACTAACCACTGACCTATCGCGGCTCCCGAAATGACACTCAGCATCAGATATATAGGCTGAAAGAAAAGAAAATAATTTGATTATAACATGAGAATTATACCTAACCAGTTACCAGCAACAGAGGCCGATCTGGCTTCGAGACTCCAGAAAACTAAGAACCAGATGGATAAACAAATATTACATAATTCCTGCAGCGACACGGGGTAACAACTGTTAACAAGACAGACCAGTCTACCGGTGAGACGCGTTAAAATAATAATAAATCAGCATGTATTCATTATAAGGGAAATCCCGAGGCTAAAAACAGTCTTCTGAGTTTCCTGTGGTTTGTTGATTTCCTAGTGCAGTGCAATGTTTGTATTTCTGTGTAATTGACATATAAGTAATATACACGTTTACTTGGATAGAAAACTGAAGAATTCCTTAACATATTATGACACATACAATTTGGAGTTTTGACAATACGTGCATGTCTGTGTTAGTCACCTCTTGTGACTCGGGCAGATGGTGCTCGTAGACCTGGGAGGGCCGACCATCTAAGGGCAGAATCCCCCTACAGAAAAGACAATCTGCTGCCTTGCAGGGAGATTGAGGAAAATCAAAGGCTAAGGAAAGCAAACCTGAATAAAATGCTGGCTGAAATCGGATACCCTGGGCCACTGGCGCAGAACACAGTGCAACGTTTTAACGGGTGTTCAATCAGAGTGGATCTGGCAGACTCTAATTGTGATATTCGGACTGTGGGGGCGATCAACACACTTAACCTGACAGCTGACTTCATGTGAGAGTCTGGAATCCAACTCTGATTGAGTCCTGATCGCAGAGAGAGAGAGAGAGAGAGAGGGAGAGAGAGAGAGAGAGAGACAATACGTAGTTAGTGCACTTTAGCGTAGCCTATTGTGACAGTATGTGGTTAGAGCACTAGAGCGTGCCTCCTCTTGTGACAGTCTTGTAGGGGGCGGCATTAAAGCTTACCCTGATATGACAGCATCGTTACGCATCAAAGCTTACCCTGATATGACAGCATCGTTACGCATCAATGCTTACCCTGATATGACAGCATCGTTACGCATCAATGCTTACCCTGATATGACAGCATCGTTACGCATCAAAGCTTACCCTGATATGACAGCATCGTTACGCATCAAAGCGTACCCTTATATGACAGCATCGTTACGCATCAAAGCTTACCTTGATATGACAGCATCGTTATCCCACCATCCAGTTATCCCACCCTGATATGACAGCATCGTTACGCATCAAAGATTACCCTGATATGACAGCATCGTTACGCATCAAAGCGTACCCTTATATGACAGCATCGTTACGCATCAAAGTTTACCTTGATATGACCGCATTGTTACGCATCAAAGCTTACCCTGATATGACCGCATTGTTACGCATCAAAGCTTACCCTGATATGACAGCATCGTTACGCATCAAAGCTTACCTTGATATGACAGCATTGTTACGCATCAAAGCTTACCCTGATATGACAGCATCGTTACGCATCAAAGCTTACCCTGATATGACAGCATCGTTACGCATCAATGCTTACCCTGATATGACAGCATCGGTACGCATCAAAGCTTACCCTGATATGACAGCATCGTTACGCACCAAAGCGTACCCTGTATGACAGCATCGTTACGCATCAAAGCTTACTCTGATATGACAGCATCGTTACGCACCAAAGCGTACCCTGATATGACAGCATCGTTACGCACCAAAGCGTACCCTGATATGGCAGCATCGTTATCCCACCATCCAGTTATCCCACCCTGATATGACAGCATCGTTACGCATCAAAGCTTACCCTGATATGACAGCATCGTTACGCATCAAAGCGTACCCTTATATGACAGCATCGTTACGCATCAAAGTTTACCTTGATATGACCGCATTGTTACGCATCAAAGCTTACCCTGATATGACCGCATTGTTACGCATCAAAGCTTACCCTGATATGACAGCATCGTTACGCATCAAAGCTTACCTTGATATGACAGCATTGTTACGCATCAAAGCTTACCCTGATATGACAGCATCGTTACGCATCAAAGCTTACATTGATATGACAGCATCCTTACGCATCAATGCTTACCCTGATATGACAGCATCGTTTCGCACCAAAGCGTACCCTGATATGACAGCATCGTTACGCATCAAAGCGTACCCTGATATGACAGCATCTTTACGCATCAAAGCTTACCTTGATATGACAGCATTGTTACGCATCAAAGCTTACCCTGATATGACAGCATCGTTACGCATCAAAGCTTACCCTGATATGACAGCATCGTTACGCATCAATGCTTACCCTGATATGACAGCATCGGTACGCATCAAAGCTTACCCTGATATGACAGCATCGTTACGCACCAAAGCGTACCCTGTATGACAGCATCGTTACGCATCAAAGCTTACTCTGATATGACAGCATCGTTACGCACCAAAGCGTACCCTGATATGACAGCATCGTTACGCACCAAAGCGTACCCTGATATGGCAGCATCGTTATCCCACCATTCAGTTATCCCACCCTGATATGACAGCATCGTTACGCATCAAAGCTTACCCTGATATGACAGCATCGTTACGCATCAAAGCGTACCCTTATATGACAGCATCGTTACGCATCAAAGTTTACCTTGATATGACCGCATTGTTACGCATCAAAGCTTACCCTGATATGACCGCATTGTTACGCATCAAAGCATACCCTGATATGACAGCATCGTTACGCACCAAAGCGTACCCTGTATGACAGCATCGTTACGCATCAAAGCTTACTCTGATATGACAGCATCGTTACGCACCAAAGCGTACCCTGATATGACAGCATCGTTACGCACCAAAGCGTACCCTGATATGACAGCATCGTTTCGCACCAAAGCGTACCCTGATATGACAGCATCGTTACGCATCAAAGCGTACCCTGATATGACAGCATCTTTACGCACCAAAGCGTACCATGATATGACAGCATCTTTACGCACCAAAGCGTACCATGATATGACAGCATCTTTAAGCACCAAATCGTACCATGATATGACAGCATCTTTACGCACCAAAGCGTACAATGATATGACAGCATCTTTACGCACCAAAGCGTACCATGATATGACAGCATCGTTACGCACCAAAGCGTACCATGATATGACAGCATCTTTACGCACCAAAGCATACCCTGATATGACAGCATCTTTACGCACCAAAGCGTACCCTGATATGACAGCATCTTTACGCACCAAAGCGTACCCTGATATGACAGCATCTTTAAGCACCAAAGCGTACCCTGATATGACAGCATCGTTACGCATCAAAGCGTACCCTGATATGACAGCATCGTTACGCATCAAAGCTTACTCTGATATGACAGCATCGTTACGCATCAAAGCGTACCATGATATGACAGCATCTTTACGCACCAAAGCGCACCATGATATGACAGCATCGTTACGCACCAAAGCGTACCATGATATGACAGCATCTTTACGCACCAAAGCGTACCCTGATATGACAGCATCGTTACGCATCAAAGCTTACCCTGATATGACAGCATCTTTAAGCACCAAAGCGTACCCTGATATGACAGCATCGTTACGCATCAAAGCGTCCCCTCCTGTGACAGCATCTTTAAGCACCAAAGCTTACCCTTATATGACAGCATCGTTACGCATCAAAGCGTACCCTTATATGACAGCATCGTTACGCATCAAAGCGTACCCTTATATGACAGCATCGTTACGCATCAAAGCGTACCCTTATATGACAGCATCGTTACGCATCAAAGCGTACCCTTATATGACAGCATCGTTACGCATCAAAGCGTCCCCTCCTGTGACAGCATCGTTACGCATCAAAGCGTCCCCTCCTGTGACAGCATCGTTACGCATCAAAGCGTCCCCTCCTGTGACAGCATCGTTACGCATCAAAGCGTCCCCTCCTGTGACAGCATCGTTACGCATCAAAGCGTCCCCTCCTGTGACAGCATCGTTACGCATCAAAGCGTCCCCTCCTGTGACAGCATCGTTACGCATCAAAGCGTCCCCTTATATGACAGCATCTTTAAGCACCAAAGCGTCCCCTCCTGTGACAGCATCGTTACGCATCAAAGCGTCCCCTTATATGACAGCATCTTTAAGCACCAAAGCGTCCCCTTATATGACAGCATCGTTACGCACCAAAGCGTACCATGATATGACAGCATCTTTAAGCACCAAAGCGTGCCTTGATATGACATCATCGTTACGCATCAAAGCTTACCCTTATATGACAGCATCTTTAAGCACCAAAGCGTCCCCTCCTGTGACAGCATCGTTACGCATCAAAGCGTCCCCTTATATGACAGCATCTTTAAGCACCAAAGCGTCCCCTTATATGACAGCATCGTTACGCACCAAAGCGTACCATGATATGACAGCATCTTTAAGCACCAAAGCGTGCCTTGATATGACATCATCGTTACGCATCAAAGCTTACCCTTATATGACAGCATCTTTAAGCACCAAAGCGTGCCTTGATATGACATCATCGTTACGCATCAAAGCTTACCCTTATATGACAGCATCTTTAAGCACCAAAGCGTCCCCTCCTGTGACAGCATCGTTACGCATCAAAGCGTACCCTTATATGACAGCATCTTTAAGCACCAAAGCGTCCCCTTATATGACAGCATCGTTACGCACCAAAGCGTACCATGATATGACAGCATCTTTAAGCACCAAAGCGTGCCTTGATATGACATCATCGTTACGCATCAAAGCTTACCCTTATATGACAGCATCTTTAAGCATCAAAGCGTGCCTTGATATGACATCATCGTTACGCATCAAAGCTTACCCTTATATGACAGCATCTTTAAGCACCAAAGCGTGCCTTGATATGACATCATCGTTACGCATCAAAGCTTACCCTTATATGACAGCATCTTTAAGCACCAAAGCGTGCCTTGATATGACATCATCGTTACGCATCAAAGCTTACCCTTATATGACAGCATCTTTAAGCATCAAAGCGTGCCCTCCTGTGACAGCATCGTTACGCATCAAAGCGTACCCTTATATGACAGCATCTTTAAGCATCAAAGCGTGCCCTCCTGTGACAGCATCGTTACGCATCAAAGCGTCCCCTCCTGTGACAGCATCTTTAAGCACCAAAGCTTACCCTCCTGTGACAGCATCGTTACGCATCAAAGCGTGCCCTCCTGTGACAGCATCGTTACGCATCAAAGCGTACCCTTATATGACAGCATCTTTAAGCATCAAAGCGTGCCCTCCTGTGACAGCATCGTTACGCATCAAAGCGTCCCCTCCTGTGACAGCATCTTTAAGCACCAAAGCTTACCCTCCTGTGACAGCATCGTTACGCATCAAAGCGTGCCCTCCTGTGACAGCATCGTTACGCATCAAAGCGTACCCTTATATGACAGCATCTTTAAGCATCAAAGCGTGCCCTCCTGTGACAGCATCGTTACGCATCAAAGCGTCCCCTCCTGTGACAGCATCTTTAAGCACCAAAGCTTACCCTCCTGTGACAGCATCGTTACGCACCAAAGCGTGCCCTCCTGTGACAGCATCGTTACGCACCAAAGCGTGCCCTCCTGTGACAGCATCGTTACGCACCAAAGCGTCCCCTCCTGTGACAGCATCGTTACGCACCAAAGCGTGCCCTCCTGTGACAGCATCGTTACGCATCAAAGCGTCCCCTCCTGTGACAGCATCGTTACGCACCAAAGCGTCCCCTACTGTGACAGCATCGTTACGCACCAAAGCGTCCCCTGATATGACATCATCTTTACGCACCAAAGCGTCCCCTCCTATGACAGCATCGTTACGCACCAAAGCGTCCCCTCCTATGACAGCATCGTTACGCACCAAAGCGTCCCCTCCTGTGACAGCATCGTTACGCACCAAAGCTTACCCTGATATGACAGCATCGTTACGCACCAAAGCGTGCCCTCCTGTGACAGCATCGTTACGCACCAAAGCTTACCCTGATATGACAGCATCGTTACGCACCAAAGCGTCCCCTCCTGTGACAGCATCGTTACGCATCAAAGCTTACCCTGATATGACAGCATCGTTACGCACCAAAGCGTGCCCTCCTGTGACAGCATCGTTACGCACCAAAGCGTGCCCTCCTGTGACAGCATCGTTACGCATCAAAGCGTCCCCTCCTGTGACAGCATCGTTACGCACCAAAGCGTCCCCTCCTGTGACAGCATCGTTACGCATCAAAGCGTGCCCTCCTGTGACAGCATCGTTACGCATCAAAGCGTCCCCTCCTGTGACAGCATCGTTACGCATCAAAGCGTCCCCTCCTGTGACAGCATCGTTACGCATCAAAGCGTCCCCTCCTGTGACAGCATCGTTACGCATCAAAGCTTACCCTTATATGACAGCATCGTTTCGCACCAAAGCGTCCCCTGATATGACAGCATCGTTACGCATCAAAGCTTACCCTTATATGACAGCATCGTTACGCATCAAAGCGTCCCCTCCTGTGACAGCATCGTTACGCACCAAAGCGTCCCCTCCTGTGACAGCATCGTTACGCACCAAAGCGTGCCCTCCTGTGACAGCATCGTTACGCATCAAAGCGTCCCCTCCTGTGACAGCATCGTTACGCATCAAAGCGTCCCCTCCTGTGACAGCATCGTTACGCATCAAAGCGTGCCCTCCTGTGACAGCATCGTTACGCATCAAAGCGTCCCCTCCTGTGACAGCATCGTTACGCATCAAAGCGTCCCCTCCTGTGACAGCATCGTTACGCATCAAAGCGTCCCCTCCTGTGACAGCATCGTTACGCATCAAAGCTTACCCTTATATGACAGCATCGTTTCGCACCAAAGCGTCCCCTGATATGACAGCATCGTTACGCATCAAAGCTTACCCTTATATGACAGCATCGTTACGCACCAAAGCGTGCCCTCCTGTGACAGCATCGTTACGCACCAAAGCGTGCCCTCCTGTGACAGCATCGTTACGCACCAAAGCGTCCCCTCCTGTGACAGCATCGTTACGCACCAAAGCGTGCCCTCCTGTGACAGCATCGTTACGCATCAAAGCGTCCCCTCCTGTGACAGCATCGTTACGCATCAAAGCGTGCCCTCCTGTGACAGCATCGTTACGCATCAAAGCTTACCCTTATATGACAGCATCGTTACGCATCAAAGCGTCCCCTCCTGTGACAGCATCGTTACGCATCAAAGCGTCCCCTCCTGTGACAGCATCGTTACGCATCAAAGCGTGCCCTCCTGTGACAGCATCGTTACGCATCAAAGCTTACCCTTATATGACAGCATCGTTACGCATCAAAGCGTCCCCTCCTGTGACAGCATCGTTACGCATCAAAGCGTGCCCTCCTGTGACAGCATCGTTACGCACCAAAGCGTGCCCTCCTGTGACAGCATCGTTACGCACCAAAGCGTGCCCTCCTGTGACAGCATCGTTACGCATCAAAGCGTCCCCTCCTGTGACAGCATCGTTACGCACCAAAGCGTCCCCTCCTGTGACAGCATCGTTACGCATCAAAGCGTCCCCTCCTGTGACAGCATCGTTACGCATCAAAGCGTCCCCTCCTGTGACAGCATCTTTAAGCACCAAAGCGTCCCCTCCTGTGACAGCATCGTTACGCATCAAAGCGTCCCCTCCTGTGACAGCATCTTTAAGCACCAAAGCGTGCCCTCCTGTGACAGCATCGTTACGCATCAAAGCGTGCCCTCCTGTGACAGCATCGTTACGCATCAAAGCGTGCCCTCCTGTGACAGCCTTGTTAAAACATGGTCACGTTGATCTTTCCTTCACCTCTGCCATAGAAGAAATGTCTTGGTCCTAAAGCAGAGAGGATCTGACCATCATCACTACATAAATACCACGGCTATAAGAAAACACACGTTACTAAACTTATTCAATAATTTTGGAGGTTGGTGATGTCTTTCCAATGCTCTACATGTTTATTGTCAGTACATCAGCAAATCAAGACGGTAGTTAAAATACAATTGTGGTATTGAACATTCTTTCTAAGCACACGTAGTTAATCCGTACACATTTATAGCTGTCTGTCACATATTGTCCTAGATGAATCATCGTAATGCTTAGCTCGTTGATCATATGGTTCTAACTGTAACTGTTACTTGAAATCTTTTTCATTATCTGAAGTCACTTAATATATCTAGTTATATACTCTTGTCTGCAACTAAGCTCTCTACCCTAAACTGTTTCTCTACCACTCCCTCGCAAACAGTATCTCTATCACGGTACCATCTTGCCCTGAGCAACACAAGACCACCAGGGTCAGCACGTAGGGAGGAGTGCTTCTATGCACCAGTAGTGGCTGAATGACTACGTTTCCCTTGTGCTCACTGGTTTTACTGTTCACAATCATCGCTCTTGGGTTCAACTATATTTCTCATTGGTCAATTAGAAACGTGGAAATAACTTCATTCTCTCTTTTGTTTCATCGGGATTCCGTAAAAATCGTCCACAAACAATATCTCCTTAGTCCCGAGTTATCAAGGTTTTATCATCCTTAACTCATTTCTACCCCAACCGGTAAAGTCTTTACCGAGCGTCTGTCTAGGCCAGACAGTGCAATCTTCTTCCTTATACAATGTAACAGAGGTCCTATTTATATCTCTGCATTCGTACAGAGGGACATGACTGCCTACTAGTCAATATATGGCACATGATGATAAACTTAGAAGTCTTAGATATATGTCGAAGGACAGCAGCAGATAAATCTACACACACAAATACACACATAAAACAATAAACACTTCACCAGCTATATTAGTACAGAAGTAAATATGAGGAAACGCCTGAAAATAATACATTTTTGGAACAGGATGAACAAGGACAAACAGAAAATAAACGCAGTCGCATATTATAATATCAGATAACAAGAAACGAAAGAACTTAGGAGGTGAATCAAAGCTATGGTAATTAAAGATATAGACTATCCCCCCCCTTCTCTCTCCCTCTCCCCCCCCCCCCCCAACCTTCAACTCAAAGCAAGGAGGAACAGAACAATCAACTTTTTTTTTATCATTCTTTGCTGATGGTGGGGGTAGGGTTGGCGGGTTTGGAGAAGAGTTGATTAGTGTTTGATGTAGATTCTTGCCGTACAGAAATGTCGCTACACCTACACTAAAATAGAAGTCGGCATCCTTCAGAACAGTCT
The DNA here is from genome assembly GCA_032433765.1 of Megaustenia siamemsis. Lineage (NCBI taxonomy): Eukaryota > Metazoa > Mollusca > Gastropoda > Stylommatophora > Ariophantidae > Megaustenia > Megaustenia siamemsis. The sequence goes on along the minus strand of JAVIAB010000092.1, from coordinate 43,190,369 downwards.
CATAAGGCATGCGTTTATCTCACACGGAATGTGTACTGCATGCAAGACTGGAGAGCGAGTCACAAATAATAGCAATTATTACATATTTCAATATGATATAGAAAAGTGATTGATTTCCCAATTTCTAGATAAATTAATGAATGCCATTGTTTTTACAGACACTAATAGATCACGAGTAAATAAACATTTGTAAAAGATGAGTGGGAGTGTCAGGCAGTCTCAGAACATATTAATTATGCACAATTTGATGAGAAGCAGGAACACAATCGATGGCATTGTGTATTTTTTTTAAATAATAGAAAGTACATGCGCATTAAAAATAAGGAAATGAAGACGCACGGTAATTATTACGAAATATTTAAAATGATAAGTAAATAAACATATATTCTTAGTGCTGGGATTGTACGCATTTTTTAAAAAAAAAGTATGCACTTTCGTTAGATGTAGTGAACACAATCAATGTAAGTACTTACATTTGATACGTTAGTGAACTGAACCTCATCATCATAAAATACCGTGCCTGCTGGCGTAGGTGATCATATCTCTCCACAACTTTCGATCACGACAGTTATTTATCGTTTCTGTTGTTGACCTTCTACCAAGCCATTCTCTTAAGCTGTCTGGTATCTTTTTCTTTTTGCTTTCCTCTATCTCTTCGTCCCTCAATTTTCCCAGTTGTTACAACATATTCTAACTGTTCTCTTCTCATTACATGGCCAAAAATGATGATTGTTTCTTCCTAATATTGGAAATTAGCTCTCTTTTTGCTTTGGCCTCTTTCAGAAAGTTTTCATTACTCTTCTTTGCTGTCCATGGTATTCTCAGCATTCTTCTGTAAAACCACATTTCTACAGGCTCCAGTGGTTTCCTTGTCTGTTGTCCGATTGTCCATGATTCACATCTATATGTTAAGATTGGCTCTACATAGCATTTAAACTCTTTTTCTTGTTTCTATTGTCAGAAATGGATCGCATAGTGTCTACCTCATTTTTTGGAAAGCTTCTTTTGCATGAGCCATTCTGCATCTCACCTCTTCTGTACATCTTCCGTTTGAGGTTAACAAAGTTCCCAAATATTTAAATTCATTTACCTGTTTTAATATTGTTCCACTTGTCTTTATTTTGCACTGAGGTGATGTCTTTAAACCTACTGATGATGTAAGGTTTGATTTAGTCCCAGTCAACACCTTCTAGGTTCACACAGTCTAAAATAAATACTGGCTTTTATTGTTTTTGGAAGAAAGACTACACTTGCATGATACTGATGACCACATTACCCAACAAGTCTCGATAGCTAAACAAAAGCGGGAACATTCTTACCTTGTTTCCAATACTTCACGAGGCCTGACAAAGTTCTCTTCTCTATTATATGAAACGCAATCTGTCTATGTTATGCTTCTCCTGCTTGAGAACATCTTCAGCAGAGCATCTTCGACAGAACATCTTCAATAGAACATCTTCAACAGAGCGTCTTCAACAGAACATCTTCAACAGAGCATCGTCAACAGAACATCTTCAGCAGAACATCTTCAACAGAACATCTTCAACAGAACATCTTCAACAGAAAATCTTCAACAGAACATCTTCAACAGAGCATCTTTAGCAGAGCTTCTTCAACAGAGCATCTTCAGCAGAACATCTTCAACAGAACATCTTCAACAGAACATCTTCAACAGAGCATCTTTAGCAGAGCATCTTCAGCAGAACATCTTCAACAGAACATCTTCAACAGAACATCTTCAACAGAAAATCTTCAACAGAACATCTTCAACAGAGCATCTTTAGCAGAACATCTTCAACAGAGCATCTTCAGCAGAACATCTTCAACAGAACATCTTCAACAGAACATCTTCAACAGAAAATCTTCAACAGAACATCTTCAACAGAGCATCTTTAGCAGAGCATCTTCAACAGAACATCTTCAGCAGAGCATCTTCGACAGAACATCTTCAACAGAACATCTTCAACAGAGCATCTTCAACAGAACATCTTCAACAGAACATCTTCAACAGAGCATCTTCAACAGAAAATCTTCAACAGAACATCTTCAACAGAGCATCTTTAGCAGAGCATCTTCAACAGAACACCTTCAACAGAGCATCTTTAGCAGAGCATCTTCAACAGAACATCTTCAACAGAGCATCTTCAGCAGAACATCTTCAACAGAGCATCTTTAGCAGAACATCTTCGACAGTACATCTTCGACAGTACATCTTCGACAGTACATCTTCGACAGAACATCTTCAACAGAACATCTTCGACAGAACATCTTCAGCAGAGCATCTTCGACAGAACACCTTCAACAGAGCATCTTCAACAGAACATCTTCAACAGAACACCTTCAACAGAGCATCTTCAACAGAACATCTTCAACAGAGCATCGTCAACAGAGCATCTTCAACAGAGCATCTTCAACAGAACATCTTCTACAGAACATCTTCAGCAGAATATCTTCAACAGAGCATCTTCAACAGAACATCTTCAACAGAGCATCTTCAACAGAACATCTTCAACAGAACATATTCAACAGAACATCTTCAACAGAGCATCTTCAGCGGAACATCTTCAACAGAGCATCTGCAGCAGAGCATCTTCAACAGACCATATTAAGCAGATCATCTTCAACAGAGCCTCTTAAACGGAACATCTTCAACAGAGCATCTTCAGTAGAACATCTTCAACAAAACATCTTCAGCAGAGCATCTTCATTGTACAACGAACAATTCCATAGTGCTCAGATCCCCAGCACGTTTCTCAGTATGAAGCACGTCCGCCACATACTAGCGAAAGCACAGAAGATGGCTTCAGCTCAGATGTACAAACTGCTTAGCTCCAGCGAAGATTTTGTACTCCACCTCCTTAATCGCCTTCTACAACATGCGTGGCAGGTGACAGTGGCTCTATTCTTTTCTTCACTCACCATGGTTTGCCTCAGTAGCCACACCGACATCTTTTGCAAGCTTATAAACTATTCATTTCCCTGCAGTAACAAAGAAAACTAATACAGATATACAAATGACATCATGAAAAAGTCATTCTGAAAATAATAATTGATATTTAACAATTTTGTGTTAGTGTTTTAAGCTCACCTACCCTGTGACGTAGTTCTCGTAACGTACATGTTTTTAAAAAAATATATATTTGTAATACGTGTAATGTTTTAAAATAATATTTGGGTAGCGGAAATTTAAATTATTTTGGAATGCGATTTTGTCATCAGATAAATAGAACAACCATACAATGATCACATTTTTTAAACATAAATAATTCATAATTTATGAAAATGTTCAATTAATCTAACGGGACGAAACTGATTTTGAAGTGTTGACGTCAGAAAAAAACATAAATATGTAACAAACGTATAGACAAATAGATAACAAAAAGATAATATACTTGTTACTCATCCTCACGAGAACGGAGCTTAATCAAATGCCACTGCACATCTACAACAACCGATAATAAAAAAATAAAGTATCAAGGAATGCCACAAGCGAAATAGATAGACAATTTTACAGAAATCTTCAGTGCCACAAGCTGCAAGTTGAATACTTTTAGTCCGGGATAGAAAACTGCACATCATCTCAAACCCTGAGTCTACATGTTGGTAAGAAAAGTAAATCACCAGCTCGTTAAGAAAGGATGCCGCCTTACTGAACCACTCGAAATCATACAAGATTAAGTTCAAGTAAAACTTTAATTACTTCAGATACACAAAACATTCTCAGAATACTTAATTTAATTATCACTACATCACATATTAATGAAGTGCGTGACAATCAAATTGACGAGGGAAATCATATTATATTCTGAAACAGAAACATACAGATATCAGCGCCTGGACAAAACAACATTTTTTTCAATCGAAATAAATAGAAACTCATAGAAAGCGATGAATCTCAAGCAGAAAGATATTGTAAGTCTACATATTTAAAAAGAAAACAAAAATAAAAATAAAAATTAATTGTTGTTGTAACTTGTAAAGGTTGAAACATATTTTAATGGCAAAGATGGCGCGAGACAATTTAGAATAACAACAATATGTAGATAATAAATTTAAGAAGGTACACATATAAAAGTAGTCGTTTTGAAATTTATCAATAAACAGCTTAAACGTGTCAATTCAAAGGCTTCTAACAGGAGAACGATAGATGACAAGTGAACATTAATAATAAGGAATTGAATAGGGAGAAAATGAAAGCAAAAAGACAAGGATTAAAAAACAATGGAGAAGAATAATTCAAACAAAGACACAATTAAAAAAAAAATCCAAAGATGTTAGTTATTGTACAAAAAGTGCCAGCGGAACTCATTAAAATAAGATTGAACACTATTCAGAGCTGAATTAGCATCTTGTATAAGAAAGATAAGAAAAGGACATCACTGCAATGCACATTAAAGACAAGTGGAACACTATTAAAACAGGTAAATGAATTTAAATACTTGGGAATATTGTTAACCTCAGATAGTAGATGTACAACAGAGGTGAGATGCAGAATAGCTCAGGCAAAAGTAGCTTTAAAAAAAATGAGGCAGACACTGTGCAATCCATTTTTTACAATGAAAATAATAAAAACAGTTGGAAAATATTGTGACAACTGGGAAAATTGTGGGACGAAGAGATTGAGGGAAGCAAACAGAAAGTTACCAGACAGCTTAAGAGAATGTCTTGGCAGAAGGTCAACAACAGAAATGATAAATAACTTTCGAGATGGAGAGTTGTGGAAAGACATGATCACCTATGCCAACAGACATGGTACTTGATAACGACCATGGATAAGAAAGATCACCATTAACATCTTATGAAAAAAGATCACCTTTTTCAATTTTAAATACTTTTTTTAAACACTAAAAGACACTGACTTTGTCCAAGAGCATTAAATCTATGTATCATGAAACCGGAACTACTATTGGCACAACTGAGGAGTTTCTAAACTATACGGGAGGTCAAAAAGTAATGCACACCAATTTTTTTCTCGGCTAATAATAAAGATAGGAATATGAAATTTTGCACACTTGGAATATGACATGTTCCAATTATGTGTACCAAATTGCACAGCATTCTGATAAATATTACGCAATCTATGAACCGTTAAAATGGAGCTTGCCAACAATGTCCGTTACAAACAGCGAATTGTCATAGAATTTCTGGTTGCGGAAAAAGAAACTGTGGCAAACATTCATAAACGACTGTGTGCAGTGTACAAATGTTCTGCAGTCGATAGGAGCACAGTTAGTCGCTGGGTTCAGAGAATTAAAGCTGCAGAAAGTGTACGAGTGGAGCTGCATGATTTACCGCGTTCTGGACGTGTTGCCTCGGCTACCAGCACAGACATGTTAAACCGGGCTGATGCCATTATTCGTAAGGATAGGCGTATCACTAGTCAGCATTTGGCATTGCAGCTTACAGTCAGCAAGGGAAGTGCAATCGCAATTTTTAAAACTCTCGGATATTCAAAGATTTGCGCTCGATGGGTTCCTCGGTGCCTAACAAATGATCACAGAGTTCAAAGAAAAACATTCTGTTCTGAATTGTTGGAGCGTTTCGGTGTTAAAGGAGAAATGTTTTTGTCAAAAATTGTTACCGGTGACGAAACGTGGGCACATTGTTATGAGCCTGAAACAAAAATGCAGTCAATGGAATGGCATCATCCGCAGTCACCAAAAAGAAAAAAATTCAAAACATCTCCATCAGCCGGAAAGGTGATGATCACTGTCTTCTGGGACATTGATGGTGTGATTCTTGTTGATGTAATGACAAGAGGTGAGACAATCAACTCGACAGCTTACATCAATACACTGACAAAACTCTAAAATCTGTTCCACAGAGTTCGGCCTAATAAGCCATCTGCAGATTTGTTGCTTCAACATGACAATGCACGCCCTCACACAAGTCTGGTAACACGGGAAGCAATCAACAAATTTGGTTGGACTGTACTGCCCCATCCTCCTTAAAGCCCTGATCTGGCTCCCTCAGATTTCCATCTGTTTGGACCACTCAAAAAATTCCTGCGTGGGACACACTTTGACAATGATGAGGGTGTGATCCGTGCAGTTAAAAAATGGCTACGCGAGCAGGACAAAACTTGGTACAAACGAGGCATTCATGACCTAGTTTCGCGTTGGCGTAAGGCAATACGCTTGGACGGAGATTATGTTGAAAAATAGGTAGCGTAAAGGGGATGTTCAGCTACAATCTGTGAAAATTTCACACATTTTGCCCGAATAGTTTCCGAGAAAAACATTGGTGTGCATTACTTTTTGACCTCCCTACGTACATGCAACCAGTCAAGTGTTATAATTTTAAATGAGTCTCAGCGACCAACTATTGTGACCTATAGAAGTGAATCACAGACAGTAGACAAAAAATGAAAAAATGATTAGAGGTCACAAAGATGGGACTTTTCAGAAGAGTGCAGAGTTCCCGAGATAATAAAAAAAAACCACCGAAGAAATTCCCAGCCATACAAAAAAAAGATAACTATTTAAAACACATCAGAAAGAAACAAACATTTTGTCGGTACATAGTCTGAAGAAGAAAGTTGGAGGTAAAGGCATCTGACGGCAGCAGAGTTGGAAGTTGTCAGCCACCCACAACTGATGGCTAGCGCTAGGGTCGGTGACCCAGAACCACCAAGACCCTGCTGCACCTCTCTGTGGTGCCACTAGAAACAGACTAACATGTCTAGGTTAACCGAATAGGGATCGAAAAGGGAAGACAACCCGGTACTAAAAATAATATGCTGAAGTCGGATGTGTTGGGCCGAAAGGCGCAGTTTTACTGCGAGCCACAACACAACGTATTCACACTACGTAACGTCACTTTAAGGGCGGATGATGAAGAGGTGCATTTCTTTAGTCATCGAGCGAACGCAAGCAAACAAAATTAAAGTTGGAGTATTTGGTTACAACTTGTAAAATACAGGGAAAGAGATATCGCGACCGACAAAGAAAGATACTAGATAGCTTTATGTCGTGGCAGACAAACAGTCAAAATCAGAATTGATACAATGCAACTGAGGTCAGAGAATTGTGGAAACCATGTCCAGAATTAGGCATAAGCTAAATAATAATCTACAGCTTAAAGTTACACAATCCGAGTGGCCTAAAACAATTTTCAGAATTATTTTTTTTCCCAATACATTGTTGTCTCAGCTGAGACATGGTGGAGGAGGCCTCAACATTTCGTTAACTCTTTCTGTACGGAATCTTTTTATCAACGCAAAGAAAAAGAGACTTCAGAGACAACATTTTTCATGATTTTAAGAATTAATCTATGTATTAATATTTATCTAATATATAACATACTATATATATATATATTTAGATAATTGAAGAAGCTGTTAGATTTCACCAATACCAAGACGATACAAGACTTGTAAAAAGAATATGATTTGATGACGTTGACACTAATCAAATTGAGAGTGGCGAACTATGTGGCGAAAGGTAAGCGACTGAAATCGGCGTGGCGAACATTGCGGCATAACATGCGGAAAGATACCAAGTCTAAATAATGTCCTGGGGGAAGGACATGAATGGCATCAACGCCAGCAGTTTGGAGCACGATGGTGATATTGATCAATATAATTAATGTACTAAATAATAAAGAAACATGCATGGTGAATTCTACAAAGAATATAATTACAGAGTTAAAAACTGTTTTGTTATGGAGATTAACAAATTATGTATAGTAGAAGAACATGGTTTACTGTTTTGGTGGCTTTACAGACAAATAACCATGTACTAAACAAACTGTAGAGCTATCAAGAGCATTCCATTTTTTAAATCTCCCAGCGCTGTAAGGCACGCAGTCCTGGTGTCGACGCGATTAGTCAAGGGTTCAACTGCCATCTGTGGCTAATTTCTTTCCATGACCAACACGATTTCAGAGTTCACCAAACTGTTGAAAATGGGTACCGGAAATTTTCTAAGGAAAGTATTACATGCTAATAGCTCTATCACACATGAATGTGTCGATGATGATGAACACAAATGGCGCTATCATCAACATTCTCCATACATCACAATGTGTGACAGGTTCGTTCCTTGCTTACTAATTGTGAGGCATAGCAAGGCTGAGAATAGAACAGAGAACATCACAATTGTTAGAGAATTTCATTGCTGAAATCTGCATATGATGCATGATCTCGCAGTATAAATAAACTGTCATAATTTTTGCTCGTATTTTTATTGTCAAGGGTCGAACTCCCGACTACTTATAGTGAAGTGACCAACTGAGAAGAAAAATGCTCTCAACGTTTGATGAATTGTAGATGTACTCAAATGTTAGGAACGCCTTTTGTCATTTGTCGCACAAAGAATAATAAACGAAGGAGAACACAGACTGTGACCAATCGATCTTTCATGAAATAAAAAAAAGCTGGTAAAATTAATTATTATAAAAGGAAGGAAACTTAATAAGACGTTTTCGGATAATTAAAATATTACATTGTTGATTTAATCAGTGCGCTTTTTACATAAAAATAAGTTTATCGAAGATCTATTATCGCGTCCCACAAAACGAGAAAATAGTTCTGTTCTAGGAGAAACTCACTTGTATTTATATTTGTTTTATTGTTTTCAACGACCATAAAATGGGGACGTAAACTGACAACAATTCTAGTTTCAGAGATGAAGTATGCCAGCACTGTTCCGAGAATCCCCAAGGTTATGAAATGAAAAAGGAGAATAGTAAATTGACAAAAATAAGTTACACAAATGTTTTATTATTTTATTGAATGATATTCTGCATGTCATCTTAGTACTGTAATGCATCTCCCATTAGAAGATATTATTGTGTCCAGGTATTTGAGCTGACTGACTTGCTTCAAATCTGTCATAATTTATTTTAATCGTGCACATTTCCGCTGAGATAATACTTGTTTTCTTGCTGTTTAGACCATGTCCTCTGCTGTAATTTCCTTCTACTATCTCATTAATCGTTGATTTCCGCCCTTCTTCACTTTTTGCAATTAAGACTTTATACATCAGCATATCTTAGGTTGTTAACATGAAGTCTGCTAACTGATATCTCTGACATGGCTTCTATTTAAATATACTTAACCTAGATCTCCAGGGAGGAACGTTTACAGCTATTTCAGTTTAAAGACACGATCGAAGCAATGAAAATAAGATTGGAAATGTAGCAGAATCTTCAGGAGACGATCAAACAGAAACTACGCAACTCTTCGTAAATCTCATCATCTATTTATTCAGTTCCGTCGATGAAGAGTGTCTGAAGTGGACACTGCCCTTAAAGCTCGAAGTTTCTGAGATATGCTGCATCGACTTTGTGAATAAATTCTAGCTCTGGTGCCTGAAACAAAATTAAATTTGCCATTTATTTTAAGCTAGAAGACTTAAACTAGAGCAGCTTGCAACAGCAGAGAGCTATTAAAGAGCTGTCGGAATAAATTCTTCAAATAATAAGCAAAACATTAAAATGCAGGTAAATAAATTGCATTATCAGTTTCTCGTGAACAGATTATCAAGTCATTTAAATTGTAAAAAAATTTATGTGGAAGACAAAAATATACAGTCATAATAAATTGAAATGAAACAAATATTTGCAAGATTATCAGCTGACTGTTGTATATTTCAACAAAGATTGCTGCCAGTGGTGTTTTGTTATTTTTTGTTTGTGTTATTTACAAGTTCACAAATGTATGAACATACATCAAAACTCTCATGTATATAAATAGAAAGTGAAGAAATAGAACTAGAGCCAATACTAGATGAAGTTCGTTCAGCAATTAACAAATCTGAAGAGAGGGAAGTTACTAGGAAGTGATGATATTCCAGCAGAAATCATCCTGGGTGGAGAGGAGGCCAGTGTTCGTATCTACCATGCGCTGTGTGTCAGGAAGATCTGGAAAAATACAGACTGGTCGGAAGCCTGGGAAAAGATCAGTGTACATCCCCATTCCAAAGGAAGGAAATCTGAAGCTATGTTCTAACTACAGAGCTATTGCCCCAAGTAGTCATGCCTGTAAGATACTCTTACAGATCATCCCTATGAGGATAGAACAGAAGTTAAAACAGAACTTCATGTAGTCCATACAGGTTTCATACACAGTAGAGGTACCCGGGGCCATATCTTTACATGAGAAACATTTTTGAGAAGTGTAGGATATACAACTTAGAACTGCTTTAATGTCTCATATATTATAGTAAAACATTTGACTGCGTACATCATCAGAAACTGTTGAACATCATGAAAGATATGTGCTTTCCAATACATCTAAAACAACTTATCGAATCACTGTATCAGGAACAACCATCAGCGTATAAGAATATCGGGCGAAATATCAAATTGGTCTGAAGTACAAAAAGAGGTGAGGCAGAGTTACATCCTGTCTTCATACCTGCTCAACATCTATGCAAGAACATCATGAGAAATGTCAGAAATGATGACAGATTTGTGAAGTTCGACCCTTCAATAATAAATGACAACATAATTCCAGAACTCAGATACGCTGATAACACAGCCCTCTTCTCAAACAGCGCAAACTGTTTAAATGAGATAACAGAGCGTATCAAAAAACATTGAAAAACAAAACGCCTATTCTAAACATACATAATAAAACAAAGATAATGTCAATTAACAAAGCACAAAACTAACCCCAAATCACCACCAATAGTGAAGAACTTGAAAGTGTAACAAGCTATGAATATCTTGAACATATAGTAACTAACAGTGGAGATTGCCAGAAGAGATTAAATAATAACTTGCAATAGCAACACAAAAATTAAACGCCAGAAAGAACATGTGGCACAATACCAGCAGTCTGTAAAAATAAAATTACTGAGGGCCAGTAGTTCCCCAGTAGCAAGATATGTTTGTGAATCATGGACAATATCGCAAACAACAAGGAAGAAAATGGATTCATTCGAAACAAAATGCTACAGAAAAATCCTTGATACATTGGATAATGAAAAAGAGCAATAAAGATATAATAAAAGAGTTAAACATTAACAAGAACTGGCTTACAAACACTTGTCTGCAGAGAAAATTGAAATACAATGGCCACGTCAAAAGACACAGCGGACTGAAAAGAACAAAAATGGAAGGCACAGTTCGTGGGCGACGCATCAAGGGCAGACCAAGAAAAAATGTAGTTTCAAGCCATCAAATAGACATTGAACATGACAACAGAAGACGTGGGGGATCTGGCTAGAGACAGATCCTTTCAGACGGGCTGAGGTGAATGCAACCTTCTGTGGGAGATCTGGCTAGAGACAGATTCTTACAGACGGGCTGTGGTGAATGCAACGTTCAGTGGGAGATCTGGCTAGAGACAGATTCTTACAGACGGGCTGAGGTGAATGCAACCTTCTGTGGGAGATCTGGCTAGAGACAGATTCTTTCAGACAGGCTGTGGTGAATGCAACGTTCAGTGGGAGATCTGGCTAGAGACAGATTATTTCAGACGGGCTGTGGTGAATACAACGTTCAGTGGGAGATCTGGCTAGAGACAGATTATTTCAGACAGGCTATGGTGAATGCAACGTTCAGTGGGAGATCTGGCTAGAGACAGATTCATTCAGACGGGCTGTGGTGAATACAACGTTCAGTGGGAGATCTGGCTAGAGACAGATTCTTTCAGACGGGCTGTGGTGAATGCAACGTTCAGTGGGAGATCTGGTTAGAGATAGATTCTTTCAGACGGGCTGTGGTGAATGCAACGTTCAACAAAGGGCATGCTACCTGATGATGATGATTTACAAGTTTAATGGAATCACTTTAATTGTTATAATAAAGATAGTTTGCGATTTTTGTCTTCCTTTTCTCCGCGTTTACGGGTCATTGAAGATATTAGCAACTATTAACAAACACTTGATTCACTTAAATTGTTCTAATTATATTATCCAATTATACCTACAGGTATCCGCAGGAAATGAAAATATTTAAAGTCAGCATTTGGCTAAAACTAAGAATATCAAAATGTTATATCTTTTAAATATTCCTGAAGAATATGGAAAGAAACATGGTCATTAGACAAGAAAACAGAACCGAAAATTAAAGCCTTTGAAATGTGGATTTATAGAAGAATAGGCAGAATTGGATGGAAGGAAAAGAAAACAAACGATGAAGTCTTAAAACAACTAAAAATGAAACAACAACCACTAAAAACAATTCAAACAAGACAAATGAGATTGTTGGGACATGTTAAAAGACACAGAGCCTACTAAAAGTAATCTTGCAAAGAAAAATACAAAATAAAAGAGGCAGAGGCAGACCAAGCCCAACACGGACGAGTAACATCAAAAGATGGACAGGCCAACCTATGACAGTCTGCACCATCAAAGCAAGAGGCAGAGTGGAATGGCGCTCCATGGTAGCCAACCTTCGAAGCGGAGACGGCACTCAATGATGATGATGATGATGATTTGGCGATGTAAAGGGTAAGAATCGATTGCTTTATATTATAAATAAATGAATCCCTGATTCAGTAACTCCCCATATCCACTCTATCACTTGTCACAGAATTTCCCAAAATGCGTAAGCAAATTCTGTTGATAAGGTCGCTCCGTGCAGGTCCTACTCGATTACACAGGCGACGATTCCAAACCTCTTTAGTCGCTTCTTACGATATGTGTAGCAAGTGGCTCTATTCCTTTCTCCCAGCACCCCTCAGTGCTCCGGTAGCCACACGGGGGTATCAGTATTTGAACATTACATACGGGTATCTGTAGATTTGAGGCTATACTTTTCTAATTACATATTTTGTGTAGTAGAAATAATAACTGCAACTTACTTTTCGTTCAGTGTCATAACGTACTTATCAGTGTTCTTTCCCCCAATGGAGATGTTTTAAATATGTTAGCCACAAGGTGGAGCTAATCAATCATGACGTAATAGTCATAAACAACAATTGATTTATTTATCTTTTAGAATTAATGTATAAAAAAGAGAAAAATAAATGTATTTACACTGCTCAAACCAAAATTCATTGCTGTAAAATAGAACTGATAAGATTGACAAGATACTCTGTCCATTATATCCTTGTATATAAAGTGTTTGAATAATTTGTATTACTTTAATATTGAGAACTGCAGTAAACTGTCTACCAGTGAATTAATCCACTGAAGTCTATTTTGATCACGACAGACGTCTTCTTGGTTCACCCAATACTAAATCGGTACAGGTACGTTTGTACACAAAATTGCGCTGCTGACCATATCACCCAAAACGTGCCGATATTACAAAATATATTTGCATTAACATCACAATTTATAATCGCAGCGTGGTGTGACAGGATTCTTTCTCTTTCTTCTTTTTTAAAATGCCCATTCTAATGTTGGTATGTTCTTTCCTTTCTCTCTTTACTTGTTTTGTGCATAATCCAAACGTTACATTTTATTGTGCAAGCAATATAGTTATCGATGAGTAGATATCTTAAAGACACTGAATGGTTGCTCTTTAAATAAGGATATCGGAATATCAATGGATTTAAATTTACATTCACATGATGAATAGGACTAGGAATCGAGCATGACATGAGAAAAAACAATCAATAAGAGGACGGATAAAAATGTATGCCAGCCACTGAAAGCAATATTTGCTATGTGTTTTGAAGCACAACTGACTACATCAACGTTCTCTATTAATATTTTTCTACAGTCTTTGTTTGGGATCCAGCGAAGTTGAATCCTGTCTATTCATTGATGCTGTCCTCCACTCTCTTTCATTATCTTCCTCTTCTTCCCCCTACTTGCAGAGTTCCCTGAAGAATGCTCTTTGTCAGGCCAGATGATCGAGATACGTGGTTAATAGTTCAAAGGTCATACGTGCCCCGATATCTGTCATTCCTGTTACATTCCAAGAAAGACATGGACAAGACCTTGCGATAACATTTCACCTCCATGACTTGTATTTTTTTTTGCTAGAAGGGTCAATGTTTGGCAAGCGTATAGAACAACTGATATAACAAGGACATCAGCTTAATTTTAGAGCCTTGATTGAAGTTCTTATCGTTCCATACACGTTTTAAATTTGCAAAGGCTAATGTAGTTTGCGCAATTTTTTTCGGTATTTCAGGTTTTGATAGATCGTCGCTGACAATTGATTTTGTGTGTGTTTACATTTGTGAATTGTTTCTCGTTCTTTTACACATATATTTATTTTTGCAACGATGCCATGGGGATTATGGGTCATCTTATTTTTCCAGCTAAGATCAGCACATGTCACGTGCAGCATGTGTTTTATGTATTTGCTGTATAAGGTCAGTTCTGGTTCCGTTCCTGCCTCACCATCGATGTCTTCGACAAACCGGGGGTTATTAATAATTCTCCCACCAATATTGACAAATGACATTTAAGAAAGATCAATACATGTGAGATGCGTTGCTTGAGAAAAGTAACAAACAACACAAGAAGAGTTAGAATACCAAATGAAACCATAAGAAAAATAGTAGGAACAAAACCCTGTCAAGAATATATAGAACAAGTACAACTTAAATGGTTTGGCCACCTGGTCTGAATAAATCCTTACCAATCACCATCAAGGGCGTTCTTCTCGAGAATGCATGGAAAAAGACCACGAGGAAGAGCCAGAAGAAGATGGGTAGATGCAGTGACAGAGACATGTAACAAAAAAGGAAAATCACTAATTCAGACAATTCGAGCAGCTCAAGAACGACAAATGATATAAACCACGACACCTTTTAGGTATCAGTGAGAAGTGAAAAGAAGAAGAGAAGACAATTTTTTTTTCTCGGTCTTCTAAAGCGTCCATGATAATTTATTATATTATATTATATTATATTATATTATATTATATTATATTATATTATATTATATTATATTATATTATATTATATTATATTATATTATATTATATTATATTATATTATATTGTATTGTATTATACTGTACTGTACTGTACTGTACTATACTGTACTATATTATACTATACTATATTATATTATATTATATTATATCATATCATATCATATCATATCATATCATATCATATCATACCATACCATACCATACCATACCATACCATATCATATCATATCATATAATATCATATCATATCATATCATATCATATCATATCATATCATATCATATCATATCATATCATATCATATCATATCATATCATATCATATTATATTATATTATATTATATTATATTATATTATATTATATTATATTATATTATATTATATTATATTATATTATATTATATTATATTATATTATATTATATTATATTATATTATATTATATTATACTTTTAATTCTATCCATTCTTTTTTTGATTAAAAAGAAACAACGAAATGTTTCCATAGGTAAAGTCACAATAACAACGATGAATCTCAATTACCTTCGAACAATCTCAACAACAACAACAACAACAACAACAACAACAACAACAACAACAACATTAGCGTCTTTTTAAAATCGGATTTAACTTGCCATCACCATCATGTGCCGTACCGGTTGGCGTAGGACTTAACTTACAGAAAAACATTTAATTCTAATACCAGACTTATTGCATTATGGGCAAACCAATGTGTCCTAAATCTTGTTCCTTTAAAATTCCATCACGAGAGCACACTCTCCCACAGCTTTTGCGAAAATCTTGGCTTTTTTGAAAATCAAACAAATCATATAACCAAATATTGCTGACTGACTGCAGAACCGATCATAAAATAATGAGAATATTGTGTGCTTTTTGCAAAGTCAGATCTCTAGTCACTAAGTGAGTAGATAATTTGGAAGAGAGATACAAATATTATCTTTCGTATGAAAACCATGTCCTGAGCAGATTTCATATTTCTCTTATTTTTTAGGGCAAATAATATATTAAAAGAGGAAAAAGGAGAAAGAGAGAGGGTTGTAAGGGGCAAAGACAGAGAAACAAATTGTGAGAAAAAGGAGGGAGAATAAGAGGGGAAAAGAAAAACGAAGCGAAAGAGAAATGTGAAATGAAGAAGTAAAGCAGAGAAAGATGAAGGAGGAGAGAAAGCCAGATGTAAAATAATGTAATTGAAAGAGAATGAAGAGAGAGAAATGTTAGATTAAAAAAAAAAACTGATAGAAGAGAAAATTAAATAATATGTAGAAGAGCTAGAATAACAGATACAAATTAACGAAGTGAAGCAACTTAATACCGTAACTTATTTAAAATTAAAAAAAAATCACGTGGAATATGAGATTTGCCAGGAAATCTAGTTTTAGTAATATGAGAAAGACAAACGAAAACAATATGTTTGATAGAAACAAATACTTTATATCCAATAGAACGAAAGAAGAAATAATTCAGGTTTGGTAATCTTGTTAAAATGCAGTCAGGTCTATTATTATCAAAATATGAACACATCATAACCAACTAGTTATTATATTAAAATAAAATTCAAGTTTTACTAGAAAAACTTATGTTAGCTGTGAATACATAGACCGATTTGTTTTATTGCGCTTTAAAGGACACGAATGACGTGTTTAGCTCAACGTTTTCTTCAAAAGAAAAACGGAAAGTAAGAAATTCGCACAAAAACAAGGAATCGATAAATGGCGACAAGGCTTCGGAGTTTATCCAGACTCTAAAAATAGGTACCAGATATTTTCTGTAGGCGGAAAAATGTTCTATTCAACAGAGGGAATTTATGTTCAAGGCCAATTTATGTTCAAGGCCATGTGATTTGACGGTTACACGTTTCTAGGAAGTAATTGCATAATGAAAAAAAAAATTATTATCAAAGGTTAACAAAATGAGGAATAATGCCAGCACAAACAACGTTTAGTGACTAATACATCGCGAAACAAAACCAATCAAAAGGTGTATGTTAACTACGTGCTCTCAATGCTTTTTAAAAAAGAATATAGGAAACAATTGTGAAACTTCCAGCTTAATTCACTGTTTGACTTAATTAATGCTTCAGAGAAGAAACATGTGCAGTTTAAAATTCAGAAAAGAGCAAAACAAATGTAATGCAAATAATATATATATATATATATATATATACATAAAAATTAAAAATATATATCTGTGTGGCACTCTGTGTGTGTGTGTGTGTGTGTGTGTGTGTGTGTGTGTGAATGTGTACCAGATGAAAGCTGCTGTAAATAATCCATTTCTTTCTCCTGCAGGAAACTTATATATTTCAGGAATTTGTGCCAAAGCATTGAGTTATTGAGTTATTTGCTGGTCATCATCATTGCACTCCGAACATGTCCATAGTTACTTGATCCCCTCCTCAGCAAGTCTCGAAGTGTCCAGCGACTGACGACTCCAGTTCTGTGTTGGTTGATTAGTCTTCTTACACGCCCACTAAGTTTCTCGTTTCTGGCTGTGCCAATCTTAACTCTCATCTCTTTCATCCGAAGGAGTGACGTAGACTCATGGTTGTCGAAACCTGTGTCCTTCCCACTTCTCGGTGGCCATTGATGATGTCCACCCGATCCACTGGTTGACTGTTCTCAACAATAGCGCAGCTAGCCAATCTGTTCGCTCTTTCATTTCCCCGTACTCCCGCATGTCCTGGGACGTAGACAAAGGTGACATTATGTATTTTTGACTTCTGCAATGACTTCACCCATTGCGTACGTGCAAAACCCGCTCCCTCTTTTCTTATCATGCTCATTGAATCACTCAGTATAAAGGCGTGGGTGTAGTCTTGCGACTCTAACCAGATTAATGCCTTGGCATGCCAAAGAGCATGAGTTTTAGTAACGATTCCTAAGTGTAGATGAACAATTTAGTACATCGCACGGCGCAAGTCTACTAGCAAACATATACAGGCAAGTTTCGTCAGATTTCAACATGGATGAAAACATTCAACAGCGTTTGTGTAGTGATTTCAGCTATCGCCTCTAAAAAAAAAAAAAAAAGATACTAAAATCTATAAAATGCTACAATCAGCTTTTGGCTGCCTAATCTGTTTAAGCCGATAAAAGACATTGGAGTAGTTTTCCTGATTCAAAAATGGACACACGTTGGATGATAGTTTCCAGATGACAACCTCAGTGGCAACATCATGCACCTCCCGTATTGAGGAGGCCATGACACGTGTGTGAGAAATCATTCGCGTTAACCGACGTCTGAGAGGTAGTTCAGGATGTAGGAATTCCAATTTGAATTGGGGAAGTTGAAGAGAATAGAATAAAAAATGGCCGACTCACAGCTGACCGATTAATTCTATTTCATTGGATTTTAAAGGGGTTTTAAGGATGGCGACACGGTATATATGGTGTGGGAGCGGGATGGTAAAGAGTAACCGATAAATAAATAAGATAAATAAAAGTGAAAAAAATACATAGCTGATCGACCGATTTTTTACATTTGTGTTTTACAGAGTTTTTAGGAACAGCATGACATAATAGTGATGGTCGAGTTGTAAATGGTTATAAACGACGACTCATTGCTGAACAATTAATTTTTTTAAAATGGTGTTTTAATGACTTTTTAAATGGAATCTTAGTGATTTAATTGGGCACCACACGGGAATAGAAAACCAATGAACGTTTAAATATTGTGCTAACATCGTAACTAAATGACGTTCTTACATATCTTTATTGTATATAAAAATCAACAATTTTGTGGTGTTATATATGCTTTTGAAGTGTGTATTATTTTTAGTTGTGTGTTCCATGTTTATATTATTGCACTTTCTTTATGCCTGGTTTTATTTATTATTTTTTATCACAAGTCCCCACCCATCCCCACCTCCGACCATCTGTTATTACATATGCATTGCTCGAATTATTTATATATATAATATATATTATTGTATTATTACCACCTTACTGTTGTTTGTGGACACAGGTCATTGATTGTTGTTCTCACTGCCGTGGAGACATGGAAGGTGGCTTATTTCCTCTTGGGGCCTAACAAGTAGAGTCTTGGGATTAACGGGATAACATGCATTTCGTAACGTTACTCTAGGTAAAGGAGCCCGGAAAAAAATATGAGTACCTCTGAAGACGGAGTTATCTGCCTGTGCGGCGAGGGACACCTGTGCACACGGCTGCCAGGGAAAAACGGATTAACGCGTAAAATTCAGTTCCTAGTCTCTAGGGATTTCGACAGAGATAAATCTGGCGAACGAAAAAAAAAATAAGTAAAGGGGCCATTGACATTGACATTGACATTGGTTATGCGAGGGTTGGTTCTGGTATATTTGTTTTGATGTAGATATGTTTTTATGGCATTAAAATTAATTTTGCCATTCCTATTCTTTTATTTATTTCAGTTTTACATTTTTCATCACTGGTTATATGTCTAAAGTAAATGTAGCTCTGAATTGTCTCCAGGCCTATTCATTCAATTTTGATATCCACTTGTAGGTTTTGAGTATTCCATTTTTATGATCATAGTTTTAGTCTTTTTGATGTTCATATCTAGTCCATATTTTTTGCTTGTCATGTTTATTTCATTAAGTAAATGTGATAGATCTTTAGGATTTTCTGCTAGTAATATAGTATCATCAGCATATCTTAGGTTATTGATTATCTTTCCATTAGTCTTGACGTGACATCTCTGCGTTGTTTTCAAAGATTTGCTCAGTGTGTAGATAGAACAAGCTTCGTGATAGGATGCAGTCCTGTCTAACACCTCTTTATATCAATGGGTGTAGAGTTATTTTTGTTATATTTTATTATTGCTGTTTGCTCCCAGTATAAATTACATATTAGTCGTATGGCTGCGTCATCTTGATGTATATCTTTCAGGCAGTCGATAAATTGTTTATGATATATTCTATCAAAAGTTTTTGTGTAGTCTATGAAGCATGCATATTTTGAATTGTTTACTTCTGTGTACTTTTCGATTAATGTCCTCAAGCAGAATATAGCTTCTTTTGTCCCACTGTTTTTCCTAAATCCAAATTAGTGTTCTTCTAATTTCATATTAATTTTTTTCTGAATCTTTCCTGAAAATAATTTGGTATTGTCGGCGAGAAACTGTTTTTAAGCCCAGTCAAACATGGGGCTCTCACTCTTCAGGAATCTACACTGCCTACGCATGAGAAGGAAGGTTAATAGTAAGTCGCATAGACTTCACTGTAGAATAAGAAAACAGTAAAGTGAGTTAATTATGAAGCTATTCAAGTGACGTAATACGATCGACTTTCTTCAAAACGGAATGCAGATGACAGTGTTTAAACAAGGAAACAAGACAAAATGTGTCCTTGACATTTAATAAGTGGTGTAAGATTAGTCCCTCCATCACTGAAATAAACTGATGTTGTTTAGCTTTACTCTGCTCGGTTTTTATGACCTTTAAACATTCTCTAGCTAGTAGTCTCAACAGCGTTTGGAATATTTTTCTACAGCAATTAATTCACTCTCTTGGCCAATATTTGTTGATTTATCTAACAGCTTATTTCAATGCTACAATATTTTCTAAGAAAAGTTTTCATTTATTTGCAGCTTTAGAAACATTCTCAATGATTGATAGCCCATGTGGTCACAAAATAACCTTGATCGCTATTTCCAATGTTGGTTGTCGTGCTCCAGAGCCCACAAGAGCTCCCACAACATTATCTTGGGCACACAGACAATGATATAAAACAGCCATTGGAAAACATTCAAATCGGTTGTTCACCATCTTCTTGCAGATAAAATATTTGTCTAAAGAGCAGAACTCCAGTGCCGAGGCTGTGTTTACTTTTCTTTATTTTTGATTCTTCTGTTCAGTGCTCGAAATGTCATTTATTTCGCTTCAATTCTAAAGAATTAAGAAATAATATAAGAAACAAGTATGAAAATAATTAAAGTGTACATATCACGCTTTGAACGTAAGAAAAATATAATGTTAGTGTCTGTGTTTTTTAATTGACCATCAGAAAATTAATGAATGATCGTGTCGGCACAAAGTCAGATTATCATAGTACACATTGAAAATCTCAAGTATTCACTTTCAGTGGCTCCGTAAACCCAGATAAAGACCAGTTTTCGAAAAAAAACATTATCACATTTGGGAATATAACCCAGACCACGTTTTCAGCAGACGACTGTATTTATAACGCGACTAGCGCGGCTTCTGGGGAATTCATGAAACACGTAAACAAAATGTATGTAAACAAATCATCTTTGGTCATAGTCTCGTCTTAAATAGACATATGCTTAATTGTGTTTTACGGCATTCGACAAAAAATATCCTGAGTAAATTATGTAATTAACAAGTTCTAAGGTGTTAATCATCATCATCACCAAGTACCGGGCCTGCTGGCGTAGGTGATCATGTCTCTCCACAACTTTCGATCTCGGCAACTATTTATCATTTCTGTTGTTGACCTTCTGCTAAGCCATTCTCTTTAAGCTGTCTGTTATTTTTTCTCTTTGCTTCCCTCTATCTCTTCGTCACTCAATTTTTCCAGTTGTTACAATATATTCCAGTTGTTCTCTTCTCATTACATCGCCAAAAAATTATGATTGTTTCTTCCTAATATTGGAAATTAGCTCTCCTTTTGCTTTGACCTCTCTCAGAACCTCTTCATTACTCTTCTTAGTTGTCCATGGTACTCTCAACATTCTTCTGTAAAAACCACATTTCTACAGACTCCAATGATTTTCTTGTCCGTTGTCCTATTGTCCATGATTCGCATCCATATGTTAAGACTGGCTCTACGTAACATTTAAGAACTTTTTTTCTTGTTTCTATTGTCAAAAATAGATTGCATAGTATCTTCCTCATTTTTTGGAAAGCTGCTTTTGCCTGAGCCATTCTGCATCTCACGTCTTTTGTACATCTTCCATCTGAGGTTAACAAAGTTCCCAAATATTTCAATTCATTTACATGTTTTAATATTGTTCCACTTGTCTTTATTTTGCACTGAGGGGATGTCTTCAGTTGAGGAAGGTGGTAATAGGCAAGTGAAAATACACAGAAATCAACATCTGGCATTTACGCATTACCGACATTTCTTCAAACTACATGTAAAGACAATAATGAATGAGTGTGTGTGTGTGTGTGTATATATATATATATATATATATATATATATATATATATATTATACGTAAAACAAGTAATTGATTAATGAACTATTTTAATTTTGATCTTATGTCTATTTTATTCTTGTGTTTCATTAATGAAACATAACAATAAAACAGACATAGGATCAAAATGAAAACTTTATTTCAATGTTTGGCTACCAATGTCTGACCTGGATCCTAGACTCAAAAACAGTAACGGAAATAGACACTACAGAAATGAATTTTTTTCAAGGCGTGACAGAAATTAGCCTGAGAGATAGAACAAAAGTGAAGAACTAAAAAAAAAAAAAGCTAGAAGTTAAGGAAAGTAAAGGTAAAGTACGAGACTTGAATCGGCGTCTTAGCCGACCCTTATGTGCTCGGCCGCCTATCCAGAAACGTTGGAGATTTCTGGATAGTATCGCTTCAAGCTTCGGAACTCACGATGCAAGGCGACATTCCTCACCGTCCCAGCTTAATACCCTGGTACCCATTTGTGCCAACGGCTGGGTCGACCGGGTGGGGAGGGGGTATTTTTTTTCCAACTGCGAGCACCACTCACACTGCTCCCAGCGGGAATCGAACATGGGTTGTCCGAACGTAGGTAGCCCAGTCGGGTGGTTGAATCGAACATGGGTTGTCCGAACGTAGGTAGCCCAGTCGGGTGGTTGAATCGAACATGGGTTGTCCGAACGTAGGTAGCCCAGTCGGGTGGTTGAATCGAACATGGGTTGTCCGAACGTAGGTAGCCCAGTCGGGTGGTTGAATCGAACATGGGTTGTCCGAACGTAGGTAGCCCAGTCGGGTGGTTGAATCGAACATGGGTTGTCCGAACGTAGGTAGCCCAGTCGGGTGGTTGAATCGAACATGGGTTGTCCGAACGTAGGTAGCCCAGTCGGGTGGTTTTCCCGACTAGGTCACCGGCGCCCCCTAAGCTAGGAGTAATTTCCGCCAATGATTACATAAAGAAATAACAGACAAAATGGTTTGGACATCTGATAGGACAGAAAAATCAAAACACTTTAGAAAGAGCCTTCTATAATCGTTGCGAGTACACCTGATACATGGGCCAACCACGAAAAAGAAAGATTGATGGAATATTAAAAATACTAGGAAACACAACATCAAGAGAAGAGAAAAGACTGCAAATTATATCTTCCCTCGACGCCGAAAGACAAACGAGTAAGTAAAGGAGGAAATTGGCGGTGTTTTGTATGAAAAAAAACATATTTTGGCATGACGTTTTCAGGTGAACAAGTTAAACAGTGCCGCTTTAGTTTCAACTTCTAAAATAGTTATTGTTAAGAAAGGATTGTAAATATTAATTACCATCATTTCAATGATAGGAAAGTTTTAGTCTGAAGCTGAGGAATTTAAGGGAGCCGCGATAGCTCAGTGGTTAGTGAATTGGACTACCACGGACAATGGGTAGGGTTCGATCCCAACCCGCGGATTCCGGGTTCACCCAGCCTTAAATGGGTACAGGATTTTTTTCTGGGAAAGTAAAGCAGCACGGGCATAATACTGACCACATTACCCCAAAAATCATGTGCTGAAGGTCTGTAAAATATAGGGTCACTAACACCATATTTCCCTATACGCCACTTGGCGTATCCCGTGACGGGGGTACTTTACTTACTTTTAAGGAATTTATATTCTTTCCATTTACATCCGCTACGGGCTCTTTTTGTGCTAGGCAAAATTTTTTAAAGATGTTTTGACTATATGTTAATTATTCGTCACAGATAATTATTAATTATAATAATTTTAAAAGTTTGAACGGGCGGTGGAGCATGTGTGGTGATGCCCCAATTGCAATGGAGCTGATTCCATGAAAAGAATAGAGTACATTAATTTCACTGAAAGGAAGCGGGAACACATCTCCACATAGATGCAGTTTAAACAGAATGTTTTCAAATACGAAGCGAATGTTATGACCGAAATCTACTGACTTAACTGCAATTTAACGCTAGCAATTGACACTAGAATGGAGGAAGGAAACATAAAGAGGATTGAGGGGAGCAAAGGCAAAATGTCACGGACGACATACGGTAGGTCCAGGTTCAATGCGTCAATTATGTTAGATTAATCCTTTGTTAGTGAACTTGACAGTGTTAAAACGATAAACACACAATGATGCCAGTACTGCAGGCGGAGAACGACAAACTGATGCCAGTACTGCAGGCGGAGAATGATACATTGATACCAGTACTGCAGGCGGAGAATGATACATTGATACCAGTACTGCAGGCGGAGAATGATACATTGATACCAGTACTGCAGGCGGAGAATGATACATTGATGCCAGTACTGCAGGCGGAGAATGATACATTGATACCAGTACTGCAGGCGGAGAATGATACATTGATACCAGTACTGCAGGCGGAGAATGATACATTGATACCAGTACTGCAGGCGGAGAATGATACATTGATACCAGTATTGCAGGCGGAGAATGATACATTGGTGCCAGTACTGCAAGCGGAGAATGATACATTGGTGCCAGTACTGCAGGCGGAGAATGATACATTGGTGCCAGTACTGCAGGCGAAGAATGATACATTGATACCAGTACTGCAGGCGGAGAATGATACATTTTTGCCAGTACTGCAGGCGGAGAATGATACATTGGTGCCAGAACTGCAGGCGGAGAATGATTCATTGATACCAGTACTGCAGGCGGAAAATGATACATTGATGCCAGTACTGCAGGCGGAGAACGACAAACTGATGCCAGTACTGTAGGCGGAGAACGACAAACTGATGCCAGTACTTCAGGCGGAGAATGATACATTGGTGCCAGTACTGCAGTCGGAGAATGATACATTGATACCAGTCCTGCAGGCGGAGAACGACAAACTGATGCCAGTACTGCAGTCGGAGAATGACACATTGATGCCAGTACTGCAGTCGGAGAATGATACATTGATGCCAGTACTGCAGGCGGAGAACGACAAACTGATGCCAGTACTGCAGTCGGAGAATGACACATTGATGCCAGTACTGCAGTCGGAGAATGATACATTGATGCCAGTACTGCAGGCGGAGAACGACAAACTGATGCCAGTACTGCAGTCGGAGAATGACACATTGATGCCAGTACTGCAGTCGGAGAATGATACATTGATGCCAGTACTGCAGGCGGAGAACGACAAACTGATGCCAGTACTGCAGTCGGAGAATGACACATTGATGCCAGTACTGCAGTCGGAGAATGATACATTGATGCCAGTACTGCAGTCGGAGAATGATACATTGATGCCAGTACTGCAGTCGGAGAATGACACATTGATGCCAGTACTGCAGTCGGAGAATGATACATTGATGCCAGTACTGCAGTCGGAGAATGACACATTGATGCCAGTACTGCAGTCGGAGAATGATACATTGATGCCAGTACTGCAGGCGGAGAACGACAAACTGATGCCAGTACTGCAGTCGGAGAATGACACATTGATGCCAGTACTGCAGTCGGAGAATGATACATTGATGCCAGTACTGCAGGCGGAGAATGATACATTGATGCCAGTACTGCAGGCGGAGAATGACACATTGATGCCAGTACTGCAGTCGGAGAATGACACATTGATGCCAGTGCTGCAGTCGGAGAATGACACATTGATGCCAGTACTGCAGTCGGAGAATGACACATTGATGCCAGTACTGCAGTCGGAGAATGACACATTGATGCCAGTACTGCAGGCGGAAAATGACACATTGATGCCAGTACTGCAGTCGGAGAATGACACATTTATGCCAGTACTGCAGTCGGAGAATGATACATTGATGCCAGTACTGCAGTCGGAGAATGACACATTGATGCCAGTACTGCAGTCGGAGAATGATACATTGATACCAGTACTGCAGGCGGAAAATTACACATTGATGCCAGTACTGCAGTCGGAGAATGATACATTGATACCAGTACAGCAGGCGGAAAATGACACATTGATACCAGTACTGCAGTCGGAGAATGATACATTGATGCCAGTACTTCAGTCGGAGAATGACACATTGGTTATTGGTTATTGGTTATGGAAGGCCTCGGTATCACAGCAAACGAATTAAAATCCATAATTGCTCAACCGCCCGTGCCAGTGGAATCATCCGAATTACCAACTCATCTCCCAAAGAAAGAAAGGTAACTGTAGTCCCCATCGTAGCAGTCTCAGCACACGCCAAAAGACATAAGGCGAAACCGCGCAGAAAGTGAACACAGCCAACTGTTCCCTGTCATACGATATCATCATTCATCGTAAACAAGCGGGATATCGAAGCAGGATCAAAACGGATGAGACACGCAGCTCACGGTGTGCACAGAGCACTTAACTCAGTAGCTCCTGCAACAAGCCGTACTTGGAATATGAGGAAACTGCAAGAAGGAACACTTTTCAGACATAGCCTTCAATGGTTCCTGCCGCCTATCCACCATATACCATGGGAGTTCACGTCCTCCCGAAAATGATGATCGTCATAGCACTTGATGATGTTAGGCCGTCATTGATGACTCCAATTCCAAACATATAGACACACAGTGGTGGTAAGTTATCATTTCCAATCGAACAGAAGCCACATGACCTGTAGTTAGTAAAACCACAGAGAGAATTTGATTTTGTGACCTTCACTAATTCACTCTTAGATGTGAATGTGTAGTTTACACAAGAGGAGAAGTTTTCAACTACAGTGATCCCATTTAAGGCAATTCTGGGATAGCAAGGCAAGTCTCCGTTATAGCAGCAGAACATGATGTTCTCCGCTCCCTTCTTGTAGCTGCCGCCACACGATTCTGATGTCTCAATAACTTGGACATCATTCAAGAACAATGTCAGATTAACATTCCATAGATATGGCTCTGCTGATGAAATACTTGGTGCAACAGTTGTAGCAATCATACTGGAGGCTCCTGGTCTGTGGTCATTAATATCACATACGGCACATGATGTTGTTATATTCAGTATTTCTTTCTGGGGTGTAAATATGTGGCACACACATGGAGAGTGGTTTGTGGTCACAGTAATCCCATTAAAGGCAATTCTAGGGTAACATGGCATAGCTGTTTCAGAACAGCACAATCCTATGAATGACACATTGATGCCAGTATTGCAGGCGGAGAATGACACATTGATGCCAGTGCTGCAGTCGGAGAATGACACATTGATGCCAGTACTGCAGTCGGAGAATGACACATTAATGCCAGTACTGCAGTCGGGGAATGACACATTGATGCCAGTACTGCAGTCGGAGAATGACACATTGATGCCAGTACTGCAGTCGGAGAATGACACATTGATGCCAGTACTGCAGTCGGAGAATGACACATTGATGCCAGTGCTGCAGTCGGAGAATGACACATTGATGCCAGTACTGCAATCGGAGAATGACACATTGATGCCAGTACTGCAGTCGGAGAATGATACATTGACGCCAGTACTGCAGGTGGAGAATGATACATTGATGCCAGTACTGCAGGTGGAGAATGATACATTGATGCCAGTACTGCAGGTGGAGAATGACACATTGATGCCAGTGCTGCAGTCGGAGAATGACACATTGATGCCAGTACTGCAATCGGAGAATGACACATTGATGCCAGTACTGCAGTCGGAGAATGATACATTGACGCCAGTACTGCAGGTGGAGAATGATACATTGATGCCAGTACTGCAGTCGGAGAATGACACATTGATGCCAGTACTGCAGGTGGAGAATGATACATTGATGCCAGTACTGCAGGTGGAGAATGATACATTGATGCCAGTACTGCAGGTGGAGAATGATACATTGATGCCAGTACTGCAGGTGGAGAATGATACATTGATGCCAGTACTGCAGTCGGAGAATGACACATTGATGCCAGTACTGCAGGTGGAGAATGATACATTGATGCCAGTACTGCAGTCGGAGAATGACACATTGATGCCAGTACTGCAGTCGGAGAATGACACATTGATGCCAGTACTGCAGGTGGAGAATGATACATTGATGCCAGTACTGCAGGTGGAGAATGATACATTGATGCCAGTACTGCAGGTGGAGAATGATACATTGATGCCAGTACTGCAGTCGGAGAATGACACATTGATGCCAGTACTGCAGTCGGAGAATGGCACATTGATGCCCCTACTGCAGGTGGAGAATGATACATTGATGCCAGTACTGCAGGTGGGGAATGATACATTGATGCCAGTACTGCAGGTGGAGAATGATACATTGATGCCAGTACTGCAGGTGGAGAATGATACATTGATGCCAGTATTGCAGTCGGAGAATGACACATTGATGCCAGTGCTGCAGGTGGAGAATGACACATTGATGCCAGTGCTGCAGGTGGAGAATGACACATTGATGCCAGTGCTGCAGTCGGAGAATGACACATTGATGCCAGTGCTGCAGTCGGAGAATGACACATTGATGCCAGTACTGCAGGTGGAGAATGATACATTGATGCCAGTACTGCAGGTGGAGAATGATACATTGATGCCAGTACTGCAGGTGGAGAATGATACATTGATGCCAGTGCTGCAGGTGGAGAATGATACATTGATGCCAGTACTGCAGGTGGAGAATGATACATTGATGCCAGTACTGCAGGTGGAGAATGATACATTGATGCCAGTACTGCAGGTGGAGAATGATACATTGATGCCAGTACTGCAGGTGGAGAATGATACATTGATGCCAGTACTGCAGGTGGAGAATGATACATTGATGCCAGTACTGCAGGTGGAGAATGATACATTGATGCCAGTACTGCAGGTGGAGAATGATACATTGATGCCAGTACTGCAGGTGGAGAATGATACATTGATGCCAGTACTGCAGGTGGAGAATGATACATTGATGCCAGTGCTGCAGTCGGAGAATGACACATTGATGCCAGTACTGCAGTCGGAGAATGATACATTGATGCCAGTACTGCAGTCGGAGAATGACACATTGATGCCAGTACTGCAGGTGGAGAATGATACATTGATGCCAGTACTGCAGGTGGAGAATGATACATTGATGCCAGTACTGCAGGTGGAGAATGATACATTGATGCCAGTACTGCAGGTGGAGAATGATACATTGATGCCAGTACTGCAGTCGGAGAATGACACATTGATGCCAGTACTGCAGTCGGAGAATGGCACATTGATGCCAGTACTGCAGTCCGAGAATGATACATTGATGCCAGTACTGCAGTCGGAGAATGACACATTGATGCCAGTGCTGCAGTCGGAGAATGATACATTGATGCCAGTGCTGCAGTCGGAGAATGGCACATTGATGCCAGTACTGCAGTCGGAGAATGACACATTGATGCCAGTACTGCAGTCGGAGAATGACACATTGATGCCAGTACTGCAGTCGGAGAATGATACATTGATGCCAGTACTGCAGTCGGAGAATGATACATTGATGCCAGTACTGCAGTCGGAGAATGATACATTGATGCCAGTACTGCAGTCGGAGAATGATACATTGATGCCAGTACTGCAGTCGGAGAATGATACATTGATGCCAGTACTGCAGTCGGAGAATGACACATTGATGCCAGTGCTGCAGTCGGAGAATGACACATTGATGCCAGTACTGCAGTCGGAGAATGACACATTGATGCCAGTACTGCAGTCGGAGAATGATACATTGATGCCAGTACTGCAGTCGGAGAATGATACATTGATGCCAGTACTGCAGTCGGAGAATGACACATTGATGCCAGTACTGCAGTCGGAGAATGACACATTGATGCCAGTACTGCAGTCGGAGAATGACACATTGATGCCAGTACTGCAGGTGGAGAATGATACATTGATGCCAGTACTGCAGTCGGAGAATGACACATTGATGCCAGTACTGCAGTCGGAGAATGATACATTGATGCCAGTACTGCAGTCGGAGAATGACACATTGATGCCAGTACTGCAGTCGGAGAATGACACATTGATGCCAGTACTGCAGTCGGAGAATGACACATTGATGCCAGTGCTGCAGTCGGAGAATGACACATTAATACCAACTGTGCAGCTGGAAAATGACACATTAATAACAGCTATGGTGCTGGAGAAAAATTTTATAAATGACAACTGCATAGTTGAAAATGACTCTTAATAAAAGCTGTAATCCTGGAGAATAACACATTGTCGATAGTTATTGTAGTAGCGGAGACTGACAATTGGAGTTTGAGACATTTATTCAAATAATTTCTGAGGGAATTCATCGCGTTAAATAAACTATTATACTATTATCATAGCTGTTACACCACACTAGTATTACAATCATCACCACGGCTGCTACTACTACCACTACATTATACCTACCAGAATAATTGCTACTGTACGACCACCACTATAACAACTACTAATGTTCCAGCCAATACCCTTGCCCCTACTACTACTACTATTACTATTACTTCCACCTCACCATGACTACTACTTATGCTATCATCAGCATCACTAGTACGGTATACCAAGAGTAACACATGCTATAACGTCCGAGATGTTAACATTAATTAATAGAAATAACTTAAAACTTCTTCAGAAACTGTTCAATACAATATGTAAAGCATAATATATATATATATATATATATGTACACAATAGAAAAGAGGTATAATTATAAAATTTCCAAAATAAGTTAATCATAAAGATTGCAACAATCGGAAAGACGAATATGGCAGACCACCGTGAAAGAGATTGGAGCCTCATCACGTAACACTCCAAAGAAAGCCATGGAGAGAAATTCTATCTACTGTATTAAGAACGAATTAAAAATAGCTACATGGAATGTTAGGACCTTATACCAACAAGGAAAATTAGAAAATCGAATGGTAGAAGCAGAGCAATTAAACATAGATATCTTAGGCATATCAGAAACAAGATGGAAGGAAAGTGGCTACATACACGACGATAAATATACATTTATATATTCAGGTAACACAAAAGAACATCAAAGAGGAGTAGGCATTCTAATAAAACGAGAGCTACAAAAATATATAAATACTCACTTGACATACAATGATAGGATTATACTATTAAAAATGAAGGTAAAACCATTCGGCATAGCAATAATACAGGCATACGCACCTAATCAAGACTATACAGACGAACAAAGAGAGGCATACTATGATGATCTAAACACAGCTATGAAGCAAGTGAAATCATCAAACATCTTGATTATAATGGGTGATATGAACGCTAAAGTAGGAAAAGGTAAATATAAGACCATAATAGGAAATCATGGTCTAGGAAAAAGGAATGACAGAGGAGAAAGATTAATACCATTTTGTGAAGAAAAGAGACTGATAATATGCAACACCTTCTTTGAGCAAGAGAAAAGGAAATTATACACATGGAAAAGCCATGGAGACAAGAAGAGAAATCAAATAGATTACATAATGATAAAAGACAGATTCAGGAACAGCGTCAAGAAAGCCAAAACCTACACAGGAGCAGATATTAATTCCGACCACAATCCTGTAATGATAAAAATGAAAATCAAATTAAAGAGAAACAAACAAAAAACTAATTCAGCAGCACCAATAGATATAACAGCGTTAAACCAGACAGATATAAAAGAAACTTATACTGTACAAGTAAAGAGCACATATCAGAAGCTACTAGAAGTGGGGATTGAGCAGTACAGAAGAGAAAATCCTGAGGAAAAAGTCACAACAAAATGGCAATGCATAAAAAACAGCATGCAAGAATCCTGCAACACCTTGCCCAAAAAGGAAAGTAACAAAAAACAAAAATGGATAACTGACAAAATCTTAGAAAAAATGGAAGAAAACAAGCAAAAAACACTGCCAGATACAAGGATATAGACAATGAAATACGGAGAGTGTGCAAAAAGGCAAAAGAAGACTGGCTCAACCAAAGATGTCTAGAAGTCGAAACTATGGAAAGTAAACAAAACTTAAGAGAGATGCACACAGAAATAAAGAGAAGGACGAATAAAGACAAAAAAGCTGTACGAAAAGGATGTATTGCAAACAAAGAGGGAAGAATGCTAACAGACAACAAAGATATAATAGATAGATGGCAAGAATATATAACAGAATTATTTCATGACGAAAGGGACAAAAAGCCAGACATAAAATGTACATACAACTATAAAATCCTGAAATCTGAGGTAGAAAAAGCTATAAAAACAACGAAAAAGGGAAAGGCAGCAGGATCTGACAATATACAGATAGAGATGATACAGGCTCTAGAAGAGTTTGGCATCGAAGTGATCACATATATATGCAATGACATATACCATACAGGATACATACTAAACGATCTAAAAACATCAACTTTCATTGCATTGTTTAAAAAGAATGGTGCAGTTGAATGCAATGATTTCAGAACAATAAGCCTAATGAGCCAGGTAACAAAAATTTTACTAAAAGTTATACAGGGAAGGATTCAGAATAAAATCAATACTGAATTAGATGAGAAACAATTTGGATTCAGGAAAAACAGTGGGACAAAAGAAGCCATATTCAGCATGAGAACATTGATTGAAAAGTACACAGAAGTAAACAAACCAATATATGCCTGCTTTATAGACTACACCAAAGCTTTCGATAGAATACACCATAACCAACTCATAGACTGCCAAAGGATATAAATCTAGACGATACAGACATACGACTAATATGTAATTTGTACTGGGAGCAAACAGCAATAATAAAATATAACAAGGAGAACTCTATACCCATGGACATAAAAAGAGGAGTAAGACAAGGATGCATCCTATCACCAAGCTTGTTCAATCTATACACTGAGCAAATCTTTAAAAACATCTCAGAGATACCAGGCCTAAACATTAATGGGAAGATAATCAATAACCTAAGATATGCAGATGATACTGTTCTACTAGCAGAAAATCCTAAAGACCTACAACAATTGCTTAATGTGATAAACATAACAAGCAAAAAATATGGACTAGAAATGAATATCAAAAAGACTAAAACTATGATCATAAACAAAGAAAATTCTCAAGACCTACAATGAAATCTCACATTTGAGGGAATACATCTGGAGACAGTCCAGAGCTACAACTACCTGGGACATACTATAACCAATGATGGAAAATGCAAAATTGTAATAAACAAAAGAATAGGTATGGCAAGAAGCAATTTTAAATCCGTGAAAAATATACTAACAACAAAAAAAATATCAACAGGGCTGAAACTAAGAATAGCAAAATGTTATATCTTCTCAATATTCCTGTATAGTGCAGAAACATGGACATTAGATAAGAAAACAGAACAGAAAATTGAAGCCTTTGAAATGTGGATATATAGAAGCATAGGTAGAATTGGATGGAAACAAAAGATAACAAACGATGAAGTTTTAAAACAACTGAAAATAAAAAGATAACTACTAAATACAATTAAGACAAGACAAATGAAATTTTTGGGGCATGTTAAAAGACACAACAGCCTACTAAAAGTAATATTGGAAGGAAAAATACAAGGTAAAAGAGGCAGAGGCAGACCAAGACTAACATGGACGAGTAACATCCAAAGATGGACAAGTCAATCTATGACAGCCTGCACCATCAAAGCAAGAAACAGAGTAGAATGGCGATCCATGGTAGCCAACCTTCGTTGCGGAGAAGACACTCGATGATGATGATGAATCGGAAAGATGTGACTTCTATGAGTTGCCTCTAAAAGGTCCTGTAATATTATCATGAACAGGACCAAAAATGTAGTAGACAATGTTATGCGTGAAGAACAAGTAGGATTTAGAAAAGGGAGACGCTGCCTTGATCATATTTTCACCCTTAGAATTATATTAGATCATTTGAAAAGAAGAAGCAAGTCTTTCTAAATTTCACATATTTCAAAAAGGCTTTCTACATTATGCATATAAGCTCATTTTGAAACATAGTATGACAACATGGAATACCATAAAATATTATTTGAAATTGCCATCGAGTTCATAATGCACAAATGATGTATAGATGACAAAGGCATTGCATGAATACTTGGATCTCAATTAGAAGACTTTGATTTTGCAGATGATAAGCGATGTGAACATGATGCAAGAAAAAAATGCCTCGTCATCAATGGCTAAGAAAATAGGACTTGTGATGAACCAAGAAAAGACGAAAGCAATGAAAAATCAAATTCGCCCAGAAGAAAAACTATACCAAGGAGGAAAAAACTGTGCAAGATGTAGATCACTTTGTATAAAATGTATATCACTTTGTATAAAATGTATATCACTTTGTATAAAATGTATATCACTTTGTATAAAATGTATATCACTTTGTATAAGATGTATATCACTTTGTATAAAATGTATATCACTTTGTATAAAATGTATATCACTTTGTATAAAATGTATATCACTTTGTATAAAATGTATATCACTTTGTATAAAATGTATATCACTTTGTATAAGATGTATATCACTTTGTATAAAATGTATATCACTTTGTATAAAATGTATATCACTTTGTATAAAATGTATATCACTTTGTATAAAATGTATATCTTGGATGCTGCATAGATGGGGGACACACAGAGAAAACAAAATTAGAATCAGAATAGCAAAGGCAACAATGACTTTCAGAAACCTTGATAAAATATGGAAATCAAAATTAATAAGCTCAAAAACAAAGCTCAGGATTTTCAAATCAAATATTTCATTCACCCTTACTTAAGCATGCAAGAGCTGGAAAACAACCAGAGAAATATAAAATAAATTGGATACACTTTAAAACAACTGCCAGAGGAAAATATTTCGCATACCATGAAATGAATGACAGATTTCCGCATAAATAAGAGAAAGCATCCAAAAATATCATTGAATCAAGAGAAGCAGGTGGTCGTATGTTGACTGTGTGATGAGAAGAGACAAACTAGTGAATCTCAAAACAGCCCAACAAATGAGAAGAAGAGGGTAAAAGAAAGGAGGCCGATCTACAGAAACACTAAACAGAACGCTGAAACGAGAGACAACAACAGCAGGCACCAGCTCCCTCGCTGAAATTGAACAACGCCCAGAAAAAAATACGTGTGGCGAGATACAATGCCGGTCCTGTACAAGATACGATGTTTGATAACAAAGATTGTCGGATATAGAGTCAAGAATTCCTGCTCCATGTGTCGTCTTCGGCTAGAAGGACAACCGATAGATTATTACTATTACTATTACTACTACTACTACCACCACTATTAGTACTATCACAACTACTACTCCATTTTCTACCACTACCCCTACTACTAATATAATTATTACTACTCCAACTATAACTACTAACACTACTACTACTATTACTACTATCATCACTACTACTACAACTATCAATACAACCACTACTACTACTACTATCACTGCTACTAATACCAATACTATTAGTATCACTACCACTCACTAGTACTACTACTACTATCACTACTACTACTATCACAACTACTACTGTGACTACTGCTATTACTATCACTACTACTACTGTCACTACTACTACTATCACTACTACTACTATCACTACTACTACTATCACAACTACTACTGTGACTACTGCTATTACTATCACTACTACTACTGTCACAACTACTACTGCCACTACTACTACTGTCACAACTACTACTGCCACTACTACTACTATCACTACTACTACACTCCCTACTACTACTGTCACAACTACTACTGCCACTACTACTACTATCACTACTACTACACTCCCTACTACTACTGTCACAACTACTACGGCCACTACTACTACTGTCACAACTACTACTGCCACTACTACTACTATCACTACTACTACACTCCCTACTACTACTGTCACTACTACTACTGCCACTACTGCTACTACGATCATTAATACTACTACTATCACTTCCGTTACTATTGCTATCACTACTACTACTACTGTAGACTGCCACTACCTCTGCTGCTATCATTACTACTACTATCACTTCCGCTACTATTACTATCACTACTACTCCTGTCACTATTATTATTACTATCACTACTACTACAACTACATGTACCTCACTACTACTACTATTACTATCACTACTACTATCACAACTACTACTTATACTATCACTACTACTACTTATACTACCACTACTATTACAATCATTATAACTACCACTACTTCTACTAATACTACTACCACCAGTACAACCACTACAACTACCACTACTATCACTACTGCTACTACTAAAACCACCACTACTATGAATACCACTGCTACTATTACCACCACTACTACTAATGCTGCTTTTACAACTATTACTACTACTTCTACTGCAACTACTATAACTGCTACTTCTACTGTTGTCTGTACAACTTCTACTTCTACTACAACGGCTACATCTACTATCATTACTACTTCTGATTTTACAACATTAACCTTCCTATCCTCCCCAATCTCATTCTAATTATCCAACGCCTACTTCTTTTTCATTTACACCGAAATAAATTTTTTTTTTCAAATTACATTTTTTTGTGTTGTGCACTTCCAACATTTTGTTTCAAATGGTTCACTCAGTTGACACATCTCTATCCTTCCAGTAGCATTTCCTCCCTCTGGAATTGCGTGTCAAGCAAAACTAGCTACTGTATTGGAGACAAATAATAATAAATGAATATTATTATAGAGGGAAACTTCCGAGGCGATAATCAGTGAATCAATTCAGAGGAAGAGGTATGTTTACAGCACTCGGAAAAAATGACAAATAATCAACAACAGAAAAAAATATATGGACCAAGGCAGGTAACAGCACTCGGAAAAATTTTTTTCTGTTGTTGATTATTTGTCATTTTTCCGAGTGCTGTAAACATACCTCTTCCTCTGAATTGATTCACTAGCTACTGTATTGATCAGCGCGACATTTTATCATGTTTCTGTAACAGCTTTCAATGTTTCTCGGCTGTCTCTTTTTACTTGTTTTACTATGTTTGTTTTCACGTTGTGGTTATACAGTAAATATATTTTGTAATGACACTTTTCAGGTGTACAAGATTCATAATATAGTTTTGTGTTGATCTTAAAGTGACATGGATGGTAGAATTTTGAAAAAGATAACAGTATGGGAGAAATGCATTATATCTGGGCATGTGTAATGAGAAGTTACAGGTATACTATTTAGATCATTTAAGATTATCTTAAAAGACCTATTTTTAGAGTGATAAAGGGAAAATAGATAAATTGGTAGACAGACAAGCAGACAGACAAATAGACAGACAGACAGACAGACAGAGAGATTTGACTGGATGATAGACTAAGACATGGATTAGTGGATGAATTCATGATAGGTGAATGGATAATGATAGGACAGACAAATATACTGTTTTAGAAAGAGACATACAGAAAGCTGTCGAGCAGAATGACAGACTTACTAGTATATTTGACCGAATCATGACATTTAATCACTCGAATAACTATTTTTATCACTTGGATCGCAAGAACGCTACTTAATAAATGTATGAATTATATCAGAAAGTGCTTTTAACGCTTTAAAACGAATGATGACGTCCGGGTTACCAGACAAAATCGACAGTGTCGGTGCACGTGTCAACAACACCATTACGACTAAAGGGGATATTATTCGGGGCACCGCGCATCGATTTGGACAAAGATATGAAGTCGAGATCACTCGTGGCAAGAGGCAACGAGTTTTCTGTTGCTGTAGATTTCTCCAGAACTAACGGCTGCCCTTATCAAGCAATGCTCTTCCAAAACGCATATAATGCGATGCACTTTTTATAAATGAAAATTACGCTCATATTAGCACACATAAATAAATAAATATCAGAGCCACCTGGACAGGCTCAAAAATATGTATAAATATTTGTCCGATAAGTATCCTTTTCATAAAGCTTTCTCTCTGTCTCTGTCTCTGTCTCTCTCTCTCTCTCTCTCTCTCTCTCTCATCTTTCTATCTTAAACACACACACACACACACACACACACACACACACACACACACACACACACACACACATGCGTCTCTTTAATGTATAAGTTATTGTAGATGATGTCAATAAAACAAACACTGATGTGAATCTGTCATTAGTGAGTGTAAGAGAACATCAGCAGCATGCATTCATCATCATCAAGTACCGGGCCTGCTGGCGTAGGTGATCATGTCTCTCCACAACTTTTGATCACAACAGTTATTTATCATTTCTGTTGTTGACCTTCCGCCAAGCCATTCTCTTAAGCTGTCTGGTATCTTTTCTCTTTGCTTCCCTCTATCTCTTCGTCCCTCAAATTTCCCAGTTGTTACAATATATTTCAGTTGTTCTCTTCTTATTACATGGCCAAAAAATGATGATTGTTTTCTATTTTGTTAGTATTTGTGATCTGCTTTGTTAGTCTTTGTGATCTGTTTTTTAGTCTTTGCAATGTAATCCGTTTATTGCTAGTCTTTGTGATCTGTTTTATTACTCTTTGCACTTTGTGGCAGTCTTCTTTAGTCGAAGCTTTGATTTGACTATTCTTTTCTCATTCTCAGCGCTTCAGAAGTTCAGGGAAGAAACCAATTCGACAATCTTTCTGTAAACTTGGACCCCTTTTCTGAATATTAACGCTGTTTATGTTACAGATCGTTGTTCATTGTGCACAAACATCTGAATACATGTCATTTTACAGTAGTTGAATGTAGCAAGAGATGCGATGCTTGAGAAAAGTAACAAACAACACAATAAGAGATAGAATACCAAATGAAACCATAAGAAAAATGGTAGGAACTAAACCCTGCCAAGAATATATAGAACAACAACTGAAATGGTTTCCCCACCTGGTCAGAATGAACCCTTACCAATCACCATCAAGGGCGTTCTTCTCAAGAATGCATGGAAAAAAAGACCAAGAGGAAGACCCAGATGAAAATGGACAGATGCAGTGACAGAGACATGTAACAACAAAGGAAAATCACTCATTCAGACAGTTCGAGCAGCTCAAGAACGACAAATGAAATAAACCACGACACCTTTTAGGTATCAGTGAAAAGAGAAAAGAAGAAAAAAGAAGAACGTAGCAAGACAAAATGAAGAACATCGTCACTCTATAGGGAGCCGCGATAGCTCAGTGGTTAGTCAACTGGTCTACAAAGGTCAAGGGGTAGGGTTCGAAACCAACCGACGGCTTCCGGGTTCACCCAGCCTTAAATGGGTACCGGATTTTTTTCTGGGAAAGTAAAGCAGCATGGGCGTAATACCGACCACATTACCCCAAAAATAATGTGCTAAAGGTCTGTAAAATATAGGGTCACTAACACCATATTTCCCTATACGCCACTTGGCGTGACGGGGGTACTTTACTTTTTTTTATCGTCACTCTATGAACCGTTGCGTAATAAAAAAGAAGGTATCAGTGACAATATTGTATCTGCTAATCTTGAGATAATTTTCTATCTATCGAAGAAGTAAGTTGACCTCTTATTACCAGTAGAATACATCACTGAATACTGCTCTATAGCGAGCTCATGGTTTCAGTTATTTGAAACCTTCAAGTGCTAAACTTCAGCGTCGCCTTGTGCGGTCTTTAATGTCGTTCTTACAGTATTACCCTTCCTAAAATAAATGCGTGGAAGAGATAAAACGAACATCTGTATTGATTTAAAACTCGGATGTGGAAATAATTCATATCTCTGGATCATGAAACCCGACCCTAATAACACGTGTAATATAAAATATTACATTTACTCCAAAGGTGAAATGAAATTAATGATTATGTACTGCAGCAAGGGAGGCAAAGTGGGTTTTTTTCTACTTCCGTCGGGATGGGACATCTTTCCAGACAAAAATGAGTAAATAAAACAGTGTAACAAATATTCACATATGCTATTTCACACCACATTCAATGTTAATAAAAGATAATATTTCTATTAGGCAGTATGTGACATTATTCCTTCATAGTCCTTGAGTGCTGTACAACAGTTCCACCCTCGAACTTGTGTGCTGTGCAACAGTTCAACCATTAATCTTGTGCGCTTTACAACAGTTCCACCCTCGAACTTGTGTGCTGTGCAACAGTTCAACCATTGATCTTGTGCGCTGTACATCAGTTCAACCATTGATCTTGTTTGATGTACAATAGTTCAACCATTGATCTTGTGTGCTGTACAACAGTCCACCCTCGAACTTGTGGGATGTGCAACAGTTCAACCATTGATCTTGTGTGCTGTACAACAGTTCAACCATTGCTCTTGTGTGCTGTACAACAGTTCAACCATTGATCTTGTGTGCTGTACAACAGTTCAACCATTGATCTTGTGTGCTGTACAACAGTTCCACCCTCGAACTTGTGTGCTGTACAACAATTCCACCCTCGAACTTGTGCGCTGTACAACAATTCCACCCTCGAACTTGTGCGCTGCACAACAATTCCACCATTAATCTTGTGTGCTGTACAACAATTCCACCATTAATTTTGTGTGCTGTACAATAATAAAACCATTAATCTTGTGTGCTGTACAATAATTCCACCATTAATCTTGTGTGCTGTACAACAGTTCCACCCTCGAACTTGTGTGCTGTACAACAATTCCACCATTAGTCTTGTGTGCTGTACAACAATTCCACCATTAATCTTGTTTGCTGTACAACTGTTTAACCATTGATCTTGTTTGATGTACAGTTGTTCCATTGTTGATCTAGTGTGCTGCACAACAGTTCCACCCTCGATCTTGTGGGATGTACAACAATTCCACCATTAATTTTGTGTGCTGTTCAATAATTTCACCATTGATCTTGTGTGCTGTACAACAGTTCCACCATTGATCGTGTGCGCTATACAACAGTTTAACCCTCAAACTTAAGTGTTGTACAACAGTTCTACATTTGATCGTTTCCCGTACCACTTAAAGATCAAACCATCATTTAGCTTTTCCCTTCCTCTACCTCTTCAACCTTCCATTTTGCCTACAGTAATTAACTATCCTACCCCGCCTCTTCTCTACACATTTTCCACAAATCTGGACTGCCTTTTCCACATTTGTGTTTTAAACTTCCTCTCTTCTGCCAATTTAATTTTTTTCCTTATTGAAATATTTGACTGTCAGCGGTTCACTAAGGTATCCTGTTCTAAAATAACAAAACAATTTTTTGGCGCTGTATCTGTTTCTTTACTTCAAATAAAGCTGAAGTGGTTCAATGCAAGACTATAAAACCCATTTTCAAACTCTCAATAACATTGCCTTGTTGTATAACATATTTCTCAATTTATTTAAAATGTTATTCTCATGTACGATTCTAATTTTACCTCAATTTGATCTCTACCGTGTACCAGGGTAAAACAATCTCCTTGTCAGAGCGTTTTACTATTTGCATATATGCTGCATGGAAGTGAAATAATGTAGAGTATTATTGTTTCTTTTTTCTTTCCGACAATAGTGCAAAATAAAACAACACGAGTACTTTTGACGAAATGAACAAACCAGTATACACGCACTCAAGGACATAGTTTACAAAACACTTGTGTTCCGGTAGATTTAGATTTAGTTCAAACACCTTTTTGCTGAGGCTAGCACGACATGTGAAAGAAAGAAAGAAGAAATAAAGAATTAATTAATTAAGAATGAAAGACTGAAGAAATAAATAAGGAATGAATGAATTAAGAAAGAAAGAAAGAGTGAAAGAATGATTGAATGAATGAATTAAGAAAGAAAGAATAAATATATAACGAATTAATTAATTAATAATGAACGAAATAAGAAATAAATAAAAAATGAAGAACGAAAGATTGAAAGAATAGATAAATAAGTAAGTAATGAATGAAGACAGAAAGATAGATTGAAAGAATAAATAAACATAGAAATAGTGAATGAATGAAATAAGGAAGAAAGAAAGAAAGAAAGCATAAATAAATAAATAAATAAAGAATGAATAAATACATTAAGAAAGATAGAATAAAAGAAGGAAAAATATAGAACGAGTGAATGAATGAAGAAAGAAAGAAAGAAAAAAGAAAGAAAGAAAAAAAGAAAGGAGAAATAAATATAGAATAAATGAAGAAAGAAAGAAAGAAAGAAAGAAAGAAACAATGAAAGCTGATATAAAGAATCTGAAACTGACCTTAAGTGACATATTAGTGATGTTGTTTCTTCACGCATTATAAAGACATGAGCAGTGTTATTAAATATTGTTCATGTTTGGCTAACTCGCGAGTTGATGATCGGTTTCCTCTCGATTCTTGTGCATTAGAGTGTAAATGATGTTAATTGATATTGTGGTAGCGGTCTCGAAAATTATAGGCCAGGTTTAAGCGCACAAAATTATCCTATGAGATTTGTCTCATAAACAGTTCACTGATCTCTTCTCCATAGAAAAAGTTAAAGATCACTGATCTTTTTTTCCATATAAAAAGTTAAAGATCAGTGATTTTTTTTCCATATAAAAAGTTAAAGATCACTGATCTTTTTCCATAGAAAAAGTTAAAGAACACAGAACTTTTTCCATATAAAAAGTTAAAGATCACTGATCTTTTTCCATATAAAAAGTTAAAGAACACAGAACTTTTTCCATATAAAAAGTTAAAGAACACATAACTTTTTCCATATAAAAAGTTAAAGAACACTGATCTTTTTTCCATATAAAAAGTTAAAGAACACTGATCTTTTTCCATATAAAAAGTTAAAGATCACTGAACTTTTTCTATATAAAAAGTTAAATATCTCTGATTTTTCCATAGAAAAAGCAAAAATGCACGGGTCACTTTTCCATAGAAGAAATAAAAGTTCACTTATCTCTTTTCCATAGAAGAAATAAAAGTTCACTTATCTCTTTTCCATAGAAGAATTGAAAATTCACTTATCTCTTTTCCATAGAAGAAATAAAAGTTCACTTATCTCTTTTCCATAGAAGAAATAAAAGTTCACTTATCTATTTTCCATAGAAGAATTGAAAGTTCACTTATCTATTTTCCATAGAAGAATTGAAAATTCACTTATCTCTTTTCCATAGAAGAATTGAAAGTTCACTTAACTCTTTTTCTTAGAAAAAGTAAATATTCAATGCGCTGATCTGTCTCCCATACAAATATATTCACTGATCTCTCTCTTATAGAAAAAGTAAAATTTCACTGGTATCTTTTCCATAGAAAAACCTACAATTCACTGATCTCTTTTCAGTAGACAAAATAAAAGTTCACTGATCTCTTTTTCATATAAAAATAAAAGTTCACTGCACTGATCTCTCTCCTTTAAAAAAAAATTCACTGATCTCTCTCCCGTAGAAAAAGTAAAAGTTCACTGATAAAGAAAAAAAATATATATATATATTCACGGATCCTCTAAACGTTAACTGGGGTTCACTGATATCTCTACTGTAAGAGTTCGCTGTGATCTTGCCTCAAAAAAGTAATTAACTAATCGCGCTCCTCTAAAAATTCACTCACATCCGTTATTTTAACATTTCAGGAGATATCTGCATTAAAGAATGTTTTTTGAAAATTTTCTATAAAATAAAACTTACAGAGACGTCTTCTCTTAAAAAAAGCTCCCGTTACGCCAAGTGGCGTATAGGGAATATGGTGTTAGTGACCATAAATTTTACAGACCTTCGGCACGTGATTTTGTGGGGTAATGTGGTCGGTATTACGCCCGTGCCGCTTTACTTTCCCAGAAAAAAAATCCAGTATCCATTTTAGGTTGGGTGATCCCGGAAGCTGTCGGTTGAGATCGAACCCTACTTCTTGTCCTTTGTAGTCCAGTTCACTAACCACTGAACTATCGAGGCTCCACCCCTCACAATCCCCCCCCCCCCCCCCCCCGCACAAAAAAATATCCTTGAGAAAATAGAAATTCCACAAAAGTTCTTTAAATAAAACACCAAGAAAAAATATCACTGAGACTTCAAATTAGAAAAAGACTGAAAATGTCTTTTTTGAATCAAACATTTCTGCGACAACAACACATTGTTTACTAAAT
This sequence comes from Megaustenia siamemsis, assembly GCA_032433765.1. Classification (NCBI taxonomy): domain Eukaryota; kingdom Metazoa; phylum Mollusca; class Gastropoda; order Stylommatophora; family Ariophantidae; genus Megaustenia; species Megaustenia siamemsis. The sequence continues at coordinate 43,146,572 of JAVIAB010000092.1, read as the reverse complement.
CTCCCCGCAAAAAAAAGACTATTAGTTTTTTAAACTAACATTTTATTTTTTTTTATAAATTATACAACTTTTTCGTGAAAATTAATTTCATAAAAGATTACTGAGATCTCTTCGATTAAAAAAAAATAGTTCTCTGAGAGCTTTTACGTTGTAGAAAGGTCACGCAGCTTTTACGTTGTAGAAAGATCACGCAGCTTTTACGTTGTAGAAAGGTCACACAGCTTTTACGTTGTAGAAAGATCACGCAGCTTTTACGTTGTAGAAAGATCACGCAGCTTTTACGTTGTAGAAAGGTCACACAGCTTTTACGTTGTAGAAAGATCACGCAGCTTTTACGTTGTAGAAAGGTCACACAGCTTTTACGTTGTAGAAAGGTCACGCAGATTTGATTAACAGAAAGATTATACAAACTTTGTGATAGAAAGAGCATCGCTATATTCGGACAGCGCCATTTACCACCCCGATATCTTTCCTGATAAAACAAGAAGATATCAGCACAGAGCATGAACTCTGTAACACTGCCAATGAGAGATGGTCCATTTTTGTAATGGTGGAAGCAGTTTTCTCTTAATTTTCAAAATAAAGCCTGTGTATGCTGTCTTTTTTATATTTTTTATTTTTACTGCTAATGGTTTCCTAATGTATTAAACTTAAAGACTACTTTCTTCCTTTTTATTGTCCGTCTCCAATAATACAAGGTTAGATGCTCGTACCCGCTTACCTTGAGATCAACGATCATTTAAAAAATATATCCGATTGTCCAACTATGGCTTGACTGGAGTACCTCCGACTGTTTCTCATGCACCATAAACTGATCCTAACCAAAACCCTTCTCACTTAAAGTATAATGGGTTCCATTATACCCATATATAACCCTTCCATTAAGGAAAGTACAAATGTGATATCCACAAACATTTTTGTTTAATTATATTATTTTTTAAATTAGGAATTACAATAATATATAATTGTCACTAAGAAGTTGATGTTTTCCTTTCAACACTAATATTGTATTTAGAGGAACATGTGAATAGAGGAACATGTGAATAGAACTACATAAAACAACATGGTCCACTTCTTTTTAAAATAAAAAAAAATTGTGAAAACTAGAAAAACAAAAAAACTTAATATTTATATAGAGATAAATCATATCTGATGAAGCTTTAACCGTCCACAAGGTAGCGGACACATGAAATAAATATGAGGGAGGACATACACACTTATTAAAACAAACCCCGATCTGGGAGACGAAATATTTAAAAAATGGACATTGTAAAAAAAGGAAAGTCTATGTCTTGATAATGGCAAATAAAAAGTTTCACGAATATTCAAATTAAACTTAGTACAATCTCGATGAATAAAAAAGAAGGCAACATTATTAAAAAAAGAAAACGAACGTCTTTTGAAAATGACAGAAACATTACTACCTTTATAGTTAGAATAATACGGTCACATAAATAAGTGCTCTACTACTTTCTCAATAGTTCTTGGCAGTAATAAAATAACGGTCCTGATCTAATCAGGGAGCCGCGATAGCTCAGTGGTTAGTGAACTGGACTACAAAGGACAAGGGGTAGGGTTCGATCCCAACCGACGGCTTTCGGGTTCACCCAGCCTTTAATGGGTACCAGATTTTTTTCTGGGAAAGTAAAGCGGCACGGGCGTAACACCGACCACATTACCCCAAAAATCATGTGCCGAAGGTCTGTAAAATTTATGGTCACTAACACCATATTCCATATACGCCACTTGGCGTGACGGGGGTACTTTACTTTTATTTTTTACCTGATCTAATCAACTCACCTATAAATGTGTACGTCACTGTACATGGTAGAGAATGTGAAATGAACGATAAATTGCATTTGTCACCAAACATGTTCTCAAACACGTAACAAGAAACAGCCAGTCCCTCACTAATCTGGTAAATCTGTTTTCCTAAGAGGGAGAACCCTGACGACAAATCAACTTCTGGCATGATGGAAGGTCAATGAAACGCTAAGGCTAGAAAAGAGACAAATAATACTAAATGAATATTATTGTAGAGGGAAACATCTGAGGCGGCAGATCATCTAATCATTTCAAAGAAAGAGGTACGTTTACAACACCTGGAAAAGAAATTCAAAGATAATCAACAACAGAAAAATAAAACAAAAAGCCCGAAGCTGGATCGAACCCGTACTCATCGACATATCGCATTGCCACAAGAGACTATGCATTACAGTACACGGCCAGCTAAGCAACCTAAAAATGATGCTATCATTGGCGATGTCTTTCACGCCTGTGTACTCATGATTGCATTTGTTTCCGAGTGCTATAAACATACCTCTTCCAGAGAAATGAGACGTTGATCTGTCGCCTCGGTAGTTTCTCTCCATATAATATGCATTTATTATTATTTGTCTCCAGTCTAGACCACAGGGAACTGCTATTCGTGCAGGTTCATCCAATAACTGTTTGTCTGTCCTACCATAACGGGGAGATATTTGTCTTAGTAGCAAAATACAGATATACAATTTATTCCCTAGTTGTATTCGCAACCCTAGGCTATATTCATGTGTACGCATGCATGAAAGAAAGCCACAATGATAGCAACATTTTAAAAATGTTGCTTAGTTGGCTGTGTACCGTAATACAGAGTCTCTCGTGGCAAGGCGCCTTGTTCGAGCAGTACGGGTTTGATCCTGCTTCGAGCTGTCTATTGTTCTTTATTTTTTCTGTTCATTATTTGTGAACTTTATCCGAGCGCTGTAAACAGACATTTTTCCTTGAAATGATTCGCTAAGTCTAGGAAAGCAGTCCGAAAGACCAATGCAAAAGGAATGCAAAGTTCAAGTACAATACAATTCGCTAATAAGTTCATGAATAAGATAAAACATTCATTGCATCTCTTGCTTCACAGCATTATATGAAACTGCTTTAAGAGTTTCACCACGGAATCATGTTAGAAATCGGGTATTTTGTTTCGTGTTATGTCAGACAATATTTTAAAGTTTAATTTACAATGTCACTCTTTGATAGGTTATTACATATACATATTTTTGTACCTACAATTTATTTGCTAGAGAATAGGCAATCAAATGTGGAACGATTTGGCTTTCCTTGATTCTTTATTTCACGCTGATTAGACATTCTTTGATCATGTGTTTGACAAAGTCAGAGATTATCTCAAAGTCATTAAATATTTACTGATTATATTTTTATATTTATTCGAGATTTGTAATAAAGGATTTTCGTCAAAAGAACGATGTTAAATAAAATTGCATATTTCTCCCTTGCAATCATATATATATAGTAAAGTAAAGTACCCCCATCACGCCAAGTGGCGTATAGGGAAATATGGTGTTAGTGACCCTATATTTTACAGACCTTCAGCACATGATTTTTGGGGTAATGTGGTCAGTATTACGCCCATGCTGCTTTACTTTCCCAGAAAAAAAATCCGGTACACATTTAAGGCTGGGTGAACCCATAAGCCGTCGGTTGGGATCGAACCGTACCCCTTGTCCGTGGTAGTCCAGTTCACAATCATATATATATATATATATATACCTTCTAAAAATTTACATTTTTTCATCTATATATATATCATCTCACAACAATTGTACATGTTTTCATCCTTATATATCAACTCATAACAAGTGTACAGTTTTCTTTTATTTATATCATCTCATAACAATTGTACATGTTTGCATCCTTATATATCATCTCATAACAATTGCACATTTTTTCACCCTTATACATCATCTCATAACAATTGTATATGTTATCACCCTTATATATCATCTCATAACAATTGTACATGTTATCACCCTTATATATCATCTCATAATAATTGTACATGTTTTCATCCTTATATATCATCTCATAACAATTGTACATGTTTTCATCCTTATATGTCATCTCATAACAATTGTACAGGTTTTCACCCTTATTTATCATCTCATAATAATTGTACATGTTTTCATCCGTATATGTCATCTCATAACAATTGTACATGTTTTCATCCTTATATATCATCTCATAACAAGTGTACATGTTTTCTTTTATTTATATCATCTCATAACAATTGTACACGTTTTCATCCTTATATATCATCTCATAACAATTGTACATGTTTTCATCCTTATATATCATCTCATAACAATTGCACATGTTTTCATCCTTATATATCATCTCATAACAATTGTACATGTTATCACCCTTATATATCATCTCATAACAATTGTACATGTTTTCATCCTTATATATCATCTCATAACAATTGTACATGTTTTCATCCTTATATATAATTTCATAACAATTGTACATGTTTTCATCCTTATATATCATCTCATAACAATTGCACATGTTTTCATCCTTATATATCATCTCATAACAATTGCACATGTTTTCATCCTTATATATCATCTCATAACAATTGTACATGTTATCACCCTTATATATCATCTCATAACAATTGTACATGTTTTCATCCTTATATATCATCTCATAACAATTGTACATGTTTTCATCCTTATATATAATTTCATAACAATTGTACATGTTTTCATCCTTATATATCATCTCATAACAATTGCACATGTTTTCATCCTTATATATAATCTCATAACAATTGCACATGTTTTCATCCTTATATATCATCTCATAACAATTGCACATGTTTTCATCCTTATATATCATCTCATAACAATTGTACATGTTTTCACCCTTATATATCATCTCATAACAATTGTACATGTTTTCATCCGTATATATCATATCATAACAATTGCACATGTTTTCATCCTTACATATCATCTCATAACTTTGTACATGTTTTCATCCTTATATGTCATCTCATAACAATTGTACATGTTTTCATCCTTATATATCATCTCATAACAAGTGTACATGTTTTCTTTTATTTATATCATCTCATAATAATTGTACATGTTTTCACCCTTATATATCATCTCATAACAATTGTACATGTTTTGTTTTATTTATATCATCTCATAACAATTGTACATGTTTTCATCCTTATATATCATCTCATAACAAGTGTACATGTTTTGTTTTATTTATATGATCTCATAACAATTGTACATGTTTTCACCCTTATATATCATCTCATAACAATTGTATTTGTTTTCACAGCAAGCCCTGGCTGATCTATCACAACACGCCAAAGATGTGATGTTCGCTTCTATTTGATGTGTGTAATTGGTCCCATTATGTATTGACTTTCTTCTGAAAGTCCTCATTAGTTACACGTATTTTAGCTGTCCACAGGCTTCCTCACCATCTCTCCTTCTCCAACATCGTATTTAAATATAATTGACTTTTAGCTTGGTATACTCCGTTGAGCCTAGCACCTGTCAGACAGTTTTTATGTATTCTCCACTGAAATCAGTAAAATGTTTTCTCTCAGGGGCGTAGCTACTGTATACTTCTTTTTGAAGCCAGTTTCTCTGATGACCTATCAGATCTTATTACCAACATTCTTCTTCTTCTACCTTTCAGCTCCCTGTGGAGCATAGGTCTTCAACAAACACTTTCCAAGCCGTTCTGTTTCTTGCCATTCTTTTAAGATAGTTCAATGTCTTCCCCATCATCTTCGTCTGTGCTTCTATCTGTTTTCTCCAAGAGTTAATTGGTCTTCCTCTTTGTATTTTTCTCTGGGGATTTCAAAAAGGCATTGTTGTGTAATACTTTCCATATTACCAACATTAGAAAGGAACAATCGTCATTTTGTGAGCAAGTAATGCGAAAGCAATAGCTGGAATATATTCTGATGACGAGAAATTAAGGGAAGAAGAGATGCAGGGAAACATGGCGAAATGATTGCAGACATTTCCAAAAAATGGTTTATTAAGAAGTCAACAATAAATACAATAAACAGCTATAGAGATATTAATTTGTGGAGAGTTATAATATATCCTACGCCGGTGGGTATGGATTGTTTAGTGTTAATGAAAGACGTGTTGCCACTACATGTCGAAGTTTTCTGTAGTGGAATTCTATTAGTGGTGTATTTATGCAAATCTGTTCTCATGGTGTGTCTTTATAGTGGTAGAGGAACTTGTGTGCGCCATAGCTCATATAGCTATGTCAGTGGTGGCAATGCTAGTAATGCCATTATCCAAGCCGAGAAGTTTGTACTGGAGAAAGAAATAAAAACATGTTGAAATTGGATGCACTGGATTACATAGTTAATTAATTAGTTGATAGATCATTCTCACTGGCACATCAGACAACTCCTAAGTGCTCGGTGCCTTTCGTAAATATATACCTCTGCGTGCAGCGACTGACAGCCCTGAGTTATTTACGGTCTTCTTTGGTTCCTTTCGTATAAACTCTGGTATACCATCATCTCTTTTGACGTGATGCACTTGCAGTCTGTTCAAGGTTGCAGATTCACGCATACATTGATTCATTCATTGGTTCATTCATTGATTCATTCACTGATTCATTCACTGATTGGTTCATTCATTCATTGGTTCACTCATTGCCTCTTGAGAGGATTTAGAACTTCATCCCCGCCCATTACTCGCCCATTCCCCAAAACAGTCAAACCAGAAACTATATCAGTACGTTTATTTCCCCTTAAGATCCATCTGGCACAAACATGAAGATGATTTTGATCATTCCTGACCACATCTCAGCCTCCAACACTGCCTTTGAGAATAGCCAATTTTCATGGACATATTCTATGAAACACTGCAAAAGCATATGTGGGTAAAAGTCTACGGTTCAGCCAATTTATTGCCTTAGTTGCTATCATGACTTCAATCGCCAAACTAATTATAGTGTAAGACAAAAACGCACCGCTGTCTTCCTTGGAAGTTTCCCTCACCGTCGACCTGTGAAGGTTTATGCCGAACAACATGTTCGTATGTCTACTACATCCTCAGAAAAATTCTAAATAAATCAAAGCCTGAACAACTGTTTCTTATGCTCTTGGTTTTGTTTTCTGCATTTGCTGTCCAGTTCGATGCATACTGAGAAAGACTTACAGAACTTTGGTGGCACTCGCATTCATTCTTCACCAGATTCTACATCCAAGTGATCAAATTTGACGATAAATGTCCTCGTCCGAATCCAGGAATTCACTCTCTTTAACTTGCTTCCTTTCTGAAGTTTGAATATTTTTGACACGTATTTCATGATTGGAAAAATAAAAAGTGGTAATGAAAAACATTGCATAATGTGTCTTTGTGCATCAAAGGATGATGCGCTAGCCTCATTCTGTTCTATATTCTTTATAATTTCTCTGTTTACTTATGACTTAAGAGTTAGAAAAGCGAGTTTCAATAACTGACAGATGTCCAGTCCCTGATATAAAAGAACAACGTTGCTCACAATCTACCGCTGCCATTACGTTTGTTGCAGCCAGATATTTCTAGCTTTTGTAACTTGTTCTAGTGCATGGGGGAAAAAAAACAAGATTGATCAAACCACGTAGCTAGGTATTTCACTGGGTTGGACCTCAACACGACTTAAGAATACAAACTCACAATTGGTGCTGGTGTGTTTACAACACAGTTACTTCGAGAGAATGTTATAGCTGCCTTATTCCGGCTTACAAGTGCTCCTGCTTTACTACACATCCTTACACGGTCGATTTCTGTAAGCAATTTTCCAGAACCTTTTCCGTGTCTTTTCCCTGACGGTACACGAAAAGATCGTTATTATCAGACATTTTTCTAGCCGAACGTGTGATTTGATCTCTTGTGTTTCCCACAATGCAGGCGATGAATAAAACTGGCGATAATGGTTAGCTATGAGTTAGACCAGTGTGTATTGTTGTTATATCAGAAACTACTTGCTGCATTTGAACACCACTTAGGAAAAGGGTCGCAATGATCCACTTAATATGAATGGGCTGATATTGAGTGCATGAATTTGAGACACCAAGAAATAAAAAGGTAACCCATTAGTACGCGTCACTGAGGTAGCTCGCAGCAGCACGTGTCTCAATGCCTAAGTGAAAACTTTCATATGCATCATGCTCAAAAACAATAGCATTTTCCTATTCTCTTTATTGAAAAGGTAAAGGAACAGCTTGGATCAGGCTTACGTGTCAATTTTTTCTGGAAATCTTCTACAACAGTTTGCTTAACATATGGCAATTACCAGATAGTTCTGAATTTTCATGTTGTTCCTGCCCAGCTTTGACAGAGATTTCATGTTATTGTAGCACTCTCAATGCATTAGTTGTGGATGTTTACCAGTCACCCGAACTCCTCATCGTCCCGCTGTAAAATGTTCTCATGTTGGTTACTCTCTGACGTAGTACATTTGTATTCTATCATTGTTAAGCAGACTTGATCGCATCCATCTGCATATATTTATCTGCTCTATTTTCCGGGTCATACACAATCTAGAGTTTTTTGTTTATAGCAAAGCTGAGTCTCGACATATTTTGATCACTCTGCTCCAGATAGTGAACGAGAATCGTCCTACCATTGTTTTCGTCCTTCTGCCAGGTGAGATTTAAGCTCTGCAGGTCTGGGATATGCTTACCTTTTACTGCACCATACATATATACTACTGTGCAGTAGCTAAAATTACTTCTGTGATTTGTCACACTGTATTTTTTAACTTTCTTTTTGAAATGTCTTGGAACAAACAACTTTCATATCCAAATCTTGCTTCAGACGCAGGACAAGGTCAGATTCTACTATTTGTGTAAATTGTTGCCACATTCCACCCATTCGCCTTTGATCTCTCCAGACCTCCATCATTACACCAGAGAGGTTGTTCCCAAGTTCTTCAACTTCTGTGTAACTATCCCGCCTTATCAAATAACGTCTTGTCTTGTGATGCCATACTTGAAAGGCTGCACAGTTGGCTCGTGTTTTCGAGATTTCCCCTTCCCTACCGATACACTGCAGGGGAGATGGTGCTATAATCCTCATTATCATCATCAGGTGCCATGACGGTTGGCGTAGGCGATCATCTCTCTCCTCATCACTCGGTCCTTCATGCATGTCATAATTTCAGTCAGTGATCTTTTATTATGCCATTTGGATCGGGTTACTACTATTTTATTTAGTGTCATAGGACACCCCATATTCATGGAGATAAATGAATATTATTATAGAGGGAAACTTCCGAGGCGATAATTCAGCGAATCATAGGAAGTGGATGTATGTTTACAGCACTAGGAAAAAAAAAAAGAAGACAAATAATCAACAACAGAAAAAAAAAACGAAGAACAATATATGGTCCGAAGCAGGATCGAACCCGTACTCCTTGGCACAACGCCATGCCATGAGAAGTCAAACGCTAGGCAACACGTCCAATTCAACTAACTAAAAAATTAGCTATCATTGGCGATGTCTTTGACACAGATGTTCTCATGACTATTGCATAAGGTTACGATCACAACTCGGGAATAAATTGTGTATCTGTTTTTTTTTCTCTCTATTAAGACAAGTATATCCCGGATAGGGTAGGGCTGAATACTTGCATTGCAGACACAAGTTTTTTTTCTGTTGTTGATTATTTATAATTTTTTCAGAGTGCTATAAACATATTTCCTCTTCCTATGATTCGCTAAATTATCGCCTCGTAAGTTTCCCTCTATAATAATATTCATCTATCATTATTTACCTCCAGTATAAACCACTGGAAACTACTATTCGTGCAGTTTCGTCCTATAAATGTTTGTCTGCAACACAGGTATTCAGCCCTACCGGGAGATACTTGTCTTAATAGGAAAATACAGATACACAATTTATTCCCGAGTTGTGATTGCAACCTTATGCTATAGTAAAGAGAACGCCTGCATGAAAGACATCGCCAATGATAGCTAATTTTTTAGTAAGCTGAATTGGCCGTGTTCCCTAGCGTTTGGCTTCTCATGGCATGGCGCTGTGCCAAGGATTACGGGTTCGATCCTGCTTCGGACCATATATTGTTCTTTGTTTTTTTTTTCTGTTGTTGATTATTTGTCATTTTTTTCCGAGCGCTGTAAACACACCTCCTCGTCCTATGATTCACCCCATGTGCATGCTGAAGTGAGTGTAGGGAATATCACAGCCAGATCAATAACCCTGTTGTCATCCCGTGGTCTGATTTGCCATTCTGGTGACAGCTACTTTTGATGTAGATAAAATCGGTGTCCCATCTACGAACTCCACATTTTGGTTATTGAAAGAAATACTTCCCCATGATTTGCATTTAGTGGTTAATGCACCACAGAACATACAATTTCGTTCAAAGCTGGTAAAGTCGATAAACACTGCCATCTCTAAGAGTCAACTTTCGCATTAGCCATAAATATAAACTAACACAAAAATGGCTTTCGGGGTGAATCGCGATGGCTAGAAAACATAACATATCTAGCTCCATTGTGTGTGTATTATCACCTGTAATGCAGTTCTTGGTTGCACGTTTCATCTGCTTTATATATTCGTCTGAGAGATGTGTATTTGCATTGCATCACTTTAAAAGTATTAACAACAACAAATAGGTCAACATTTAATTATGCTCGTATATCCAAACAATATCCCAGATCTCTCGGACTACGAATTTCAACTTTTATCTCACCAAGTCCAGATGGTAAACATTATTCTGAACTCACACACGAGCTCAGGTTAAGTACTTGAGTCATAAAAGATTTGTGGAATCACTTACCTCTAAATATTCTCCAGCGTCAAGCTGCTGATGAGAGGATTTTTTTAATGACTCTAACGTTTGCTAGGTTAATGGCTCTTTCGTACAAACCCAGAGTATGGTTACTCCAAACTTAACAAGGTAAATTGTAACAGAAGACAAATGACAACAGTAAATTAATATTGTTACGAAGAGTAACTTCCGGGGCGACAGATCAACAAATAATTTTGGCGTGCAGGTATGTTTACAACACTCGAAAAAATCCATAAATAAACAATAGAAAACACAAAGAGAAATAAACCGCCACAAGTAGTATTGAACCCGTACTCCACGCACGGCGCTTTACCGTGAAAGACCTGTGCTACACATCCGCACACTTCAAGCTATGCAACTTAAAAAAAAAATGATGTAATTATATCATTGCTCCCCAAAATTATTCGTTGATCTTTCACCTCGGAAGTTTATGTTCGTAATAATTTTAATTTATGATAATTATTATTTATTACTATTTATTATCTTCATCATCATAATTTTTCTTCAGTCTTAACCACTTGATACTTATATTTATGCTCTTCCATCCTATTAGTGTCTCTGCAGCACAAGTTGTCAGGCCTACTCCGTCCGTGACAATGCTTGTCTTAATTATTAAGTTAATAAGAAATACATATATGCAATTTATCCCCGAGTTGGTACAAAGTGCATTCAAAATGAAAGAAAGCGAATAGTGTTAGGCTGTATTAGAGATAATATCATTGCGAAGAAGTTACACATTTATGCTAGGTCTACACGTCATAATATCAAGGTATTTATTTGTTCAGACCATGTTCTATATTAGATTTACTGAGACACAAAGACTTCCACCAAATATCCGTTATCAGAGGCACAAGAATTAAGAGTGTAATGTTATGGTTGTTACACGCTAAAAGGACGATACGGCGAGTTGCCGTGTTGAAACGGTACACAAGAAGAAAGAATGAGTTCTTCTTATTTCCTTCTTCATTTGCCTTTCAGCGTCGAGGGGATATATAATTTGCGGTCTTTTGCTCTTCTGTTCGCATCTGCTGCTGTTATGTTTCCTAGTGTTTCTAATATTTCATCCATCCATCTTTTTCGTTGTTGGGATTTGGGTCTGATATTCTCACAACGTTTGCTGAAGGCTTGTTGTGTTGTGTTTTGATCTTTCTGCCTTGTCACGTGTTCAAACCATTTTATATATTCTATGGCGGGGCTATTCCTAACTTTTTTCTCAGTTCTTCATTTATGATCTTATCTCTCAGACTGTTTCCTGTCATTCGTCTGACACATTTAATCTCAGTAGAGGTTATTTGTCTTATTGTTCTTGCATCTAGGGTCCATGTCTGGCATTGGTAGCACAACGTTGGGAAGAAGATTGTATTGTATAGTGCTCATTTTGCCTATATAGTTATTTCCTTGTTGGACAATAGTGGTGATAACTGTCCAATGATTTGACATTCTTTGTTGCATCTTGATTGTATCTCTGCAGTTTGTGAATTATCATTTGTCACTAAACTTCCTAGGTATTTGAATTCCTCTATTTGTTTTAGCTGCCTGCCTTCTATAGTTATGTTGATGTTCTGTTTATTTTTGGCGATATTCATGACTTCTGTTTTGTTGATGTTGATTTTCATGTTGTATTTTGTGCCTGAGATGTTGAGTTTGTTTAAGTGTTCTTGTAGGTCTTCTATTGTTTCATGTATTAGTGCCTGATTGTCTGGAAATAAAAGCTCGTTGACCTCCTCTGTCTGTGATGAGTTGGCTAACTTGCATATATAGTCCATGTATGTAATAAACGGTAGGGGGCGGGGGGGGGGATAGCACGCACCCCTGTCTTGCACTTGATCCAACTTCGAAGTGGTCTGTGTAGCCTGCTGCTGTTTTGACTGTGTAGCTGCTGTTTTCTCCATTTTCTGTTATTTCTCTGAGCATAAAACATTTATCCCTTACCGACCTGCTGAGTCAGTCTAAGTTAAGGACTTTACTTAAAAAATACACGTTAGGGGTTTAACCCAGCTGATGTTTGCCCACGTGTTTGATCGCTAAGGTCTCACATGCGATATTTTACAATCTAACTATACATTTTAGCTATTTATATTTAAAAAGTACTTATCTGATCTTATCCTCCCCCTTGAATATGAAAGTATCTTTTACTTAAAAAATGACTGATTTGAGAATTTATGGAAACCTATCAAATGGGCCGTAATTGATATACAATATCCAGGGAGTGTAAATATAGGTGCGATGAAAATAAGTACTTTAAATCAAACAATTAATGGCTAACAATTCTAAGGAAAACGCTATTGTGGCATACAATGATGGATCTGTGCAGTGTGACAAGAAGTTGAAATGAGGTTTCCAAGTTAGAGTCAAGAACATAATCATTACATAGCAGAATGACCCCTTACTTTGCAACTTCTGGTAAAAGTTTAGAGATTGAAGCAGTTAATCACTGTCCTGATGTGGGTTTTAAAGATACAAATGGGCGTGACAAACATTGCAACGTGTCAATGCTTTTGTAGGCACCGAATCAATGTCCTTGTTATTAGGAAATGATTTGCAGAAGGCTCAACCGACAAAAAAGCTGAAAAATCAAAGCACAAGCAGCGGATATTCAGCGGAGGCAACAGAGGCCACGACTCCTTTAATATTTTATCAGAATATGTAAATCAATCACACTCCAGCTCAATGAGTTAAATCTCTATGTGCAACAAGCCACTGCATTCCAGAGTCTGCCTTTATACAGTTCAATTAATTTGAGCCGTTATAAATATATAGCCTCGCAGTCGATGGAGTTCAAATCTACTACAACAGTATAACGGCATCTATCGATCTTGTCATATGAGAATTGAATAACTAATTTCTGAAATCAGCTCTTGGTTGCTACGCCAACAGGCGAGCAACTCATAAAAAGGTATTCTATTTCTATCAAAACCTATAGAAGTAGATCCATTAGGAGGCAGACTTATTTAGTAACTTACTTAGAATAACTGCGCTACGCCGTAAAATAAAAATCGTGAACTGTAAGAAAAGTTAATTAACCGCAAAACAGTGTTTTCTCATAACTTACAATGCAAATAACTTGGATAATATGAAGTAATGATATTAATAATTTAGGGCAATAATTGAAGGAACTATTTTATATAGCGTAACTAGCTTGAAGTAATCTGTATGTCCCAAAATAACAGGATAAAGGTCAACATAGAAGTTCGGTCTCACGTCGTGGACTCAACAAGTTTCGAACTGTCTGCCGCTGAGGAATACACAGTTCAAGTCACGCAGGGCTTCGTGGTAATGAGCAGATGGTTGAGAATAGGAGATATGCATCAAGTTACATGTTGAAGGCGTTCAGCGATTGTAATTTCAAGTCAGTGAATATTAAACTTTGGGACTGCAACAATTTAGATTACAAATTCGATCGAAACTTGCAAAACAAATGCTAGCACAAGTAGCGAGCTACTGGAACTGTGTACACACTCCGTCAGATGTTGAAAGCTTATGGCAGATTATGGGTTTGCCCTGAGTCTTTGATGTCAGCTGTGACAACAATGAACAATGTAGTCTCAAAATTGTGACAAGGAATGCTGCTGGGTTATGTTTACATTTTGTTAAAGGAAAGTAAACAAAAGTAATGCTAACATTCCAAAATGCTACAATTAACACACAAGTCGGCCAGGTTCCAACACCTTGGAGCCATCAGGATGCACCTGGTCTGCCCAGACGGTAGTTACGCCATTGCTTTCCTTGTATCAGGTAGAGTGAGTATATATAACATAAGTAGGTGAGTGCATCCGTGAGCGAGGAGCAAAACTCGCGAACGAGGGAGACCGCACGATTATTTTAAAGCCTTGAGATACAGCACAAGCCAGATTCTAAGGCTGGTCACGTGGGAGACAGGAATGAGTCACACGAAATCTGGGCTACATTCTGTTGGAAGTTACGATTATAAATAAGTTGGAAATGTGGGTGAAGCGAATGTTTGTCAATCTTTTAAACTGAATAAATTTTTCACTCAAATCTATATCTTGTGTACATTAAATTTGATTCAGATTTCTTTTGTGTTTGTGTATTCATTGTTTTTAAATATCGAAATTAAAACCAAAACTAGTAATGCATGTGTCAGCATAGAAATATATCATTTCTTATTTCATTTGATCAAAGGATATCTAAACTAAAAGTATTACGTAATAAACCTAAATTAGTTCTTTCTCAACCTTATATTCCTGTACTTATATCCTATTTGAGTTTTAAAGTTCTTTTTGATTGTTTAGTGAAGTCGTCGATAATTTTTTTTCTATGCTGAACATCAGATCCTCAAAACACGCCCCCACAACATTTAATTTAGCTAAAAGAAAATGGGTACCTTATTTTGGTCATGAAAGAAAATGCGTTCAGAAAAAGAATACCAGATTTCACTCATAATACCACAAATTGTACCTAAGAAGTGTTATTGATCTTACATTCCGTTTTCTTCCTCCCTCCCTCCCTCCCTCTCTCTCTCATTCCTTTCCTTCTTTCCTTCCTTCCTTTCTAAATCCACTCCATCCGCCCTGCCTTCCATCCTCTTCACTTATCACTCCTTGTCTTCTTGTTTCCCTGCAGCTGGTATATAAACTCACAGTCCAGGCAGGAATGAACAGAATGACCCAACATTTCACTGTCAGTCTGGGCATTTTCACAAAAGTAGTGCGCGAGCAGTCGCTTTAAGGGTAGGTCACGTGCCGACTTACAAGGGCTGAGTACAGGAAGACGTAAATGATTGAGTGAATTGAGAGAGGCTAATAGCAAGAGGTCAGATCAGCACAGTGTGTGACAAAGTGGAAAGGGATTTTAATAAAATATTAAAAAATGATCAACTTTAGTAAGTGTCAAGGGATATTTTAAAGCGAAAGTTAGATATGAAAGAGAAGATAACATCGCATGACTTTGAAGCAAAGAAATAAAAAAGAGTAGAGATTATAATGGAAAGGTCCAGAGAATCAAAGCACAGCTGATTGTTTTCTTTTCAAAATGCCATTTCAGTTCTAATCTTGGGAAGTTGTTATCAGTTACCGATGAAGATGTCGTGTGTCTAGTACCTTGCTCTCTTCATTCAAAAAATTAATATTTTATGCAAGAGGTTTTCAGTTTGTGACATAATACACGAAATAACTTTTAGTTCAAGTAAATATGTCTGAATGTCTGATATTATAACACAGTAATGTTGTAACTAAAAGAACAGTGATTGGCAGAACTGAGCTTTTTTTTTGGGGGGGGGGGAGGGGGGAAGGGGAAGAACGGGACTGGGGGAGGGGGCGACTGCAGCATAAAATTTTTACCCATAAAATGTTCTTTTTTTTAAATTGTAAGATACAGCTTTATCTAATCACTTTGAGTTTGCAATAGATGAAGCTTGTATATTCTATCTTCACGGAAAAGCACAAATGAGTAAATCAACGAAAATGTCAGTGGCAAACTGTGAAAAAAAAATGCATAAGCTACACCATTAATAAGGAACAACAAACTTATCATGAACCATGGAACAGTTCAAAATGGAATGTTAGAAAGCAAATAAACTATAATAATAGTAAATAAAATATCATCATCATTAACTAACATGTCTGCTAGCGTAAATGACCATTTCCCTCCACAACTTTCGATCTCGACAGTTATTTATCATTTCTGTTTTAGACCTTCTGCCATGTCATTCTCTTAAACTGTCTGGTACCTTTTCTCTTTGCTTCCCTCTATTTCTTCGTCCCTCAACTTTCCAAGCTGTCACAATATATTCCAGTTGTTCCCTTCTCATTACATGGCCAAAAAAAGATGATTGTTTCTTCCTAGTATTGGATATTAGTTCTCTCTTTGATTTGACCTCTTTCAGAACGTTTTAATTAATCTTCGTAGCTGTCCATGTTATTCTCAACATTTTTCTGTAAAATCACATTTCTACAGCCTCCAGTGATTTTCTTGTCTGTTGTCCTATTGTCCTATTGTCCATGATTCACATCCTTATGTTAAGACTAAATCTACATAACATTTAAGAACTCTAAGGTTTTCTTGTTTCTATTGTCAGAAATGAAATGCAGAGTGTCTTCCTCATTAAGATTAATTAAAATATACAGAAATGTTAAACTTCGTGTTTTTCTTCTTTACTTGTTCTTATAAATAAGTCTTGTGTCGTGTAATTGTAGTGCTTTCTTTATTACAACAACTCAGTATAACAGAAATGATCATATTTTTATTATTTATATTGGATATACAAAGTTAGTGGCAACACTTACAGATTCGGCCAATTGGTTAACAAAATAAATAAATAAATAAAAATAATATAAAAAAAAAGAAAGCTAGCTAAAGAAAAGTGAATGACACATACGAATAATCATTTATAAATAAAAGAAATCAAAATAAATTAAATACAAACACGCACAAAGAGATAAATTATAAATTAGGAGAAATGTGGGATGACCAACAGAAGTGACTATGTTATCAATTAAAAAAAAACACCAAAAGGAGAAATAAGACAATAATGAAACATATAACGAATTTAATTTGAACGCGAGCAGCAATTTGTATCAGAAAATTATAATACGGAAGGACACAGATGATATAAATATTTGAAAGATTCTCTGACACTACAAGAAAATGAATAGGAGCCGCGATAGCTCAGTGGTTAGTGAACTGGACTACAAAGGACAAGAGGTAGGGTTCGATCCCAACCGACGGCTTCCGGGTTCACCCAGCCTTAAATGGGTACAGCATTTTTTCTGGGAAAGTAAAGCGGTACGGGCGTAATACCGACCACATTAACCAAAAAATCATGCGCTGAAGGTCTGTAAAATTTATGGTCACTAACACCATATTCTGTATACGCCACTTGGCGTGACGGGGGCTCTTTACTTTACTTTTTTTTTTTCACAAGAAGTGAATATATAAATAAGGTATATGCAAGAAATGAACCCATAAATAGTGAAATTATAAATAAAAGATGGTGGAAATACAGATTGAAGACACGTTTAAATGACAAAACTGCTGAACAATGATACCGTTTCGTGAGTAGTATACAAGGGTCCATTTGTTATATATATTTTTTTTGGCCCATAAATTAACAAAGATATATAGTAGGCGCATTTAGCGCCTCATGTATTCGAGGGGGAGTTACCCATGATCTCTCGTGTTGGCGTGTTGACCTTGCCTATCGGTGACTCCGGAAGTGACCTGTTTATGTCTGGTGTGTGCTGACTTTGGAGTTCTTAATGTACGTGTGCTGACTTCATTCTTATGGAAATATGTTGTCTGCTGACGTCGTGTGTTATTTAGTTATTTTTAAATGGAGGTATGCATCATCCGGTGCTCCTTTCCTCGGTATTAGCTTTCCTCATTAGGACTGTACCTTTCTTCTTCCTCGGTGTTATTTGTACTCTCTCCCTCTCAGTCAACATCTTTACACCTATCATCTTTCTTTCCCTCTCCTAGACTTCTTTCTCTCCTCTCTCTCTCTCATATTCCCTACTAGACTTCCCTCCGTTGTAACACTTACCCATTTTCGCCTATTAAAACTGTCATCTCCCCTTCCTTCTACTTCTCTTTCTCTCTCTCTTTCTCTCTCTCTCGCTCATAGACTTCTCTCCTACCGTTTTATCTTTCATCCTCTATATATCTCTCTCTCCTAACGTTCAGACCTGCATCGTATTTTTAGCTTCCCTCAATGACTTCCCTCCATTGTAACACTTACTAATTCTCTCTATTTAAGCCTATTATCTCTCCTTTTCTCTCCTAGACTTCTTTCTCTCCTCTCTCTCTCTCTCATATTCCCTACTAGACTTCCCTCCATTGTAACACTTACCCATTTTCGCCTATTAAAACTGTCATTTCCCCTTCCTTCTACTTCTCTCTCTCTTTCTCTCGCTCATAGACTTCTCTCCTACCGTTTTATCTTTCATCCTCTATATCTCTCTCTCTCCTAACGTTCAGACCTGCATCGTATTGTTAGCTTCCCTCAATGACTTCCCTCCATTGTAACACTTACTAATTCTCTCTATTTAAGCCTATTGTCTCTCCTTTTCTCTCCTAGACTTCTCTCTCACTCTTTCTCTCGCTCACCTATTCCCTCCTAGCCTTCCCTCCATTATAACACTTATTCATTCTCTCCATTTATATATATCATCTCGCCTTCCTTCTCCTAGACTTCTCTCTCCTATTCCCTCTAAGACGTATTTCCTACCATTCCATCCTCCCTCCTCTCTCTTTCCCTCTCCAAGCGTTTCACCCTCCCTCGTATTTGTGGCTTCCCTCTATTGCAACATTCACTCATTCTCTCCATTTATGCCTATCATCTCGCCTTCCTTCACCTAGACTTCTCTCTCTTCCCTCTCTCTCTCTCTCTCTGTCTCTACCTCTCGCCTATCCCCTCCTAGATATCTCGCCTACAATTCCACCCTCCCTTCTATCTCTCTTTCCTTCTCCTAGCGTTCCGCCATCCCTCGTATTTTTAGCTTCCCTCCAGTGTAACACCTTAGTATTTAAAAGCAATCATAACTAGACTAAAAATAGCTACTTTAACATCCAATAAGATAAACATATGAAAAACGAAGGAATAATACACTCAACAAGGCTTAACATACGCACTTTATACATATTATCATTAATACAATTGAATATCCTTATATTAATAAACCTTATCACCTAGACTTCAAAAACCGAAAAATCGACTCCCATACTCATACCAGTTAGACACAACGAAGATATAGTTATATTCAAAGACCAAAAGTTAGTCCAAATCTCAAAATTACACCCCCAAAACACAAAAATTTAGGCTCATAAACAAAATTCGATCTCAAAAAAAGTAAAGTAAAGTACCCCCCGTCACGCCAAGTGGCGTATAGGGAAATATGGTGTTAGTGACCCTATATTTTACAGACCTTCAGCACATGATTTTTGGGGTAATGTGGTCGGTATTACGCCCGTGCTGCTTTTACTTTCCCAGAAAAAATCCGGTACCCATTTAAGGCTGGGTGAACCCGGAGCCGTCGGTTGGGATCGAAACCTACCCCTTGTCCGTAGTAGTCCAGTTCACTAACCACTGAGCGGCTCCTACTAATTTTTAGGGAATTAGTAAAACCCAGGTGTCCTCGCCAGGATTACGAACCCCGGCTGTTGCCGTGGTAAGCCAACCGCCTATCGATTGCGCTAACCGGACACCCTAAAATTCGATCTCAAAACCCTATTAATCTACTCCCATACTCATACTAGTTTGACACATTGAACAGATCTTCTTCTTCTAGCTTTTTAGCTCCCAGTGGAGCATAGGTCTTCAACAAACATTTTCCAAGTCATTCTGTTTTTTTGCCATTTTTTTAAGATCATTCCATATCTTCCCTATCATCTTCATATCTGCCTCTATCTGTCTTCTCCAAGAATTCCTTGGTCTTCCTCTTTGTCTTTTCCCCTGGGGATTCCAAAAAGGGCCTGTAGTGTAACACTCTCAGTTGGCTTCCGTAGTGTGTGTCCTATCCAGCGCTATCGTCTTCGCTGTATCTCTTTATCCACTGGTATTTGACTGGTACATTTCCATAATTCTATGTTAGTGGTTTTGTCCTGCCACTTCTATCCTTTTATTCTGCGTAAGCATCCATTAATGAAAGTCTGTATCTTTGTGATTGTCAATTTTGTTGTTCTCCATGTTTCACAGCCATATAATAGGACCGACTTAACATTTGAGTTGAAAATTTTTATTTTTTGTGTTTAACCTAATTTCTTTGGATTTCCAAATATTTCCCAGTGCAATGAAAGCTCCTCTTGCTTTTGATTTCCTTATTTTGGTATCATGTTCTGTTTCTCCCTCTTTATCTATATTACTGCCCAGATATATGTAAGATTGCACGTCTAGTAGATGTATTTCTCCTACTTTTATTTGGTTATTGCCAACTGTATTAATTCTCATAATATTGGTCTTATATCTATTAATCTTCATTCCTAGCTGTTGTGATTTCTCATCAAGTATGATCATTTAATCCTGCATCTGTTGATGGCTGTGTGATAGGAGAGCTATGTCATCAGCAAAGTCTAAATCATCAAGTTGTTTGGTCAGTGACCACTGGATCCCATTTCTGTTGTTTTGAGTTATTTTCATAATCCAATCTATGGCCAGTAGAAAGAGAAATGGAAACAGAAGGCATCCCTGCCTTACTCATGTTCTTATTTCAAATGCTTCTGTAAGCTGTCCTTCATGCACCACACTACATTTCGTTCCTTCATACATTGTTTTTACCAGGTTAATAAACTTTATGGGGATTCCGTAGTGACTCAGCAACTTCCAAAACATCCTTCTGTCGAAACTATCAAATGCCTTTTCGTAATCTATGAATCCAATATAAAGTGGGGATTTTAGTTCTAAACTTTGTTCAATTATTATACGTAGTGTAGTTATTTGATCAGCACATGATCTGATCTTCCTATAACCTGCTTGTTCATCTCTCAAATGTTTCTCTATGGCCTCTTTTAGTCTCTCCAGAATGTTTCTGCTTAATATTTTTCATGGTACTGATAGTAGCATAATTCTCCTATAATTTGTGCACTCCTGTAAACTTCCTTTCTTTGGTAGTTTGATCATATAACCTTCTTTCCAATCTTTAGGTATTTCTTCCCTCTCCAAAATTTAATCTTGCATAATATGTAACATTTTTTATAGGTGTTAATATCTGATTTGATGGCTTCCAAAGGAATTTCATCTGACCCTCTGGCTTTATCATTTTTAAATAATTTGATGGCTTTCATTATTTCTTCTTTACTTGGTTTTCCACAGATAACGTGTAACTCTTCTTCTGTTGGTAGTATATTTTGAGGATTATTTGAGCCGTGCTTGTTCAAAAGTACTTCAAAATGATCTTTCCATCTCTACATTTGTTCCATTATATTACTAAGCAGATTTCCTTTATTATCTTAAAAAAGGCATTGATCGGCATTGATTGAAAAGATAGTTATATTCAAAGTCCAAAAAGTTAGGCCAAATCGCAAAAATGTTACCCCGAAAACAAAAAAATTTAGACTCATAACTAAAAAATCGATCTCAACCCCTCAAAATCTACTCCCATACTCATACCAGTTTGACACAACGAACAGATAGTTATATTCAAAGACCAAAAGTTAGTCCAAATCGCAAAACTTTACCCGTAATCACAGAAATTTAGACTCATCAGAAAAATTTCGAGCTCAAAACCCTAATAATCTACTCCCATACTCATACTAGTTAGACACATCAAACAGAAAGTTATATTCAGAGTCAATAAAGTTAGGCCAAATCACAAAAATTTTACCCACCAGAGCACAAAAAATTTAGGCTCATATTCAAAAAGACATAAAAAAATCATGAAAATCTACTCATATAGTCTTAATATTTAGACACAATGAGCAGAAAGTTATGTTTAAGCTCCAAAACGTTAGGCGAAATCGCAAAATTTTAGGACCAAAAAACAAATATTTAGGCCAACAATCAAGGAAAGTTGAACTCCAACTCTAAAAATCTACACCCATATTCATAATAGTTAAATAAAGAAAGGTAAAAAAGCACAGACACATAAACACAACCGCTCACACATATTTTTACCACCAGCAATTTTTTTACGGATACGCCTATGAAACTGTTAACAAAATAAAAAATTAAACTCTAGGCTTACCTCAAACTTTATTTTAGACATCCCTGTAGCAAAAATTTACTTAAATATCCCTTTTATGAATGTTACCTACTGACCATTTTTGAGGTAGACGCTTATGAAACTGTTAAGAAAATAAAATTTAGCCTGCAGGCTTACCACAAACTTCATTTTAGACAACCCCGTAGAAAAAAAAATTACTTAAAAATAACTTGTATGATGTTTACCCCCGTGACCATTTTTGAGGGATACGCATATGAAACTTAAAAAAAAAAATTTAGCCTTTAGGCTTACCTCAAACTTCATATCAGACTCATTGCAAGATTTTCAATAAAAAGCACTTTTATGAATTTTACTCCCTGACCATTTTTTAGGGATACGCCTATGAAACTGTTTAAAAAATAAAATTTAACCTCTATTCGTACCTTGACCTTCATATTAGATATCCCCATAGCAAGATTTTCAATAAAAAACACTTTTATGAATTTTACCCCCAGACCATTTTTTAGGCATACACCTATGAAACTGTAAAAAAAGAAATTAACCTCTAGGCTTACTTTAAACTTCATAATAGACATCCCCATAGCAAAAAATTGCTTTAGAATCACTTTTATGAATTTCATAAATACCTAAAACTTTATTTTAGACATCCCCATATATCAAATTCCCATTTAAAAAAAAAAAAGCTAGTAGTAAAGAATTCCTGTATGCATGCGCCAAAAGTGCAGAACCATTTTATATCTATCTATCTATCTATTGACCTTTCGAGCCGTAACCGGCCCATAGGGCGTAGACCAAGATACACCTTCTCCTATATGAATTTTTGTTCTAGCAGTTTTCTTTTAAAGATATTTTATCAAATCTCGCCATCTGTCTCTGTTCTGTGCAAGCAGTTCTATCTCATTGAGGGAGCCGATTCCTGCTGCTCTTGCCTCTCTCATCAATGTTCTTCTCAGTGTCTCCCTGGGTCTTCCTCTTTTTCTTTTACCTGTTGTTTCCCATATGAGGGCTTGCTTTGCTATTCGATTATTATCTCTTCTCATCACATGTCCAACGTATGACCATCGTCTTTTCTTTATTACTGAAGATATTAGTGGTTGATTGGCGATTTCTCTAATTTCCTCGTTTGTTTTGAATTCGTTCCATTCTATACCAAGTATTTTCCTTAGACATTTATTTTCGAATGCGTTCAACTTTGTTTCTATATCTCTTGTTGTTTTCCAGCTTTCACACGCATACGTAAGGGTTGATAGTACATTTGATTTGAATAGCCTAAGTTTTGTGTTTGTGCTAATGAGTTTTGATTTCCACAACTTTACAAGGCTTCTGAAAGACATTGCTGCTTTAGCCAGTCTGATTCTAATTTCTTTGCTCGTATCCCCTTCTCGATCAATGTGACTTCCAAGATAGATAAAGTGATCGATCTCTTCTACTGGTTTGTTTTCCATGTATATTTTGTCACTTGTTGGAATTAAACTTTTCATGACTTTAGTCGTTTTCATGATTGACCTCAAGCCCAATTTTGCTGGCTATTGATAATAGTTCATTTGTGTTTTCCTGCATCGTTTTTATCTGACTGCTGATGAGAACTATGTCATCAGCAAAGTCGAGGTCCTATTTTATATAGGGTCGATATAAAACATGTCTGCACATTTTATAATGTAGCTGATTTTTTTTTGTCTCCGGTTTTCCTTAATACTAGCTTTTTTTTTTTTTTTTAAATGGGAATTTGATATATGGAGATGTCTAACATAAAGTTTTTGGTAAGCCTAGAGGGTAATTTTTTCTTTTTTTTTAGTTTCATTGGCGCATTCCTCTAAAAATGGTCAGGGGGGGTAAACATCATGAAAGTGAATTGTAAGTACATTTTTGATACGATGGTGTCTAAAATAAAGTTTGCGGCAAGCCTAGATGCTAATTTTTTTAAAAAATAGTTTCATAGACGTATCCCTCAAAAATGTTCAGGGGAGTAAACAACATAAAAATGATTTTTGAGTAAATTTTTGTTGCGTGGGTGTCTAAAATAAAGTTTGAGGTAAGACTAGAGGTCAAATTTTATTTTTTACAGCTTCATAGGCGTATCCCTCAAAAATGGTTAGGAGGTAAAATAAAGTGATTTTTAAGTAAATTTTTGCTACGGTGATGTCTAAAATAAAGTTTCAGGTAAGACTAGAGTTTACATTTTTATTTTTTAAACAGTTTCATAGGCGTACCCGTAAAAAATGGCTGGGGGTAAAAAGTTGTGTCGGCGGTTGTGTTTATGTGTGGGTGCTTTTTGACCTTCTTTTGTTTAACCATTATGACTATGGGTGTAGATTTTTAGAATTCGGGTTCAACGTTTTTATTATAAGCCTAAATATTTGTGTTTTGCTCCTGAAATTTTGCGATTTTGCCTAAATTTTTGGACCTTGAACATAACTCTCTGCTAGTTGTTCCTAACTATTATGACTCTGTGAGTAGATTTTTAGGTCGACTTTTTTAATATAAGCCTAAATTTGTTGTGTTCTGGGGTTGACATTTTTGCGATTTGACCTTACTTTTTTGACCTTGAACATAACTCTCTGCTCGTTGTGCCTAACTATTATGACTATGTGAGTAGATTTTTAGGATTTGAAGGTCGACTTTTTGAATATGAGCCTAAATTTTTGTGTGTCCTGTCCTGGGGTTGAACTTTTTTGCGATTTCTAACTTTTTTGACTATGAATCTATCCGTTCGATGCGTCTGACTAGTAGGAGTATGGGAGTAGATTATTGGGTTTTGAGATAGACTTTTTGCTCATGAGCCTAAATTTGTGTGATTTGGGGGTAAAATTTTGCATTTGGACTAAATTTTGATCTTTAAATATAACTATCTGTTCGTTGTGTCTAACTGGTATGAGTATGGGAGTAGAATTTCAGGGTTTTGAGATCCAAGTTTTTCTTATGAGCCTAAATTTGTGGCCTTTGAATATAACTATATAGTTGATGGGTCTAACTAGTAAGAGTATGGGAGTAGATTATTAGGGTTTTGAGAATGACGTTTTGTCTATGAGCCTAAATTTAGGTGTTTTGAGGCTATAATTTTGCGATTTGGACCAACTTTTGATCTTTGAATATAACTATATGCTCGTTGTGTCTAACTGGTATGAGTATGGGAGTATATTTTTTCGATTTTTGAAGTCTTCATTTTGCTAATGAGCCTAAATTTTTGTGTTCTGCGGGGAAAATTTTTGTGATTTGGCCTAACTTTTTGGACCTTGAATATGACTTTCCGCACGTGGTGTCTAAATATAATGACTATGGGAGTAAATTTTTATAATTTTGAATCCAAGGTTGTGACTATAAGCTAAAATTTTGGGGTTTGGCTGTATGTTTTCTGACATGAAATAATCACTTTGAATGTTACCTGACATTCGTTGATGTGGTAAACCTTTGTATTGCCTCCTTAAGAGGTAAAATCGATGTCATGGAACTCCTCTGGTATTGCATTAGGGGTTAAAGCGGGTTCAAGCAACCTACCACCCGTATTATCTGCCCCACTGATGTCCCGACAGGTGGATTGTATCATGAACCGAATCGAGTTAAAGTAACCCAGTAATGAGTCCGACTCGACAGCACTAAACGTGGAAAATGAGGTCAGTTATCACAATATCAGTAACCCTCTTCTCTGATTGGTTAATCCAAAGGTCAGTCATTTCGTTGGTCGGGGTCTATTAGAAATACTCTTTACTGATTGGTTAAGCTAGATGTTAGTCGACGAAGAAATAGTGTCATCCAACTTTTACGTGCTAGATTATATTTCAGCTAGCCGTATGTGGGATTTCGTGCTATAAGCGCGATCGATTCAAGGAAGCTTATTTTAATACTACTGTTCAGTCTAGTGCCGTGTGTTTAGAGTATATTTTACGCTGTAAGTTGGAATATTTTAATGGTGTTCTCTTATCTCATAACGAGGTGATAAGGTTTATTAATAAAAGGATATTCAATTGTATTAATGGTAATATGTATAAAGTACGTATGTTAAGCCTTGTTGAGTGTATTATTCCTTCGTTTTTCATATGTTTATATTATTGGTTGTTTTAAAAGTAAATATGTTAAGTCTTGTTGTGATTGTTATTCAATGTTATTCATGTATTTAAAACTAGGTATGTTAAGTATTGTTGACAAAGGGTTATTTGATCTTCTACAGATGGTTGTTGAAAGTATATTTTAAGCTGTAAGTTGGAATATTTTTTTTCTGTTTCTCTTAGAGTACGTGTGATAAGGTTTATCGATAAAAGGTTATTCAATTATATTAATGCTAATGTGTATAAAGTACGTATTGAGCCTTGTTGAGTGCATTATTACTTCGTTTTTCATATGTTTATCTTATTGGATGTTTAAAGTAGCAATTTTAAGTCTAGTTGTGATTGCTATTCAATACTAAAGTGTTACACAGGAGGGAAGCTAAAAATACGAGGGATGGCGGAACGCTAGGAGAAGGAAAGAGAGAGAAGGGAGGGTGAAATGGTAGGCGAGAAATCTAGGAGGGGATAGGCGATAGGTAGAGACAGAGAGAGAGAGAGAGAGAGAGAGAGAGAGAAAGAGAGAGGAGAGAGAAGTCTAGGAGAAGGAAGGCGAGATGATAGGCATAAATGGAGATAATGATTGAATGTTACAATAGATTGAAGTTACAAACTCGAGACTTCGATCGGAAACTTCAATCTTCGATCGAAAGATCGAAAAGAAGATGGGTTGAAGATATCACAGACGAGCTGGGTATGACTACTGCAGAAGTTGAGGATCTCGCGCAAGACAGAAAACTTTAGAGTATTTGTTGTGGGAGCTAAGTTCCAACAAGGGCAGGCTAAAGATTATAATGATGACGAAGACGACGACGATGATGATGCCGCACTTTGAAATTCTACTGCAAGTATTAGCAGACCAGCATTCAGTTGCAATCAAGAAGGGTAGAGGAACAGGTAAAACCAAAGAACGTATAGAGCTGAGTCCTGTAGTTTACCATTGATAGAAACACGGTCAAGTTTATTTTCTCCTACAGGAGAGACAGCGATGGAGAGAAATATTTGGTAAACTCTTGCCGATGACTCACGAGTGGTAAACAAAAAGAGACAAATTAGAGTATAAAATGCAACAGCTAAAAAAAGTTTTAGAATAACAGAAAATGCAATGAGTTGTATGAGGCATTGCAAAATATGGCAATATCTTCAGGTCCAGCCAACACACCATTAAAATAATAAATGTACTGGAACGGTTTTGGAGTCTGCGTAAAGTCACAGAGATAATAAAGAATGTGTGCAAGTTAGAACAACTCCCGTAAGGCAAATTGAAATTAAGTCTATGACCGTCGCAAGAAATTGTAATAGAAATTCGAGAAATAAAGGAAAATAAAAGAAAGAAGTCTCATCACAGAAACCCTGATGATAATTATGATAAGTTAAAGGGAAAGAGGACAAAGAGAGAGAGAGAGAGAGAGAGAGAGAGAGAGAGAGAGAGAGAGAGAGAGAGAGAGAGAAATCTGAGAATAGCAAATTTAATTTCAGGAAAATTAACAAATACCCGTAAATTACATACTTAGATAAGAAAATACAGAATAGAAAAAAAACACGAGGCAAACGAAAATTGTATCTTTGATGTAACTAAAAAAATGCTAATTACGTAATTATCCAATTTCTTGGTGATGTCGGGAAGAAAAAATGTATATGCTTTTGACAAAGTTGCACTTGAAGAGGTGGTTTAAGCGAGTTGACTAGATTTAAGAAAAGTAGGAAACTAATACAGGCAACTTGTGTCAGCAATCAAATTAGGTAAATACGTAAAAGAATGCATAGATTTACAACAAAGAGGTAATAATAGGTTTTGCTGTAACCAGATGTAGGAATGTTTCAACTGTTAATACAGAATTATCACAGTGAGTCAAAGAGGAACAGAACTGGTAAACGAAGAAGATGCAAGAAATCAGCAATAAATAATAATGAAGGCCGACCGATCACCATTAATTCTATCTATTGACCTTTCGAGCCGTAACCGGCCCATAGGGCGTAGACCAAGATACACCTTCTCCTATATGAATTTTTGTTCTAGCAGTTTTCTTTTAAAGATATTTTATCAAATCTCGCCATCTGTCTCTGTTCTGTGCAAGCAGTTCTATCTCATTGAGGGAGCCGATTCCTGCTGCTCTTGCCTCTCTCATCAATGTTCTTCTCAGTGTCTCCCTGGGTCTTCCTCTTTTTCTTTTACCTGTTGTTTCCCATATGAGGGCTTGCTTTGCTATTCGATTATTATTACTGAAGATATTAGTGGTTGATTGGCGATTTCTCTAATTTCCTCGTTTGTTCTGAATTCGTTCCATTCTATACCAAGTATTTTCCTTAGACATTTATTTTCGAATGCGTTCAACTTTGTTTCTATATCTCTTGTTGTTTTCCAGCTTTCACACGCATACGTAAGGGTTGATAGTACATTTGATTTGAATAGCCTAAGTTTTGTGTTTGTGCTAATGAGTTTTGATTTCCACAACTTTTCAAGGCTTCTGAAAGACATTGCTGCTTTAGCCAGTCTGATTCTAATTTCTTTGCTCGTATCCCCTTCTCGATCAATGTGACTTCCAAGATAGATAAAGTGATCGATCTCTTCTACTGGTTTGTTTTCCATGTATATTTTGTCACTTGTTGGAATTAAACTTTTCATGACTTTAGTCTTTTTCATGATTGACCTCAAGCCCAATTTTGCTGGCTATTGATAATAGTTCATTTGTGTTTTCCTGCATCGTTTTTATCTGACTGCTGATGAGAACTATGTCATCAGCAAAGTCGAGGTCCTCCAAATGGTCTCCTTGTATCCATTCGATGCCTTTATTACCAGTGCAGCATTTCTTCATTATGAAGTCCATAACAATTCCAAATAACAAGGGCGATAAAATACATCCTTGTTTAACCCCAGTTTCTATTGGGAAACATTCGCTCAGTCCTTCCTCTGTTCGAACTGCACATGTGTAACCATCATACATGTCTTTGATAATATTTATGATTTTTGATGGTAAACCATATTGCTTCAGAATTTTCCACAAAGAATCTCTATGAATACTATCAAATGCTTTTTTGAAGTCGATGAAGTTAAGTACAAAAGGTTTTTGCTTTTCAATGTGTTCCTCCAATATAAGTCGTAGAGTGAAAATGTGGTCAAGACAGCTTCTCCCTTTTCTAAACCCAGCCTGTTCTTCACGCATTACTGTATCTATTGAATCCTTTATTCTATTTAGGATGATTTTACAGAATAACTTTGAGGCAACTGACAAAAGTGTCACGCCTCTCCAGTTGTTACAATCTCTAAGATTGCCCTTTTTTGGGATCTTAACAATGATTCCTTTTTTCCATTTATGAGGCGTCTTCTCTGTTTTCCAAATGATGTTGAACATTTTTTGGAGATGTATTAAATTATGGCTATCAATTGCCTTGAGGATCTCAGCTGTTAACTTATCCTCTCCAGCAGCCTTGTTATTGGTCATTAGCTTTAAGGTGGTTTCTATTTCACTCAAGGTGAAGTCATCTAAATTTACATCTAATTCTGCTGCTGGTGTTTCAGCTTCAAAATCTATTAAACTGTGAGGTAGTGGACGGTTAAGAATTTCTTTGAAGTGTTCCGCCCAACGGGCTTTTATGTCTGCGCTTGTTGTTAGCATTAATCCAGATTTGTCTAGAATTGGTGTTCCACTGGATGTATAGGTGTTTGTCAGCATCTTTTGTACAGTATAGAGAGTTCTGCTGTCTCCTGTAATTGCAGCTGTCTCTGCTTTCTCTGCCAAGTTGTCTATATAAGCTCTTGTATCTCTTCTTGCCGAACTTTTCACTTTGTTGTCTAATTCTTTGTATGTTGCTTTTGCCAGAACCTTTCCAAGATCTGTCTTTACATTAGTCACGGCTCTCTTTGCTTCTCTTCTTTCTTTGATGTATTTCCATGTGGTGTCTGAGATCCAAGCTCGTTTTTCCATTTTCTTCAGTCCGGCACTTGCTTCTGCTGCTGTCATTACCATTAATTAGGGTATGTAAATGTCAAATGTTAGTTTTAAATAGCGAACAATTTCTACAGGCAAATAATGTTTTGATAAATTGCTCGTTTATAAGGGAGACAAATAAAAATGACATAATCTTAAATATTTTCTGAACAGAAAAAAAGTAAGTGTCTCAAATGAGAAAAGATAAATTGTGAGATTATGGTAGGACTTTGAAGCTGGGAACAAAGCTAGAAATATTTTGAAATAATTACACCAGAAGACACCATGGGTAAAGCAGAGGAAATAAACAGTTTTTTTTTCAGTAAAAAATGAAGTTAGAGAGTGAAGAACACAAACAGATCGGTACATAGCTTTTGATACGAGGAAAACAAATTATTTTTAGCTTTGTATGCAACCAAAAAGACTTTATGGGAACAAAGAGTTCAAATATAACTTGCTGCAGAAAGAATTCAGTTTCGGGCAAAAATTCAACAAGTTCATTGGATAGTTGATAAATCAAATGACAACACTTTTGTAATGAACAAGGTACAAGAAAAATGGGGATGACAGCAACAATAATAAAACAAAAATTCATTGGAAGTATTACCAGTAATGAATACCTGGAAAGGATAAGGAGAGGTATCGGGGGATAAAAGAAGCATAAAAAGAAAATGAGGAACAATTATAAACTGAAGACAAAAAAATGAATGGGCAAAACAAAAGTCACGTGAGGAATTGGTGTTACCATAAAGGAAGGAGGTAATGAAGAGATCTAGATTTTTACCTTTCATTGTTGGTGTTTAATCCCTATCACAGGGAAGTCTTCCCTTGCTTTAGACATGACTTCTGCTCTTCAGCCGCTGGAAGCTCGAACTCATCGTCAGTTTTTCTTCAACTTGTCCATCCTTTGCATTCTTGTCAAGCACAAACAATCTAGCTATAATGTTAAACTTGTCTTATGAAGAGCATTCATTACCTTTCAATGTGTACCATTACTTTGCATTGGTTATTGACCTGTACTTTTCCTTTTGTCTTATTTCTTATTAGTTCTGCATGACGCGACACGGAGACATTCTTTTGTCTTAACATATTCTTCTCGCTTTCCTCGTCACCCCAATCAACTTTTGTAACAATCGATTTGAAATTAAATAGATAAAGAAATCATAAAGAGCATGTTTACGCAATGTAACTAATATACGAGCAAAACATGTAACAAACATGTAACGAGTAACATATAACAAAAAACACAAAAAAAAACCTTAGATTATTAATGAACAGAAAATATAATACACAAAATGCGTAACAGAAGAATGTTTCAGCTAAGAATAATAAATAAAAATACCTCTCTACGCTTTTCAAGCATAATGAAATTCTAAAGTAAATAATATCCCACGTTTGTAAAATAATCAACACACATATGTTTTTGCAATTCATTATGTCGCCATAAGCGTTTGCATTTTTCGTGAAGTAAAAAATAAAACGTATTTTAAATTACTTTTTGAAATTTCTTACTGCAGTTATCTGGATTAGTTGTACCTGAACGAAGATCTTCCTTGTCGAAGTATTGATACTTCTGTTGATTTACTGAAAATGTTTGTGTGCTAAAATGTAGCAACTCTACAACAATGCTCGTTTGAAAAGGTAAGACAAAGTCGCACAAAATTAAAATTGTAGACAGGATAAACCATTTATTTTAACTGGCCGAGCTTCGAATTTATTACAGAATATTCTCGCTTAAAATAGCTGGCACGTGCGAAATCCTCGTGACTGACATTACGTAGAGTTTATCAAAATTGAAATATAGAAAAGCTTACGGAATATTTGTTTAATTGTTTTCGTGTAATGATAAGTAAGCGTTATTGTGCTACATTGGATCCACGTGTACCTAAAAGCGTGGATAGGAGAAACACTAGAAAGATACGTTAATAAACCTTTGCTGTACTTCTACTCTCATCCTCGTAATGCAATTTAGTTTTAGTTCAGACCTCAAGTTTAGACAAATTATAGTCAACATAAATGGTATCTGTAGCATTACTATCATTGCTGAGTGAAGTTTGGGTGCCACAATTTTTCTGAGGCATATACGATAGCTCAGTGGTTAGTGAACTGGACTACAAAGGACAAGAGGTTGGGTTCGGTCCCAATCGATGGCTTTCGGGTTCACCCAGCCTTAAATGGGTATAGCATTTTTTCTGGGAAAGTAAAGCGGCACGGGCGTAATACGGACCACATTACCCCAAAAATCATGTACTGAAAGTCTGTAAATTTATGGTCACTAACACCAAATTTCCTAAACACCACTTGGCGTGACGGGGACTCTTTACTTTCACTTTTTTTTATATTGGGACAACGAGGTCTTTTTTTTTTCCTGGATACATCTCCTTTTCTTTAAAGACCACAGACCAGGTACGCACCTATAACTGAGCTAATTCGGATAAAGGTGTGTGTTTTCACCCATCGATATTCCGCATGAAAAAGTAACATCCCACAACTCTGTAAATCGTATAAAATCACATGGCAAATGAGAATATAATTTCAGGAATATAAGTGAAACTGCAAAGGAGTTCATTCAGGTCTCTGACGGCAAAATAATTCGTTTAGATGCACCTTTAACAGGTGAAATACGAAATGGAATATGCCTATATGCGCACGTGCATCACTCTAACTATAGTACCAGTCTAAACACATGTTCTTAAGTGGCTCTACGTGTATCTCTTAAATAGAGTAATTTGGTACACCGATTCTTCCTAACTAATCGACGATGATTAAAGCTATCAGAACAAGACGAGAAATGTATTCTCTAGAAACATATATTCGGTCCTTAAGTCGATCTAGACTATGCATCTATTTTAAACGCATCAGTGTAAAATGAGCTAGTCTAAACACCCATTTCTAAACACTTATACATACACTTCCTTCAAGCTTAACTAGACTAGCCACTCATTTCTAAACTCATATATATATATATATATATATATATACACTTCCTTCAAACTTAACTAGACTAGCCACTCATTTCTAAACACTTATACATACACTTCCTTCAAGCTTAACTAGACTAGCTACTCATTTCTAAACACTTATACATATACGTCCGTCAAGCTGAACAAGACTGTACAACTATTTTTAAACACTTATACATACACTTCCTTCAAGCTTAACTAGACTAGCCACCCATTTCTAAACACTTATACATACACTTCCTTCAAGCTTAACTAGACTAGCCACCCATTTCTAAACACTTATACATACACTTCCTTCAAGCTTAACTAGACTACACCATTTCTAAACACTTATACATACACTTCCTTCAAGCTTAACTAGACTAGCCACTCATTTATAAACACTTATACGTATACGTCCGTCAAGCTGAACAAGACTGTACAACTATTTTTAAACACTTATACATACACGTCCTTTAAGCTGAACTAGACTATACAACTACTTATAAACACTTATACATGTACACATACATAAGTCTCTAAAGCTGAACAAGTGTAGGTTTTTTCGTCAGAAATATTAAAGTTTGGATTCTAACAAATATGTCAGCCCGAGGCGCCATACACCATCTGTGTTGACAGCGTCAGAGACTCATACCAGACAGCTTGCGTCAGGATCAGTGAATCAAAATTGTCCAAGATCCCACTACATTTCTCTAGGCCAGGGCAACAGATTAAACAGTCTGGCAAGTGAAATGGGAAGGCAACTCGGTACTTAACGCAATGCTGAAGTGGGATCAGCTGGGCATAAAAACGCTTTAAATCATAGCCAGCCGTATAACACAACACAATTCATCTTCACCCATTTAACTTAGTTTGATGGGTGGACAATGAAGAGATGCAATCGTCGAGCTAATGCAGTAGAAGAAAAAGAAGTCTTAGTGATTTATATAACGGCATTTACTTCAGTGTATACAATGTCCGTTTATAATAACAGCTCTGGAATCAGTACATACATGTAGTTGTTCAATGATACCTCCATGTCATCACTTGCAGATAACGAGCCTGGAGTGATAGATAACAGTGGTATCATTAGATTTGGTCGCTAGTATCGAACATGAAGAACGGTTGTTCAACTGCGCACCGTGATGCTTGCGTAGTAGATGAAGCCCGTAACAGAGACCGGCGTGCTGCAGGGCGCGAGGCACTCACTCACGCGACATTTTACAAAGGAATGAACATGTACGAGAACGAATGGATAAGTTCACGAATATCAGAGGCTTGCACGGATAAACTGAGTGAGAGACTGCTGCAGAAGGCTGATGTGATAAGGCAATGTAGACTAGACTGATAAGGAAAGAAACACTTGATAAAACAGCTGGGTTGTTTTTTTTTTAGTCTGGTTGTATTAATGCAGTGAACAGTCAAAAGTTATATATTTCATTTTGGATAATTGTATCCTCACACAGGAATACTGAGTTTGTGTTATTCTGGAATTATACATTTTTGAGACGTGCGACTTTACGTTGTTTTGTTAATATTAATGTTGACAACTTACATTTTGTGCTTGCAGACAACGATCTGCCCTGCTAGTCTATGGCAGCGTTCGGCTGACGAATTGTGAGTTGTTGATGTTGTGTTAAAACTTGCTTACAATTCATAAGTTTGCGAAATACACATTTGTTTTAAAGCTTAGATACTTTCATTATATCCAAGTACAAGAACATACATTCACAAATTGTTGATTGTATAATATATTTTATGTGTTACTTTTAGAGCACATCAGCTCGTGGTTAGAGAGATGGTTTGACTGTAAAACGAAGGTGGGTTCAATCCCAGCCTACCGCTATTCTGTGGATGCAGGTGATAAGTAAGAACAGATACCTGGCTCATTGTTCTGACGGAGATAAAAGCAGTAATAAAAACACTGGCCCCCTCACTTCTTAATATTGTGGCCTAGTAGGGTGAAGTTAAATATTTCAGTCCCACGTGACAATTTCAGTTGCAGAACATCCGGTATCGTTGAACTTATATTTTACACGATTTGATTATGACTAATTATTGTGACAATGATCATGAACAATATATTGGTAACATTCCAAGCCACATACACAACAAGGTACCACTAACTTACTTTACTATACTAACTTTAATGCTTGTATAAAATACAGATGTGATGACAATGTTTGTACAACACATGTTTATTTAAGACATTTGGAGTAAAGACAGACAAGAAACGTTAATTATGTATTATTGCAAAGGTCGTTAGGAGAAACAAAATTGAAAACTATAGCTAACTTCGTCCTTACGTTTCTGAAGTTTAGTTTATAGGATGATTGATAGAAATAGTTACGGTCATAGTAGAGTCTTTGTTTGGGAAAAAAAAGTGCTGACAAAATGAGTTTGTTTGTTTGTCTTAGGAACACGCCAGACGAAACCAAAGGTGTTCCAATATCTTTGCCGAGAATCTCAAGGAAATCCTAGAAGAATCCTTACCCACATGAACGAATTCCGTAGCACAGCCTAGGATCTACCACAAGATTAATTATCTCTAAGGGGGACCGGTTGGTCTCGAGGCTAGACTCCGGAATCCAGAAAGAGATATTATGAGTTCAAATCCCAGTTGCAGCAGTCGGGATTTGTATTTCTGATTTCTCTCTGAGTTAACCAGCCCTAGTTTCAGCAGGAGGGCCTGGCTTACAACGTCAATTACTCATCGACTGAAAAAACATGAGTACCTCCGAAGACTTTCTGTCTGTGCGTCGGGAGAACCTGTGTATACGTCTGCCTGAGAAAACCGCATCAACATGCAAAATTCAGTTCCCAGTCTGTAGGGACTTTGTCAGAGGTGAAAGCTGACGAACGAGAACTACAAAATTATATCTAGAAATAAAAAAATATGGCGCATGCTGCCCCCCCCCCCCCACACACACACACACTCGCGCGCGTACACTCGCGCGCGTACACCCACACACAAAATACTTCTAAAACAAATATACTTTAATAATTGGGAGCCACGATAGCTCAGTGAACTGGACTACAAAGGACAAGAGGAATGGTTCGATCCTGAGCGACGGCTTCCGGGTTCACCCAGCCTTAAATGGGTACCGAATTTTTTTCTGGGAATGTAAAGCGGCACGAGCATAATACCGACCACATTACCCCAAAAATCATGTGCTGAAAGTCTGTAAAATTTATTGTCACTAACACCATATTCCCCATACACCACTTGGCGTGACGGGGGCACTTTACTTTTTTACTTACTTTAATAATAACAGTAATAACAAATGAAATAAAAAGCGTTTATAAATAAAAGAGAAGTAAAGGAGAAAATAATAGAGAATTCATTTCATTGAAAAGCAATAAGGCATCACTTGACTATCACATACGTCGTTAAAGAAAATGTACTTTTACCTATGAACTTCTTGGCATTTAATAAAATG
Source organism: Megaustenia siamemsis (assembly GCA_032433765.1). Classification (NCBI taxonomy): domain Eukaryota; kingdom Metazoa; phylum Mollusca; class Gastropoda; order Stylommatophora; family Ariophantidae; genus Megaustenia; species Megaustenia siamemsis. The sequence goes on along the minus strand of JAVIAB010000092.1, from coordinate 43,109,974 downwards.
ACGAAAACATTTGAAATATGTTAGACCTTCATGTTTGAAAATGAAGTAGATATAATCCTAACTTTGCATGTTATGCTCTAGTTTAAAACAGAGTTGAGTGGAGAAACCATACTTCGATACTAGATGTACATAAACAGAGTTGAGTGGAGAAAACCATACTTCGATACTAGCAGTACATAAAACAGAGTTGAGTGGAGAAAACCATACTTCGATACTAGCTGTACATAAAACAGAGTTGAGTAGAGAAAACCATACTTCGATACTAGCAGTACATAAAACAGAGTTGAGTGGAGAAAACCATACTTCGATACTAGCTGTACATAAAACAGAGTTGAGTGGAGAAAACCATACTTCGATACTAGCTGTACATAATAACAAGTTGAGTGGAGAAAACCATACTTTCATACTAGCTGTACATAATAACAGAGTTGAGTGGAGAAAACCATACTTCGATACTAGCTGTACATAAAACAGAGTTGAGTGGAGAAACCATACTTCGATACTAGCTGTACATAATAACAGAGTTGAGTGGAGATACTTCCATACTAGCTGTACATAATAACAGAGTTGAGTGGAGAAAACCATACTTCGATACTAGCTGTACATAAAACAGAGTTGAGTGGAGAAAACCATACTTCGATACTAGCTGTACATAAAACAGAGTTGAGTGGAGAAAACCATACTTCGATACTAGCTGTACATAAAACAGAGTTGAGTGGAGAAAACCATACTTCGATACTAGCTGTACATAAAACAGAGTTGAGTGGAGAAAACCATACTTCGATACTAGCTGTACATAAAACAGAGTTGAGTAGAAAACCATACTTCGATACTAGCTGTACAAAACAGAGTTGAGTGGAGAAAACCATACTTCGATACTAGCTGTACAGTGGAAAACCATACTTCGATACTAGCTGTACATAAAACAGAGTTGAGTAGAGAAAACCATACTTCGATACTAGCTGTACATAAAACAGAGTTGAGTGGAGCTTCGATACTAGCTGTACATAAAACAGAGTTGAGTGGAGAAAACATACTTCGATACTAGCTGTACATAAAACAGAGTTGAGTGGAGAAACCATACTTCGATACTAGCTGTACATAAAACAGAGTTGAGTGGAGAAAACCATACTTCGATACTAGCTGTACATAAAACAGAGTTGAGTGGAGAAAACCATACTTCGATACTAGCTGTACATAAAACAGAGTTGAGTGGAGAAACCATACTTCGATACTAGCTGTACATAATAACAGAGTTGAGTGGAGAAAACCATACTTCGATACTAGCTGTACATAATAACAGAGTTGAGTGGAGAAAACGATACTTCGATACTAGCTGTACATAAAACAGAGTTGAGTGGAGAAAACCATACTTCGATACTAGCTGTACATAAAACAGTTGAGTGGAGAAAACCATACTTCGATACTAGCTGTACATAAAACAGAGTTGAGTGGAGAAAACCATACTTCGATACTAGCTGTACATAAAACAGAGTTGAGTGGAGAAAACCATACTTCGATACTAGCTGTACATAAAACAGAGTTGAGTGGAGAAAACCATACTTCGATACTAGCTGTACATAAAACAGAGTTGAGTGGAGAAAACCATACTTCGATACTAGCTGTACATAATAACAGAGTTGAGTGGAGAAAACCATACTTCGATACTAGCTGTACATAAAACAGAGTTGAGTGGAGAAAACCATACTTCGATACTAGCTGTACATAAAACAGAGTTGAGTGGAGAAAACCATACTTCGATACTAGCTGTACATAAAACAGAGTTGAGTGGAGAAAACCATACTTCGATACTAGCTGTACATAAAACAGAGTTGAGTGGAGAAAACCATACTTCGATACTAGCTGTACATAATAACAGAGTTGAGTGGAGAAAACCATACTTTCATACTAGCTGTACATAATAACAGAGTTGAGTGGAGAAAACCATACTTCGATACTAGCTGTACATAAAACAGAAGCGGACTTTACACTTAACTACTCCCACGCATTTCCACAAGTAGAAGCAAATCTTCACAAAATGGAGAAGCAAAATCTATCATTTTGAGTAACAAAGAAGGTGCGTGAGATCTATATCGAGGATAATGAAGCAAATCATGGATGTCGAGTAAAGAAGCAAGAATCTCTGAAGCCACCAAAGAATGATGAATCTCAAAGACCAGTAAAATGGCTAAGGAAGATAACTGAGAGTAGACTTACGAACAAAGCGAGCTTTTTACTAGTGGAGAAGAGAAACAATCTGTGATGACATGACAGTTAAAGCGCTTGGAAGATTAGAAACCACTCCGAAAGTGGCTTAGTGGTTACAGGGTGAACTAGAGAAGCAAACCGTTCCCGCAGGCTCAAATTAATCTGTAAACGAACACATAACGTGGTGGACAATTTGTGGATACTTAAAATTGTAGTTAAAGTTATTGAATAAAATGCTCTACACTTGTAATGAACGTTTGCTTAAAAGGATTGTGCGTCAATATGAGTCCAGAGTGCAAAGACCTTACTTTTTAAAGCAGGAATAATTTTGACAGTTTTACAAAACGACAAAGTGACACACAAGTAGAGATAGTCAACATGTTAATATCAAGGTTGATAGAAAGTCGAAAGCGATGTAGGCTTGGTTTGTAACAGGGAATGGGATGTTTACAATTGTTAAATAATGCATAGAGAGAGAGAGAGAGAGAGAGAGAGAGAGAGAGAGAGAGTGTCTGAATAAGACAGAGACTAAAGTTGGTCTAACTTTGAGGAAGTTACAATGTAGAGGAGGGATAGAAAAATAAGGATAATAAGTGCAAAGATAAAGATAATAATCGATTGTGTGATAACATTTTAACGATTTATAAAAAGGGGAAATATGAGAAAGGAAAAAAAAACAGAGTAATATGATAATTGAAAGAGGAGAAAAGAGATAGATTGAGAGAGAGAGAGAGAGAGAGAGAGAGAGAGAGAGAGTACATAAGAATGAAAGACGGCAGAGAAAGATGTTTTAACAAAAGTGAGAATATAAATGGAGAGAATTATAGAAGCAGAAAAAAGAAGAAGAAAAAAGGAAAATAATAGGTACAATATTGAGCAGAGAATAAGAAGTACAAAATTCAAAACAAGCTAGAAGTAGAAAGCAAAGATGAAAGAAAGAAAGAAAGGGCGAGGAGAGATGGCGGTAAAATGGTAATAAAGAAGAGAGGACAAATAAAGATGTCAAGAGAATTATTAATTGAAAAATGTAATAATCTCCAACACGAAATGGTTGATATTCTCCAAAACAAACAATGAGAGTGGTCCACCGAAACGTTAATTGTGGATTCTTGTTCAGCTCTAAATTTGACATGACCATTTTTAGCCATTTACTTTTAACACGCTAGACAGACATTTAGTTGAGTCTGAGTTTGGGACTGAAGACACGAACAAACGTAGTTGTCTGATGTCGCGACAGGCCATTAAACCAGTGAGTGTCTGTGACAAGAGCTGCCGTAGAAATTCCCATGGACACATTGAATGGAAGTAGAGTAATGGTTTCAATGCATTCTTCACAGTACAAAGATCGTTAGTTCTTTTAAGAACATGCACCAGAATGTATGTACAGTACTTGTTTCGCTTAGTAAGAAATGTTGAAAACAACACTTATGAAAGAACACTTATGTTTTCAGTTTTCACTTCATATAAATGCCACACTTTGGTTTGTTCTTCAAATGCTGCTATCTTTATGCAGATTTCCCGGGTTCTTTTTTCACGATTTGAATAGTCTTTGAGGGATGTCCTGCAAGCATCTGCATAGAAATTTTGGTCTAACCACAGGTCCTTTATTTTCTAAGTTTCCCCTGTGAACACTTGCTTGTGGATGCAGTTGTTATCCGTTATTTTAATATGTCCCAGCCACTTTAATCTTCTACTCACGAGTGTTCTCATAATGGATGGAAACATAGAAAGCGGTATAACATCTGAGTTTGTTACTTTATCCTGCCATTTGATATTCATTATTTTTCAACGACAGCCAACGAGAAAACTGTTTCGCCCTTTCTCTTATCTTAGAATAGATTCCCCTATTATCAGATTCACGTACATGTCTGCTAAGCACGTAGGTTTTATAGATTAGGTCATTTGTCGTCAGTGTTAATCTCGTGTTGTCCCCAATCTTGTTCGTTAATTTCCGAAATGTTGAGGCAAATTTGTGGATTCGTTTATTGATTTCTCCCTCAAGGAAAAATCATTGTGATTGTTGATCCACAGTAGATGAAACTTTGTACTGATTCCATTAAAGGTTATGACCGTGTCTTTGATTTCTCTTTGTGCCAGAACTACAGTTTTCCGCGAACTATGTGGAGATAGGTAGCATTATATGTGATGATAGGTTAACATGCTATCGATTCGCGATTATAAAGTAACTTCCCTGTGAGCAGCTAGTGTTGCCCATATGAGCAAGTAGCGTAGCTTTTTGTGAGCAGCTAGTGTAGCCATTTGAGAGCAGCTAATGTAGGCTCTTGTGAGGAGCTAGTGTAGCCCTTTTGAGCGCAGGCTTTTTGTGAGCAATTAATGTAGCCCTTTGCCAACAGCTAATGTAGATACCTTGTGCGCAGGAAACTGAGCTCCTTATGAATCCAGATGGTGTAGCCCCTAGTGAGCAGCTAGTATAGCTACTTGTGAGCAGATAGTAGAGCATCCACTTGTGAGCAACTAGTAACATAGATCCTTGTGAGCAGCTAATAGTACAGCCCCTTGTGAGCAACTAATAGTACAGCCCCTTGAGAGCAACTAGTAGTATAGCTCCTTGTGAGCAATTAGTAGTATAGCCCCTTGTGAACAGCTAGTAGCACAGCCCATTGTTAGCAACTAGTAGTATAGCCCCTTGAGAGCAGCTACTAGTATAGTTCCTTGTGAGCAACTAATAGTACAGCACATTTGTGAGCAGCTAGTAGTATAACCCTTTGTGAGCAGCTAGTAGCATAGCTCCTTGTGAGCAATTAGTAGGACAACCACTTGTAAGCAGCTAATAGTACAGCCCCTTTGTGAGCAACTAGTAGTATAGCCCTTTTTGAGCAGCTAGTAGTATAGCCCCTTGTGAGCAGCAACTAGTATAGCTCCTTGTGAGCAACTACTAGAATAGCCCTTTGTGAGCAGCTAGTAGCATAGCTTCTTACGAGCAGCTAGAAGTATAGCTCTTTGTGAGCAACTAGTAGTATAGCCCTTTGTGAGCAGCTAGTAGTATAGCTCCTTGTGAGCATCTAGTAGTCTAGCTCCTTGTGCGCAACTAGTAGTACAGCCCCTTGTGAGCAACTAATAGTACAGCCCCTTGTGAGCAGCTAGTAGTACAGCCGCTTGTGAGCAACTAGTACTATAGCCCCTTGTGAGAAACTAGTAGTATAGCTCCTTGTGAACAAAGAGTAGTATAGCCCCTTGTGAACAGCTAGTAGTACAGCCCCTTGTGAAGAACTAGTACTATAACCCCTTGTGAGCAGGTAGTAGTACAGCCCCTTGTGAGCATCTAGTAGTATAGTACCTTGTGAGCAGCTAGTAGTATAGCTACTTGTGAACACCTAGTAGTATAGCCCTTTGTGAGCTGCTAGTAGTGTAGTTCCTTGTGAGCTGCTAGTAGTATAGCTGCTTTTGAGCAACTAGTAGTATAGCCCATTGTGAGCAGCTAGTAGTATAGATCCTTGTGAGCAACTAGTAGTATAGCACCTTTGTGAGCAACTACTAGTATAGCTCTTTGTGAGCAGCTAGTAGTAGAGCTCCTTGTGAGCAAATAGTAGGACAACCCCTTGTAAGCAGCAAGTAGTATAGCCCCTTTGTGAGAACTAGTAGTATATCCCTTTGTGAGCAGCGAGAAGTATAGCACCTTGTGAGCAACTAGTAGTACAGCACCTTTGTGAGCAGCTAGTGGTATAGCCCTTCGTGAGCAGCTAGTTGTATAGTCCAGTGTGAGCAGTTAGTAGTATAGCTCCTTGTGAGCAACAACTAGTATAGATCTTTGTGAGCAGCTAGTAGTATAGATCCTTGTGAGCAGCTAGTAGTATAGATCCTTGTAAGCAGCTAGTAGTATAGCTCCTTGTGAGAAAATAGTAGTATAGCTCCTTGTGAGCAACTAGTAGTACAGCCATTTGTGAGCAGCAAGTAGAACAAGTCCTTGTGAGCAGGTAGTTGTACAGCCTATTATGAGCAGCTGGTAGTATAGCTCATTGTGAGCAGCAAGTAGTATAACTCCTTGCGAGCAACTAGTAGTACAGCCCTTTGTGAGCTGCTAGTAGTATAGCTCCTTGTGAGCTGCTAGTAGTATAGCTCATTGAGAGCAACTAGTAGTATAGCCCTATGTGAGCTGCTAGTATTATAGCTCCTTGTGAGTTGCTAGTAGTATAGCTCCTTGTGAGTTGCTAAGTGGTGGGGTGGGTTAAGGGGTAACGTAGAGTAGGCGGGAAGGAGGGTTAGGGGTATGGTAGGAAGAAGGGAGGGTTACGGGGGAAGGTATGGTATGGGAGGGAAGGTTAGTGGTTAAGGTAGGGTATAGGAAGGGAGGGTTAGGGGGTAAGTTAGGGTAGGGATGGTTATGACCTTTCTCTTTGTGCAATAACAACTCCTTACATTGGTGTCCTAAAGACTGGTTGGCTGCAGAGCTAAGTCCACAGGGCAGGCCTCAGTCACCGTTGTAGCGAAGCTAATAAATAAACTGATATATTTATTATTGAATGCCGCTGATACTTCGAGATAATGGTATAAAATGTACAGCGCGGACCTCCTAGAATGCTTTCAATACCAAAACTAAGGGAACGTTTTCGCGTTGTTGTTGACTTAATGACACGAGGGCAGTTTGCACTTTTGCTCAGAGTTAGTCTGGTTTAAGACTATGTTGGGAAACTACTAATCCAGCCTCGAGGTACTGCACTACTAGGTCTTGTATATCAGTAAGAGCTACCACAACAGGGAACATGGCGATCCTAGTTTCTGTTAACCAGCCTGTTTTGATGCAAAGTATTATCTGAGAGAACTGACAAAGAGATAGAACTGCTAGTTCTCAGGCAGGTGATAGAACGCCGACACTGGTATTGCGACGGCAGGTCGGACACGCTTAACCAACTATTTTACGAAGCCCAGCTAGTTTCCATTGTCCGTCTGTCTAGTAGAAACTTGTTATTTTTCATTGGTCGGTGACTTTGAATAATTTTTTGTTACATATCTAGAGAAGTCTGGAGGGAATCTTTTTTTCAGACAGGTAGCCGTGTACTCAGATGTCCTCCGCAATACAGGTAGACATATACTCAGGTGTCCCCCGCCATACAGGCAGCCATATACTCAGATGTCCCCCGCCCTACAAGCAGGCGTAAACTCAGGTGTTCCCTGTCATACAGTCAGCCATATACTCAGTTGTGCCTCACCATACAGGCAGCCACATACTCAGATGTCTCCCACCATACAAGCAGAAAATACTCAGGTGTCCCCCACAATGCAGGCAGACATTCTTTATTTCAGAAGTACAGAAGTACTCTCATTTTTTTTATCATCGAATATATTACTGTTTCTTTCTGTACATTTTTTCCCTATTTCTTTTCCATATACTGTAACCATTTTTCGCCTAACCTTTTTATGTTGGTTCTTTAACGTGCGTATCAGGCACGCGGGACCTCCTTTTTACACCGTTATGCAAGAGGGCTAGGCATCGGATCTCAATCTCTAGAGAGCAGGGGAGAAAACAAATCTGCAAAGCCACGGAGAAATCAGATTCGATTTTAAAAAAAAAGACTAAATAAATTTTACTACTGACTGTGGTGGGAATCGAATCAGTGACCTTCTTGTCCAGAGGTCGATATCATGCATCTAGCCCACCCTGCTGGGGACATCTGAGTATATGGCTCCGAACTCGGCTATAAACACCATTCTTCAGGGGAAACAAAAATACTATGGTCACGTCAGAAGATACAGCGGGTTGGGAAGAATAATAATGCAAGGCACGGTACCTGGAAGAGGCATCAGGGGCATACCAAGATAAAAGCATAAAGAGACGTTGAACATGACAAGAAAAGACGTGGGAGATCCGGCTAAGAGATAGAAATTCTATCAAACACAGGCTGTGGTGAATGCAACGTTTTGCAAATGTGCTACCTGATGATAACTGCTGAATTAGTTCAGTGGGTACATACTTTCAAAACTAAATCTTTACCATAACACATTCTCCAAAATGTAGGAAAATTTGCTTCCTTACTTGGAACTCAGTTAATTCAGTGATATTGTATTGCTGTAAAACATAGCGAACAGTGACAAATATTCACCAAGTACCAGATCTTCATCTTTTAGTTGCTTCAGAAGTATTAACAAATCTAAATGGCAAACATTGAGTTCGTGATGGGAGAATGGGTGGTCCGGATGTAAGACGTCGGTCTCTGGACAAGAGGGTTCAGTGTTCGATACCCATGGCAGATGGTGGGAATTTTTTTGAAAAATGGAATCCCTGGTTTCTTCGTAGCTTTACCCTCTCTGGTCAGAGTCTTGGTAGTGAAATCGATGTCTAGCCTTCTCGAAAACAAGAGGTCCAGTGTGCACCCACACGGCTTAGAAAAAACCCATGGCAATGAAAATTCGAAATGAGTAAGCAAAATAGAAACTCTCCGGGCCAAAATTGTTAAACAAACCTCCTCTTCCATGCTGAAAACTAATGTGTCAGTCACAGAGGCGGAGATATTGCTACGTTGCCGTGAAGTAGTGACACAATGCAGAGCGACCTAAAGGGTGATCGCTGTGAAGACGTAATAGGGAAGGTACCAGACAGATACCAGTGGTCAAATATTCGACAAAGCTTGTGGATCTGGATAGAATGCAAACTGCTGAGCTTTTAACTCTACATTTAATTTATTTTAATGGGTGACATGAATGGCAAAGTTGGAAAAGGTAGATATAAGACCATTATAGGACATCATGGTTTAGGAAAAGAAATGACAAAGAGAAAGATTAATACAATTTTGTGAAGAAAACAGGCTGATAATATGTTTCGCCTTCTTTGAGCAAGAGAAAAAGAAATTATACACATGGAAAAGTCCTGGAGATAGGAAGAGGAATCAAATAGATTACATAATGATAAAAGACATACTTCGGAACAGCGTCAAGAAAGCCAAAACCTATCCAGGAGTAAATATTAATTCAGATTCCAATACTATAAATGATTAAAATGAAAATCAAATTAAAGAGAAACAAACAAAAGACTAATTCAGCAATACCAAAAGAAATAACAGCTTTAATTCAGAAAGATATTAATGAAACTTATACAGTACAAGTAAAGAAAACATATCAGAAGCTGCTAGTAGAAGGGATTGAGCAGTACAGAAGAGAAAATCCTGAAGAAAAAGTCACACCAAATGGCAATGCATACAAAAAATTAGCATACAAGAATCTTGTGACACCTTACCGAAAAAGTAAAGTAATAAAAAACAAAAATGGATAACTGACAGCATCTTAGAAAAAATGGAAGAAAGAAGACAAGCGAAGAACACTGTCAGATACAAGGAAAATGATAATGAAATATGCAAAATGCGCAAAAATGTAAAAAGAAGACTGGCTCAATCAAAGATGTTTAAAAGTCGGAACTATGGAAAGTAAACAAAATGTAAGAGGGATGCACACAAAAATAAAGAGAATGACTAATAAAGACAAGAAAGCTGCAGAAAACAATTGTATTGCATACAAAGAGGGAAGAATGCTAACAGACAACAAAGATATATTCGATATATGGCAGGAATATATAACAGAATTATTTCATGACGAAATGAACAAAAAACCATTTATAAAATGTACGTTCAGCTATAAAAATAGATTACCATGCTATCGATCAACGATTATAAAGTAAATTCCCTGTGAGCAGCTAGTAGTACAGTCCCTTGTGAGCAACTAGTAGTACAGCTCATTGTAAGCAACTAGTGGTATAGCTCCTTGTGAGCAGCTAGTAGTATTGCTCCTTGTGAGCAACTAGTAGTGTAGCCCCTGTGTGAACAGCTAGTAGTATAGCTCCTTGTGAACAAATGTAGTATAGCCCTTTGTAAGATGCTAGTAGTATAGCTCCTTGTGAGCAACTAGTAGTATAGCCCTTTGTGAGCAACTAGTAGTATAGCCCTCAGTGAGCAGCTAGTAGTATAGCTCCTTGTGAGTAATTAGTTGTACAGCCCCTTGTGAGCAACTATTAGTACAACCCCTTGTAAGCAGCTAGTAGCACATCCCTTTTGTTAGCAACTAGTAGTACAGCCATTTTTGAGCAGCTAGTAGTACAGCTCCTTGTTAGCAACTAGTAGTATAGCCCTTTGTTAGCAGCTAGTAGTATAGCTCCTTGTGAGCAACTAGTAGTACAGCCCAGTGTGACCAACTAGCGGTAAAACCCCTTGTGAGCTGCTAGTAGTACAGCCCCTTGTGAGCAGCCAGTAGTATAGCTCCTTGTGAGCAGCTAGTTGTATAGCTCCTTGTGAGCAGCTAGTAGTATAGCTCATTGTGAGCAACTAGTAGTACAACCCCTTGTGAGCAACTAGTAGTAAAACACCTTGTGGGGAACTAGTAGTACATCCCCTTTGTGAGCAGCTATTAGTATAGCTCCTTGTGAGCAACTAAATGTATAGCCCTTTGTGAGCTACTAATAACATAGCTCCTTGTGATCAGCTAGTAGTATAGCTCCTTGTTAGCAGCTAGTAGTACAGCCCATTGTGACCAACTAGTAGTATAGTCCCTTGTGAGCAGCTAGTAGTGCAACCCACCCCTTCTGAGTAACTAGTAGTATAACTCCTTGTGAGCAACTAGTAGTAAAGCCCCTGTGTTAGCAGCTAGTAGTATAGCTCCTTGTGAGCAACTAGTATTATAGCCCTTTGTGAACTGCTAGTAGTATAGCTACTTGTGAGCAACTAGTAGTATAGCCCTTAGTGAGCTGCTAGTAGTATAGCTCCTTGTGAGTTGCTATTAGTATAGCTCCTTGTGAGCAGCTGGTAGTATTGCTCCTTGTGAGCAACTAGTATTATAGCTCCTTGTGAGCAACTAGTAGTATAGCTCCTTGTGAGCAACTAGTAGTACAGCCCTTTGTGAGCAACTAGTAGTAAAGCCCCTGCGTGAGCAGCTAGTAGTATAGCTCCTTGTGATCAAAAAGTAGTATAGCCCTTTGTGAGTAGCTAGTAGTATAGCTCCTTGTGAGCAACTAGTTGTACAACTCTTAGTGAGCAACTAGTAGTGCAGCTCCTTGTGAGCAACTAGTAGTACAACCCCTTGTAAGCAACTAGTAGTAAAGCCCCTGTGTGAGCAGCTAGTAGTATAGCTCCTTGTGATCAAAAAGTAGTATAGCCCTTTGTGAGTAGCTAGTAGTATAGCTCCTTGTGAGCAACTAGTTGTACAACTCTTTGTGAGCAACTAGTAGTGCAGCTCCTTGTGAGCAACTAGTAGTACAACCCCTTGTAAGCAACTAGTAGTAAAGCCCCTGTGTGAGCAGCTAGTAGTATAGCTCCTTGTGAGCAACTAGTAGTATAGTCCTATGTGAGCTGCTAGTAGTATAGCTCCTTGTGAGCAGTTAGTAGTATAGCCCTTAGTGAGCTGTTTGTAGTATAGCTCCTTGTGAGTTGCTATTAGTATAGCTCCTTGTGAGCAGCTGGTAGTATAGCTCCTTGTGAGCAACTAGTAGTATAGCCCTTGGGAGCAGCTAGTTGTACAGCCCCTTGTGAGCAACTTGTAGTATAGCCCTTGTGAGCAGCTAGTAGTAGAGCTCCTTGTGAACAGCTAGTAGTATAGCTCCTTGTTAGCAACTTGTCGTATAGCCCTTTGTGAGCAGCTAGTAATATAGCTCCTTGTGAGCAACTTATAGGATAGTCCTTTGTGAGCTGCTAGTAGTATAGCTCCTTGTGAGCTGCTAGTAGTATAGCCCTTTGTGAGCAACTAGTAGTATAGCCCTTTGTGAACAGCGAGTAGTATTGCTCCTTTTGAGCAGCTAGTAGTCTAGCTCCTTGTGATCAACTAGTAGTACAGCCCCTTGTGAGCAACTAGTAGTACAACTCTTTGTGAGCAACTAGTATTGCAGCTCCTTGTGAGCAACTAGTAGTACAACCCCTTGTTAGCAGCTAGTAGTACATCCCCTTGTGAGCAACTAGTAGTATAGCCCTTGTGAGCAGCTAGTAGTAGAGCTCCTTGTGAACAGCTAATAGTATAGCCCCTTGTGAGCAACTATTAGTATAGCCCCTTGTGAGCAGGTAGTAGTATAGCTCCTTGTGAGCAACTGTAGCTCCTTGTGAGCAGCTAGTTGTATTGCTCCTTGTGAGCAACTATAGTATAGCCCGTTTGTGAGCAGCTAGTAGTATAGCTCCTTGTGAGCAGCTAGTAGTATAGCTCCTTGTGAGCAGCTATTAGTATAGCTCCTTGTGAGCCGCCTGTAGTATAACCTTTTGTGTGTATCTAGTAGTACAGCTCTTTGTAAGCAGCTAGCTAGTGCAGTCCCTTGTGGGCAGCTAGTAGTACAGCCTGTTGTAAGCAACTAGTAGTGCAGTCAATTGTGAGATGCTAGTTTTACAGCCCCTTTTGAGCAGCTAGCGTAGCTTCCTAGCTTCCTGTTAGAAAAAAGGGGGACTTGTAGGTCTCGAGGCAAGACGCCGGCCTCGAGAAGGAGAGGTTGTGGGTTCAAATCCCGGCTGCACCGGTTGGGATTTTTAAAACGATTTCTCTCTGCATTAACCACCCCTGGTCTCGACAGCGAGGTCCAGCTTGAAACGTCAATTACGCATCGACGGATAAAATATATGAGTACTTCCGAAGTCGGAGTTATCTGCCTATGCAGCGAGGGACCTCTGTGCATACGGCTGCCAAGGAAAAATAGATTAACACGCAAAATTCAGTTCCTAGTAACTAGGGACTTCGTCAAAGGTAAAAAAGCTGGCGGACGAAAAAAACATTAGAAAAAAAAACAGATGTTAGCTACATTTCATCTTTTAACTTGGTCCCCCGCCTAATTATTGACTGAACAATTGAAATTGTTGCATTCTGGATAGGCCATTAGCTGCTCATTTCCTCTGAACAGACAACGGAAGGTCATAGTGTCAATGACCTCTATCTCTAGTCTCACAACCTACCGATCAGTCTTCTAAACAGTTTCTTTATACTCCCACCGAACCGAATTTCCCACACAAGAGTTCATGAATTGCTCCAAAATCAAAGATGTCATACATATCATGAAATATTCATCAAATATCTTTTAATATATTTTTATCTCGACATACCCTCAAGTCTCAACTGTAGGTGTCGCGAAGTATCAATTACACAAAATTATTGATGGTATTTATAATAAGAAGAGATTGAAGTATAATATAAGTATAGATTGATACTGGATAGTGGAGGCGTTTTATTAAAGGAAACAAGACGAATAAAGTCATATATATGTATAGAGAGAGAGAGAGAGAGAGAGAGAGAGAGAGAGAGAGATAGCGAAGTAAGGTAAAACAAATCTATATTTGTCCTTTCTAGACAACACCAAGTCATTAGGCAAAAATTAAGAGCATTGCGCCATTTTGAAAATGACAGACAGGAAAGTTAATTGCTGTTATTATGATTATAATGGGCCGATCTATATTTTTCGTGTGCTTCTTTCTTGTTCCTTATTTATTTTGCTTTACTCTATTTATTTTTAATTTACTGTTAATGATTATTTTACTACAGTCTACGTTTTTTTTTAAAATGACGAACAACATTTCGAGAAGGAATTAGTAAGAGGAGAGAAACAACAGGCGCAACTAACAATGTTCGTCCTCAGCAGACGTTATTTTGTACAAATTATTGACGGAACCAATGATGCACAATATCAGTGCTACTGTCGTCCTTACTTTGTGTAGGCCTGAGTAAATTAAGGATGATAAAAAAAAAACGCCGATGCGGACAATTTTAGCATCGAAATCGCGTCGAAACAACGTAATTACCGATACAGTAAAAACATCATGACGTTTGCACGTGAAAACAATTCAGCTGTTGTAGAGATTAAGAAAATAAAAGAAAGACTGTGAGGAAATAGTTCTTATGTTCTATTTTGTTAGCAAGAAATCAGACTGAACATGGTGTACACACTTAATTATAGAGTGACTGGCCATATAGAGACCGGGCTTGATATACATCTGTATACACATACTGGGCATGGTATATACACATGACAATATACAGATAATGCATGATGATGTACACACTTGACTATATGCAGATGCCCATACATTATGATGTACACACTTGACTACAAGCAGATAACAATACATTATGATGTACACACTTGATATACAAATACCACCTGATGATTTACACAATTGACTATTTATCGACTGGACGTGTTTGTTAGCACTTGACTTTATAGAAACCGGACATGATGCATATACCTAAATACATCCAGACTTGACATGGTAGATATACACCTAACTATATGCAGACTGGGGAGCCACGATAGCTCAGTGGGTAGTGAACTGGACTACAAAGGACAATGGGTAGGGTTCGATCCCGACCGACGGCTCAGGGTTCACCCAGCCTTAAATGGGTACCATATTTTTTTTCCGGCAAAGTAAAGCGGCACGGGCGTAATACCGAGCACATTACCCAAAAAATCATGTGCTAAAGGTCTGTAAAATTTATGGTCACTAACACCATATTCCATATACGCCACTTGGCGTGACGGGGATTCTTTACTTTTTACTATATACAGACTGGACGTGATGTGCGCACTTGGATATATACAGAGTGGACGTTGTACTTGACTATATACAGACTGAAGGTGATGTGCACACTTGACTGTATACAGATTGGGAGTAGGGTACGTACTCGACTGAACACCAGACACATGCATATGCACCAGAAGAACACATTAAGCAGAACGATCAACTAACAAGTTTTTAACGCTTGAATTAATACTACAAGAACACTGAACTCTATCAGTAGCCTTTCTCCATGATGATTAACTCTAAAAGTGGGTGCTCAGCCATTGCAATCTTGCCGTAGTTGTAGGAAATGGTGGGGTAGATATTTGAGAAATGAAAAATGAAGAACATAAAAATAAGTGGTGAAAAACACAGAAGTTTTATGAATAGAAAGAAAAAAAGAAGATAATAAACCTAGTTATAGAACATCAAGTTGTGAAACAAGTAAAAAAGTTTAAATAGCTGGAAACAGCATTCTCTGAAGATGGTACAATTGTCAAAGAAATAAATATACGATGCAATAAGACAAACCAAAAATTGGGGCAGCTATCCTCTATTCTTAAATACGAACCAATACCTAATGTCACCAAGAAACATCTTATACAGGGCATGTTCATTCCAACATTGTGCGACCAATGCCAAACATGGTCACCTACGTCTAAGTAGAAAAGAAAGTTTGTAACCACAGAGATGAGATATCTGAGAAAAGCGCTTGGAGTGAGCAGAAAAGATAAAATCAGAAATGACATTATTAGAGAAAGCATTGAACCAATCCTAAACTACATACAGAAACAACAAATAAAT
Organism: Megaustenia siamemsis; assembly: GCA_032433765.1. Classification (NCBI taxonomy): domain Eukaryota; kingdom Metazoa; phylum Mollusca; class Gastropoda; order Stylommatophora; family Ariophantidae; genus Megaustenia; species Megaustenia siamemsis. The sequence continues at coordinate 43,094,504 of JAVIAB010000092.1, read as the reverse complement.
TGGTTTGTCTGTAGACAGAATGGTGTGTGATTCCTTATTTTACGAAGCATTTATTAAAAGGGGAGACGGGAGAAGAACAAGAGGCAGGCCTAGAGTAAGATGGACAGACGACACCGAAGAAGCGCTACAACATCAATTGACAACGAGTGATGACCGCCAAAAGGGCCAGAGCCAAAACTTTGTCTCTCCTTCGACACTCAAACATGTACAAAAGGAAGGAAAGAAGGAAAAAGAAGGGATATTTGAGAGGTATATGTGGGCAGAGAAATAATGTATACATGTTCATTTTCTAAAATTGTGTTAGTGTACATGCTGTAATGTCATGGAAATGCGGATTTCCGGAACAGGTGAGAGTGTAATAAGGTTAGACTAGCAGACATTTTGGTTTTGTAACCTAGACAAAGGTCATTCAACGAGAACGATTTCGTTGTAGACAAAAAATAATACTGATATAAGCACGTGTCTGCTTAAATTCGACATCAACCGTGGTACGAGTAGAGAGGGATAATGAGAGGACTGAACCAGAGTGCGTTTATCAATCAAATAACAGGAAACATCAGTTTACATAACTGACATCATTTGCTGACAGAGATCAAACACATTTGGGGCTGCATGGGTACAGTGAGGTGTGTTCTAGTCCACGCCACCTATAACTTTCACGCCTAAGGGCTGAGAGCGATCCCCCAAATCATGTGACGTTTATCTGCATAGGGAGGAGGGCTGGCTGTGAGTAAAATGACGTCAGCCGTCTATAGCTCGCATGGCTCAAGACGTCACAAGCATTGGGGTGTTACCGTGAAAAATCCCTCAGCAATTTAGCTTGAGAAATATAGGTGGCGATGGTTCTAGCGTGATCAGTTACCAAAAACGACCAGACTGTACTCGAGTAGCCAGGATTATTGTGAGGTGTATTCTATTTGATCAGTTACCAAAAACGACCAGACTGTACTCGAGTAGCCAGGATTATTGTGAGGTGTATTCTATTTGATCAGTTACCAAAAACGACCAGACTGTACTCGAGTAGCCAGGATTATTGTGAGGTGTATTCTATTTGATCAGTTACCAAAAACGACCAGACTGTACTCGAGTAGCCAGGATTATTGTGAGGTGTATTCTATTTGATCAGTTACCAAAAACGACCAGACTGTACTCGAGTAGCCAGGATTATTGTGAGGTGTATTCTATTTCATCAGTTACCAAAAGCGACCACGTTGCACTCGAGTAACCGGGATTATTGTAAAGTATGTTCCATTTGATCAGTCAACGAAAACGACCACGCTGTACTCGAGTAACCGGGGATACTGTGAGGTGTATTCTATTTGATCTGTTAACCAAAACTGTGTTCAAGGTATCGCAAAAAGATCTACTTATTTTTGGACTAACAAAGAAGAGCACATTTTGCTTGTTAATTACATTTTATTTTCCAAACCAATTATACTTTCTTCTATCTTGTACTACACTTGGTCTGAAAATCCCTCAGTTCTCAACTTATATTTAAAAAAATTAATAAATATAACTATCACTACATCATTAAATATCTTGACACTTATGGCGATCATCATCACATTAGTAACTTAACTGTTCAAAATCAGTGCTCCAGTCACGGATGAAGCGTCACTGTCAGCTTTCTCATTGTTCTGGCCTCTTGTAACACTATGTTAAGTGTTGACAAATGTTCCTTGCTGCAGTTTCCTCATATTCCAAGTCCGGTTTGTTGCAGGAGCTACTGAGTTAAGTGCTCTGTGCACACCGTGAGCTGTGTGTCATATCCGTTTTGATCACGTTTAGATATTCCAATTGTTTACGATGAATGATGATATCATGTTTGACGGGGAGCAGTTGGCTGTGTTCACTTTCTGCGCGGTTTCGCCTTATGTCTTTTAACGTGTGCTGAGACTGCTACGATGGGGACTACATTTACCTTTCTTTGTTTGGGAGATGCGATATTAATTCGGATGATTACGCTGGCACGCGCGGTTGAGCAATTATAGATTTTAATTCGTTTGCAGTGATACCGGGGCATTCCATAAGCAAATCGCCAAATCACTAAGTGTTGACATTATATCACTACATACAAAGCCATGAGTGCTCAATGGTTTTCAATTGGGGCTGAGTTTTATGAGCGCTGATAGATCCAGCAGGGCCTGTTGATTGTCACACACGTACCTCGCCCTAAAAAGTTTCTTTCTTTCCTTCTTTTGTGGCGTTCACCAAATGATTCTAAAGGAATCAATCGTCTTCATCGCCATTTGTGCCTAAAAAGACTTTCAGTAGGCGGAGATGCGTTGTGGCTTATTTGCGCCTCTCGAATCAACACATCCGACTGCTGCTTGAGTACCGGGTTGTCTTCCCTCTTCTATCCCTAATCGCTTGACCAGACTAGACTGGTTAGTCTGTTTTTAGAGGTAACACAAAGAAATGGAGTAAGATCTGGATGTTTCTGGTTCACTGATCCTGACCCAAACAATCAGCTATGAGTCTCTGACAGCTTCCAGCTGTACTTGCTGTCCAGTACCTTGCCTTCGCTCTTGTATTTGATTGTTAGTACTTGCTCGACTTTCGTATATTCCGTACTGCTGCAGTCTAATAATTGCTCCCTCATCTGTAGACGTGACTAGTGACATGAGTGGAGTAGATATGGGGAATCTCGACTGCAGTGAAGCTGGTTATAAACAGACGAAACGTGACATGACCTGCAGTGAAGATAGTTATGAACAGACGAGACGTGACGAGTCTGCAGTGAAGATAGTTATGAACAAAAGAGACGTGGTGAGTCCTGCAGTGAAGATAGTTATGAACAGAAGAGACGTGGTGAGTCCTGCAGTGAAGATAGTTATGAACAGAGGAGACGTGGTGAGTCCTGCAGTGAAGATAGTTATGAACAGAAGAGACGTGGTGAGTCCTGCAGTGAAGATAGTTATGAACAGAAGAGACGTGACGAGTCTGCAGTGAAGCTGGTTTTGAACAGAAGAGACGTGACGAGTCCTGCAGTGAAGCTGGTTATGAACAGAAGAGATGTGATAAGACCTGCAGTGAAGCTGGTTATGAACAGAAGAGACGTGACGAGACCTGCAGTGAAGCTGGTTATGAACAGAAGAGATGTGACGAGACCTGCAGTGAAGCTGGTTATGAACAGAAGAGATGTGACGAGACCTGCAGTGAAGCTGGTTATGAACAGAAGAGACGTGGTGAGTCCTGCAGTGAAGATAGTTATGAACAAAAGAGATGTGACGAGACCTGCAGTGAAGCTGGTTATAAACAGAAGAGACGTGACGACACCTGCAGTGAAGCTGGTTACAAACAGAAGAGACGTGACGTGACCTGCAGCAGTTGTGGTTTTTAACAAAGTCGCCATTTGTGTACATTCATTTGTCAATCACAATAGGAGCATCTGGACCTGTCTCTCATGAGACAAATAATAATAAATAAATATTATTATAGAGGGAAACTTCCGAGACGATAGATCAGCCAATCATTTCAGAGGAGGTGTTGCCCAAACTCTTTTTTTTTCTGGTGTTGATTATTTGTGATTTTTTCAGAGTGCTGTAAACATACCTCCTCCTCTGAAATGACTCGCCTTTCTTTTAGCTTTTTCATTGTTATTTGTCACAAATATCCGTCTAGCCAGAATATAACTTCCTTTAGTCTTTTTTGTTCTAGTTTTGAAGCTCTGTAAATATTTTCAACTTCCATTGAAGTTGGAAACAACAGTTGTAGAATGTTTGAACCTTTTAATAATGAGCGTTCAAGATAAGGATTGCATATTTTAACTGTGTCTTTCATGTCAAACCGAAGGCAACCAGTAACTGCGTCAACCTCATTTCTCATAATGGAAATTATTATAGAGTAAGTTCTTTTCTGAAATTCAAGTAAATTATTCTTATTTCTTGATGAGAACCCTGGAATTTGCAGGCTCATAATACCAAACCAATCCCTGAATGCTGGAATCCTCAATCATCTTCTATTTAACTGCCTCGTGGCTACTTTGCTGGCATTTTTAGGAGATGTGATAATAACCAGGAAGAGCACATCTTTCGTTACTTCAATATTTCTTGTATTAATACTGTGTGTTTAAAACACGTCACTTCACTTTTTTTATATGAGTAAGCTGTGAGCTAATGATAAAAACAGTCAGAAAAATCATGCGCTAGAATTGATTATACCATGCGCCCCTTCCCCATCTCTTTGTTATCGTTAACTCACTCCTACGTGCAAAATAATTCAGTTCATTAATTTAGAAGTGTTTTCTTTAAAGGTGTGCTAGAACCTGTTTAAAATATATCAATTTCAGTGTTAGAAAAAGCGAATGAGTAACAGAAAGGATTATTTTGTTAGTGACAAATATCGTTTGACTGCTTCCAGAAACTTTTATAATTCCTTTGGATTTGAACAGCACCAGGCTCCAGGTGCGTTAGATTTAGTCCGCGCATAGACAAAAGTACTGCCCCTTGTATATAACACATGCAGCACGCTCGTGAACGCATCCACACATTATACGAGCGTTATCGAGGAGTCTGGCTGAGCGGATTTAAAGAGCTGTGTAGCGAAGGTAAACCTAGCACATCGGATGTAGGCGCAATCTTCAGGTAAGTGCTTTGATCTGATTCTGGAGTCTAGATTATGAACTTTTGAATTTTTAAATGTTTATGTGCTGCAAACAATGACGTGTTCTGTCAGTATATTTATATAAAACACATATTTTATATATATATATATATATATATGGTGTTAGAAATTAGTAATCTCGAATATTGGGTTTATTCAAAATAACGTGTAACGTTTATTGTTAGCGAGTACCAAGCTTGAAGGCACATTAAACAGCGTACTAATTAACATGTGGTATCTGGGAATAACAGATTTGTGCCATACAGAATGATGCTGTTTTTTTAAATTATTTAGTTTAGTTATTTTAGCAGGCTGATAGTTAAAGAATAATTTTTTGCTTGTAGATATTTCATCATCATTACTATCATCATCATCAAGTGCCTTGTCTGCTGGCGTTGGTGATCATGCCTCTCCACTGTCTGATATCTTTTCTCTTTGCTTCCCTCTATGTCTTGGTCGCCCAACTTTCCCAGTTGTCACAATATATTCTCAACAGCTCCTTTCTCATTACATGGCCAAATAATGATGATTGTTTCTTCCTAATATTGGAAATTATCTCTCTCTTTGCTTTATCCACTTTCAGAAGGTTTTCATTACTCATCTTAGCTGTCCATGGTATTCTCAACATTTTTCTGTAAAACCACATTTCTACAGTCTCCAGTGATTTTCTTGTCTGTTGTCCTGTTGTCCACGATTCACATCCATTTGTTAAGACTGGCTCCACATAACATTTAAGAACTCTTTTTCTTGTTTCTATTGTCAAAAATGGATTGCATAGTATCTTCCTCATTTTTTGGAAAGCTGCTTTTGCATGAGCCATTCTGCATCTCACCACTTTTGTACATCTTCCATCTGAGGTTAACAAAGTTCCCAAATATTTAAATTCATTTACCTGTTTTAATATTGTTCCACTTGTCTTTATTTTGCACTGAGGTGATGTCTTTTTCTTTGTTGTTACCACTACTTCTGTCTTTTTGCTATTAAGGCTGAGTCCTTTATTTTTGCTTTCCTTGACTATAATGTCCAACATTTCTTGTAACTCGTATTCCCTCTTAGCGATTAAGACTGTATCATCAGCATACCTTCGATTTTTATATTATGACCTCCAGCTTTTATTCTAGCATGCCACTTATGAATCTTAAAATAATTTCACAATAAATATTAAATAAATCTGGTGACAGCACACAACTTTGCCTAACACCCTGATTTATTTGTTGAAACATTCCCACTGTAGATAGGTATAAATATATAGATATTGTAAATATAGAATAGATCATTAAAACTAATTCTTCTTCGGCTTCTACTACTTGTACTCGCATTTTGATGTTCACACAAGGCAAGAGATTGAACAGATGATAATATATAACGATGTCTTTAGCATACAGTTATTGCAATATTGAGTCTAAGGGCGAATTAGTCCAACAAAAAAAAAACAACTCATTATAGATGGAGACATGCTAGTGTATATGCTCAGCGCAAAGTAAAATGTTTGACTTCGTCTTGAATCAGCGAGTTCTCGTCTAGTTAGAAGCACTGTCTGTTCGACAAGCCTTCAGCGTATACACATACAACAGAGAAATGAACAGGCCTAGCAGTAAAATAAGTGAACAACACTAGATTGATACTGCCGCTTTGAGCTGAAGAGTGTGAAGGTTAAGAAGAGACATGTCAGCAAATGTGATCATGTTTTACTACGACACGAGAGCTATTTCATCGTCATCGTGTGCCTTCTCCGCAACGAATGTTGGCTACCATGGATCGCCATTCTACTCTGTTTCTTGCTTTGATGGTGCAGGCTGTCATAGATTGACTTGACCATATTTTGATATTACTCATCCATGTTAGTCTTGGTCTGCCTTTGCCTCTTTTACCTTGTATTTTTCCTTCCAATATTACTTTTAGTAGGCTGTTGTGTCTTTTAACATGCCCCAACAATTTCATTTGTCTTGTCTTAATTGTATTTAGTAGTTCTCTTTTTATTTTCAGTTGTTTTAAAACTTTATCGTTTGTTATCTTTTGTTTCCATCCAATTCTACCTATACTTCTATATATCCACATTTCAAAGGCTTCAATTTTCTGTTCTGTTTTCTTGTCTAATGTCCATGTTTCTGCACCATACAGGAATATTGAGAAGACGTAACATTTTGCCATTCTTAGTTTCAGCCCTGTTGATATTTGTTTTGTTGTTAGTATATTTTTCATGGCATTAAAATTACTTTTTGCCATACCTATTCTTTTGTTTAATTCAGTTTTGCATTTTCCATCATTGGTTATAATATGTCCCAGGTAGTTGTAACTCTGGACTGTCTCCAGATGTATTCCCTCAACTGTGATATTTAATTGTAGGTCTTGAGAATTTATTTGTTTATGATCATAGTTTTAGTCTTTTTGATATTCATTTCTAGTTCATATTTTTGCTTCTTATGTTTATCACATTAAGCAATTGTTGTAGGTCTTTAGGATTTTCTGCTAGTAGAACAGTATCATCAGCATATCTCAGGTTATTGATTATGAGAGCTATTTAGGAAAACAAAATAGATTCTAATGACTAGGGTGTCAACTGCCTTCACTTGACCGATCAGGACGAATTATTATCGGCGTGATCAGAGATCGTAACAAATTAGCATGAGTGTACGTGTGTTGGAGTATGTGCACCGTCACGATTACTAAATGATAGTGTTATAGAGTGTTTGTCATAAACAATCAAATATTTAATAATCGTAACAACAGCTTTGTGTGCGCCCAATGTGTTTCATTAAAAAAAATTCTCGTTGATCCCCCTGTCTCTGCTGGCTTTGCGGAAAGATTACTTGTACAAACAAATATATACTTTGCGATAAGTTTGTTCCGCAAACACATGAACAACAAATAAATACAATCTTTAATAATACAGTAGACATTTGATTATCCGGACTAATTGTAACAAGGTTTAGATCGGGTGATTACAAATTAAAATAATCATTGACTTTATATACACTTTATATATACTTTATGCGTGCTTTATAAATTAGTCAATATTTTTCCATGAATTAAAAGAAGAGAGAAATAAACAAGCGAACACCAAATAACATTAGAACAACTTATATTTACAATATTTAAAATATTAAATAAATATTCTTTATGAACTTCTATGTTCAACACTTAAATGTAGTTTGAATAAAAATAGGCTTTACTGACATTTGATAATGGTATGTTTTTGTTATAGTAGCTGAGCAGCTATGTCTCTCAAGCCAGTTGCTGATTCATGAGATTGAAAAATTGCGTGAGAAGCTGCAGAACATATTTCGTTTATTTTGTTCATCGTTAGTTGTTCATCGTTAGTTGTTCATCGTTAGTTGTTCATCGTTAGTTGTTCATCGTTAGTTGTTCATCGTTAGTTGTTCATCGTTAGTTGTTCATCGTTAGTTGTTCATCGTTAGTTTCTGCCACGTCTGGAAAATATGTCCTCGGTGATCTCTTCGTCCGTCAAGATCTGACATCCTGGATCATTGACGTCACTGTTTAGCCACTCCTTGGTATTATCAACGTCACATCCTCCGTGATATCGGCTACATTGACTCTCTTGTGTCGATCACTGCCACAATAACCTATAGATTTAACAAATTTGGCTCCACTATAAAAAATGTTATTAATAATCAGTTGCTCGGTCATAAAATGTAAGTTCGGATAATTTAGTTTCCACTATATTTATTAACTTGGCTTAATCAACAACAAAAAAACTATAACACGAACAAATATAGAAATGCACAACTCTCTATGTGTATGCATGGACATACCAAAAACAGAGTTAGAAGCGTAATTATTAGCATGGTTGCTTGATAAAATGTGTTCCGTATGAGACTTTCTGTCTATCGAAGTAACAGAAGTAGGAGTAGGTGGTGTTCTAACTTCGGGCAAATGTTAAAAGAGAGGAATATCACTGGCCGTCTTTCGTGGAAATGTTTTTGATTGTAAATCAGAATATTGCAATCACATGTCATAAATAAAAGGAAGGAAGTAATAACACAGCGTTCATTTACCACTATGAATTTCATGTCCTTATGCTATTTGAAAGCGATTACTGATTTAAGGAAATAACCCTTTAGGTCTCAAAGAAAACTTTAGATGTCAAAATAATGTCCAGAATGCGCTGATATCTCTTGTAACTTTCTGCTTCGAGTAGATAAGAGTACAAGTAGACTGAGGCCCCCCGAGTCTTCCCGCCGTATTTTTACCAAGCCTCTCTCCAGATTCTTGGAGTCTCATAACTGTGGACATGTTAATGGCTTCCATGTCGCTCTTAAACAAGCAAACATAGACGCCCAATCTTTGTTGCCAAGTTCTCATTATAGTGGATACTGTAATCTGACAATTAGAAAGTAGAAATAAAGGTAAAGTGCGAGACTTGAACCGGCGTCTTAGCACGCGAGTTTACACCCATATGTGCTCGGCCGCCTATCCAGAAATGTTCGGAGAATTCTGTATAGTGTCGCCTCAAGCATGGAAACTCAGATACGAAGCGACATTCCTCATCTTCCCAGGGTAAAACCCTGGTACCCATTTCTGCCAACGGCTCGGTCGACCGGGGGTATTTTTTTTCTCAACCACGAGTACAATTCATACTGCTCCCAGCGGGAATCGAACACGGGTTGTCCGAACGTCGGTAGTCCAGTTGGGTAGTTTTCCCAACTAGGCTACCGAGGCCTCCATTTAACTAGAAATATCCTTTCTTACTTAAACAGCAACGCTTAGTATAACTGAAGCTCTCAAATACTCTGTTTAATATGATTTGTTACGATGCTTAACTCAATGACTCTATTAAACTTTCTCGAGATTGATGAATTTCACTTTAATACACCCTTAGCGATTGTTTTCCGCGGCTCCTGTAATGAGAACAGAACTAACAGAGGTGCAGCTCAATTATGCTGATAACGCCTCCATTTTTGTCAGCAGTGATCCCCAACCTGGGTCTCGGCTAAGACCGAGAGACCCAGGACATTTTGAAGTAGACTAATAGAACAATTGCGTCAATTGAAAAGCATACGTTAAAAATGTAAGGTAAGACATATACGTCTCTTAATGTACATATGTACACTTTTTAATTATGTGTAGCGTTGTTCTAACAAAGTGTAACATTTGATGTATTTACTTGAATGAATTTAGTATTTTGACACATGCAAACATATATGCACATGCGTACACACACGCACGCACGCACGCACGCACGCACACACACACACACACACATTGTCTACCTCTTATTTTAATTTAATTCCAGTAACAATTTATTTAGAGCTAAAGCATACAAGTTTGCAACACCACAAACTAAAATAAAACATATTTGATATGTGAAGTGCACATCTGTCTATGGAAAATAGGCTGCTAAGTGGAATGAAGTGGAAAATAAGTTTGGGGTCCACTGATGTATAATTATCAACATCGTACTAATCATTGTTTGGAGAGCGATATGCTCTGCCTGGCAGTCTGTCAAATGAAATCAAGGAGGACATGAATAAATTCATATATCTATTGCAAAATTAGATTTTTAAAATCAGTTCAATAAGCCCTCTGGAAGTAGCATTTGCGAGGTTTCTCAGTGAATCTGGTAATACAGTGCGTGTTAATAGTTACAGTTAACTGTGGTCAATTTTACAAAAGGCGCGGAGAGCATAAACGAGAGAGAGAGAGAGAGAGAGAGAGAGACAGACAGATGGAGAGGGTCTGTGTATAAGTAGAACGACAGGTGGCAGCACCATTCAATTGATGTGACAAATATAAAAAAAAAAATGAAGTTTTGGAGTGCCAGAAAAAAACAAAATATTGCAAATGCAATAGGAAACTGAGAAACGGTATGGAAAAGTAGCCGGCACAAGTCTGTAACTGCGTCGATGTCACACATTTCTCTCTTTCCCATCGCTGACATTTCACAACGACACGTAATCGTAACCACGACAACTGACATACTCTTGTGTTGAGAATTTGCGCGCGCGTGTTTGGAATGTGTTTACTTCTGGAATCCAGCAAAACGATACACCACGCTACCACCACTAGAACAACTGGCAATGCCTCCTCTGCACAATTCTATTACACATGGCAGTGACATGCTCTGTATTTGTTTAAAAGAGCAAAACGGAAGGCAATGATCGTAGCACTGTTTTGTTAGGGTAGTAGACGTAACTAAAGCTAGTTGAATAAAGTTGTGGTTTCAATTATACACTACAGAACTCTCTTCTCTCAATTATACACTACAGAACTCTCTTCTCTCAATTATACACTACAGAACTCTCTTCTCTCAATTATACACTACAGAACTCTCTTCTCTCAATTATACACTACAGAACTCTCTTCTCTCAATTATACACTACAGAACTCTCTTCTCTCAATTATACACTACAGGACTCTCTTCTCTCAATTATACACTACAGAACTCTCTTCTCTCAATTATACACTACAGAACTCTCTTCTCTCAATTATACACTACAGAACTCTCTTCTCTCAATTATACACTACAGAACTCTCTTCTCTCAATTATACACTACAGAACTCTCTTCTCTCAATTATACACTACAGAACTCTCTTCTCCGATGTGATTGTGAATTAAAAATAAGCTGTTGAAGAGAGTGCGACGCTGGGAGTAAAAAGATAAGACCTAGATTAATAGCGTCAATCGTGTACTGCCATCTCATAATTAGTTCAACTTTTTTGAAACATCTGTTTGATTATATGTCTGTGTCTATGTGTAAGTGCCTCGTAGCGATGTCGGTAATTTTCTTTGACCGACGACCCATATAGGACGGACGCGATCATCATTACGGTTGCCTTAACTTCCATTAGAAAATTATTTTAACATCTGGCGTCTATAACTCCCATAGTTGAAGACGTCACAAACTTTGGGTGATTTCGAGATTTCCCTCTCACCCATATCTATCTATCTATCTATCTATTGTCCTTTCGAGCCGAAGACGGAACATAGGGCAGAATCAGAATTTCAAAAACAGAAACCTTGCATGCCAAAATGGCACATATTGCAGAGATCACTGCCTCTAAAATCTCACCCCTATAGTAATTAGTAAAACTGTAGATTGTTGGAGAGAAATCCCAGATTCACCGAGATATATGTATATTTATAGTATGAAGAACTTATGCAAGGAAAGAGACCAAAGGGCAGACCTGGGCTGAGGTTGAGGTACAAGGATGTTTGCAAGGCTTCCTTGAAAGAAACGGCACACCAGTGTTAGGGTAAGAGATGGCGTTAAAATCAGAAAACGAAAGATACACAGAAATACAGAAAGGAAGATGAGGCAAATAAATGTACATTGTTCATGTTTTAATGTGATATATCAATCCAATGTTGGCAGATTCAGACATGAAAGTAGCTGTTCATTGAACAGCGTCCAGTATAATCATCATCGTGTGCCACACCGATTAGCGTAGGAGTTCATGTATTTCCACAAATCTTTGTCATCAGTGCATCGTATCAATTCTGTTATTGAAAATTTAGCGTGCCACAACACTACGATATCTTGTATATTCTATTTTTATCGTCCGTAATTTATTTTTCCTTGTATTTCGCCAATGTATGTAATCCAGGATGATACGTTAATATATTACCAAACTACTGACACATTATGATTGCTTGCTGCCAGCTGTTTGTTAAGACATCAGCTGCCATATATATATATATATATATATATATATATATATATATATATATATATATATATATATATATATCACACACACACATACACATTTCTTTTTTGAACCGGAATAGTCCAACACGCGATTTAGGATTTCGCTCAATTAATGCCGGCTCTTTTTTTTTAACTTCCATTTGGTAAACGTACTATAAATAAATATAACAGCATAATTTAATTTGGTAAATACATTAAACAGATATAAGTACATCAGAGCTTCAGAGACCTGATATATGACGGTTTGCCATTACATGAGTTTGGATAGGAGTTCCAGTAAACATTTTCTTAATAAAAAAGCTATGCATGTATACAACGTACTCACTTTCATCTCAACTAGCACACTCTTGGTTCTTTTTTCACTGACTTTCCTCTTTACCTTTACCTTTCGTACAGCCTCACTTCCTGTATAGCCACACAATCCGTGTATCTGCTTACCTTCCCCTTTATTTATCTCCAAAATCCACACATCCCCACCTTTCCTGTTTCCGTCCTTAATCTGTCTTTCTCTTACACCTGCCCTACCAAGAGCACTCAAAATACCCTCCTCACCTTTTCCTCCTCGTCTGCTCGTATCTTTCACCTGCTCTACTCAGTCCAAACTAATTCCCCTTTTATTTTAACACACCAGATTTTCATGACTCATTTCCAGTTTTGCTGCAGTCTTTTAACTTTCTTTCCTCTCCATCTTGTCTCCTTCTCTCCTACTTTTTCTCTCCCTCCACTATTTTTTTTCCTGTCTGATCTTTTTAACCTCGTCTTTCTTTTTCGTCCTTCTACCTTTCTTTACACTTTAAATTGTCCTATTTTTTAGCTGTCCTCTCTTTGCATTTTCATCTTACAGCTTACTCTCCTTTCTTATTAAAGTAAATAGTAAAGTCCCCCTGTCACGCCAAGTGGAGTATAGGGAATATGGTGTTAGTGACCATAAATTTTACAGACCTTCGGCGCATGATTTTTGGGGTATTGTGGTCGGTATTACGCCCGTGCCGCTTTACTTTCCCAGAAAAAATCCGGTACCCATTAAAGGCTGGGTGAACCGGAAGTCGTCGGTTGGGATCGAACCCTACTTCTTGTCCTTTGTAGTCCAGTTCACTAACCACTGAACTATCGCGGCTCATTTTCCTTTCTTATAGTTTCCTTTTACTCTATCTCACTACCGTCCCCGGCTTTATCTACTGTTAATCACCCGTTTCTCATTCCTTGCATATTTCTCTTTTAAAACTTCTTTTACTTTTAACACCCATTCTTTTAGTCTCTCAAATTTCCTCTCCACATCTTTCTTATCTCCTGTTCTCTCTTTTTTCCGCTTCTTTCTTTTTTTCCTACCCATCCTCCTACTCTTTCTAAACTTCAAACACACTCTTCAAACTTACAGCTCAACCTCTCACATCCTACTCTCAACATTTCATGATCTACCCCCGCCCCTGAAATCTCTTGCTAATTGCTCACCCATACAACTCCTCTTAACATGCCCCGCTTCCCTGTGTTACACTCACCAACCAAGCACTTAAGTTAATAAATTTCCCATTATTATCTCCTTCAGGCTATTGTGCCCTCTGTGCTCCACTCTCTTACCTGTCTCCTCTGTTGTGATTAATGTCAGCAAACTGTCAATACGATGAACAATGGCGTCGGAATTAAAATTGCCTTGCATGCTCTTTAAGACATCTTTTTGCACTAATGAAAACGATGTTAGCTACCAAAGAGCACTGAGTAAATGAGATGTCATTAAATAATCTTCCATGGTGTGCAAGCTATTACAAGATGTTTCTTTCTTTTGATTTGCTATTCATTTTTAGTTTCTTATATTGTTTAGTGAAGTGACATATTATAAAGTGGCAAACGGTAATAATATTAGATACAAATAATAATAAATGAATATTGTTATAGAAGGAAACTTCTGATGCGATAGATCAGCGAATCATAGGAGGAAGAGGTATGTTTTACAGCACTAAAAAAAATGACAAATAAACAACAGAAAAAAACAAAGAACAGTATACGGTCCGAAGCAGGAACGAACCCATACTCCTTGGCACTGCGCCTTGCCACGAGAAGCCGAACGCCAGGGAACACTACCAATCAGTCTTAGAATTATCATGATAATAATCTGAATAAAAAACTGAAAAAATAACGCTAACTTGCAAAGAAAAAATAAATATTAAAAAAAAAAAAAACAATATTAAAATATCTTTCATTTTGACACGACAAACTTTGAGGAAGTGAAAAAAAGAAAAGTTGCTAAGAAGTCTAACAATATGGTTTCAAATGCAAAAAAAAACATATCACTTTGTTTAAAACACTGGGGATATTACTTACATATTTAAAAGTAGATAAGAGAAAGTAAGAGAGAAAGATAAGTAAGTAAGTCTTCGTGCTTATGTTGCAGAATACAATACTGTGAAAGGAGTCAACGAGTAAATAATGTAAAAGCAAGACCCCAATATAGATTCAATCATTTTAATCTCACGTGTAAGTCATTGCAGTTCTGGAACTGGATTATCAGTCGACATTCCAGTCCTCTTATTATTTGGGCTAATCCGTTTCTAAAAGCACTTAATAAACTTAAATTCTGTTAATTTTAGTTCGTCTCTCTCATGATGCTAACTTGTCAACGGTTTTATGTCATGGATTGAAACATTTACTTCTCTTGCCTCTCTCGACTTCTCGGTATAGTTTCTTTTACAACTGGTTTATTTCTTATTATTTTGAATCTGTGTTTTTTTTTTGTTCTAAGTCTTTTACATTTGATCTGATCACAAACCTACTCTCTCTCTCTCTCTCTCTCTCTCTCTCTCTCTCTCTCTCTCTCTTTCTCTCTCTTTCTCATAAATTTATTCATAACATCTAATTTCCTTTCCATCTACATAATTTGATCTGTCTATCTGGCTGTCTCTTTCTTATATCACGTCTCTAAATTCTTAAATCTGTGTATATGTCCTGTCCCTCTTAATCTCTCTTGTCTGTGTCTCTGTTCCTTTTAAATTCCTGTTTTAACACCCAATTATCCTATATGACCGCTCTGTTTCCTTGGCATTTCTTGTTGTAGCAAAAAATGTTGGTTTTCAAAGAAAATGACGAATATCTGCCAAGCTTGTGAACATAAGTCATAGGTTGAACATCTGGCTTGGAAAATGGCCAGTTCTCAGTCAGGCCAATAACCTGAGTGAGTCAAACTCCTAAATATTATTGGGAAAACTAAAATAATTTTGGGCCATCTTCTTTAGAAGATGTCTTTTTCATCTAATATCTCACCCTCTTTCACTCATACACACACCCACTGTCGCTTTCTTTCTTTGTCTCAATTTCTCCATATAACTAAACACACATTGCAAATTCTACGTCTCCAACATGCTTGACTTGATTTTTATAAAGCTGGCGTTCTTACCACATTTATGTGTAACGTGACTACCTTTACATTATCTATTTGGAGTAGCGTGATGGTTTTACATTAAAAAAAAATGTTTTACAATCATTTCCAGCGGGAAATCTATTAAGTTATCATCTTCTTCATCGCTCACTCGTTAGGCATGTGCGAATACGTCGTGTCGCAAGTGTACAACAGGCAGCGACATCAGCGCGTTTCCGTGTCATATATTCGTCTTACCCGTAGGTACAATTTTTAAATTACTTAACAATTTTGCAACTGGTAGGAGCCATTTCGACCTACTCTTGTATACTGTTAACTACAAAACAAGGAAATCCACAGAAGAAAAACTAACAGAGGAATTCAAGAGCTTCCGTAATGAAGTAAACACAGTAGAAGAAGAATAGAACCAGTTTAAGGAAACAATAACTAACATTGCAACAACAGTATGTTGAGCAAAATTAAGGAGAAAAGAAGGGGAAAAGAGCACCAGAGTGATACAATTAGAAAAGCAGTTAAAGAAAATAAGAAGCTAAAGGTTGGAGTGAGAAGAAGAACCAAGAAGAATATTTTTAAAATATGCCTTAGTCCGGAAAAAAAAGGTTCAAAAAAGCTAAGGAAAACACCTGGACAGAAATCGGACAAACGATAAGCAGGGACTTATATACAGTCACAGGAGATGTCTACAAAGTAGTAAAAGCAACAAGAACAAGAAATGAGAGCCACGATCCCACTGAACTCTGATGCACAAGAATGTTTCGACGACCTAGTGAACATGCATCAACTACCAGTAACACAACAAAACCTCACAAAAATGCACATTCACAGAACCCAACATCATACAATAGAAAATTGAAGAAGTAATCAAATATGCACCAGAAAATAATGCACTAAAGATAGACAACATAACGGTATAAATAATATAAACAGCAGGAGAAACAGGAGTTATTCCACAAAATATTCCATGCAGCGTAGCACTAAAAGAAAGCCCCAGATTACTGGCAACAGGTAATCATCGTACCAGTATGGAAACAGAAAAGTAGCAAGAGAGAGAGAGATAGAGAGAGAGAGAGAGAGAGAGAGAGAGAGCAACTGTTCTGAAATAAAGGCGACCTGGCGTGATACCGACCTTATGATCTGTTTCCGTTTGCCATGGAAAAAATATGTCCACTAACGATAGATTCTCCATAAATCTATCAGGACATTCAGGAAACCTTTACAGTGTTCACTCTCCAGATTACCAATTTTTTTGTTTACATCTGTGTAACTAACATCTCTAGATAAAAGCTGCACAAACTACAGTATGAAAATTAACACAGCAAAAACAGAGGCTATAAGAATAAGCAAATTAAGACACCCATTAAACATTAAGATCAAAGACAAAGAAATAAAACAAGTAGAGGAATTCAAGTATTTAGGCACAATGTTCACAGAAGATGGAAAACTAGACAGAGAAATTGACATGAAAATACAAAAAGCAAATGCTGTCACATACCAGCTTTCACCATTGCTAAGACATCCAAACATTTCTATGCCAGCTAAACAGCAAATGATAAATAGCATTTTCATACCAAATTTGTACTATGAAAGTCAAACATGGACCCTTTCTAAATCACATTTAAGAAAGATCAATACATGTGAGATGCGATGCTTGAGAAAAGTAACAAACAACACAAGAAGAGATAGAATACCAAATGAAACCATAAGAAAAATAGTAGGAACAAAACCCTGCCAAGAATATATAGAACAACAACAACTAAAATGGTTTGGCCACCTGGTCAGAATGATTCCTTACCAATCACCATCAAGGGCGTTCTTCTCGAGAATGCATGGAAAAAGACCAAGAGGAAGACCCAGAAGAATATGGATAGATGCAGTGACAGAGACATGTAACAACAAAGGAAAGTCACTAATTCAGACAGTTCGAGCAGCTCAAGAACGACAAATGATATAAAACACGACACCTTTTAGGTATCAGTGAAAAGAGAAAAGAAGAAAGAAGATCTGTGTAACTATGGACAGTGAAATTTTCATCATATCATCATCATCATCATCATCGTGTGCCTTCTCCGCAACGAAGGTTGGCTACCATGGATCGCCATTCTACTCTGTTTCTTGCTTTGATGGTGCAGGTTGACATAGATTGACTTGTCCATCTTTTGATGTTACTCGTACATGTTAGTCTTGGTCTGCCTCTGCCTCTTTTACCTTGTATTTTTCCTTCCAATATTACTTTTAGTAGGTTGTTGTGTCTTTTAACATGCCCCAAAAATGTCATTTGTCTTGTCTTAATTGTATTTAGTAGTTCTCTTTTTATTTTCAGTTGTTTTAAAACTTCATCGTTTGTTATCTTTTGTTTCCATCCAATTCTACCTATTCTTCTATAAATCCACATTTCAAAGGCTTACATTTTTTTTGTTCTGTTTTCTTGTCTAATGTCCATGTTTCTGCACCATACAGGAATTTTGAGAATACGTAACATTTTGCCATTCTTAGTTTCAGCCCTGCTGATATTTTCATCATATAAACCCTCTATATTTGTTAACATGTCTTTGTAAAGGTAAAGGTAAAGTACGAGACTTGAACCGACGTCTTAGTACGCGAGTTTCCACCCATATGTGCTCGGCCGCCTATCCAGAAATGTTCGGAGATTTCTGGATAGTGCGCTTCAAGCATCGAAACTCATGATGCGAGGCGACATCCCTCACCTTCCCAGGGTAATACCCTAGAACCCATTTCTGCCAACGGCTGGGTCGACCGTAGGGGTATTTTTTTTTCCAACCACGCATACAACTCACACTGCTTCCAGCGGAAATCGAACACGGGTTGTCCGAGCGTCGGGTGGTTTTCCCAACTAGGCTACCGAGGCCCACCAGTGTCTTTCTGATTAACCATATTTGATGCTATTTTAATTGTATATTCTGTATTTGTAGACAAACACCAACATAATTGGCTTAGATGTAGTGGCACAATAACATGAACATATATTGTACATTTATATATTTTTTTTTTGCATTACAAACGCAAAAGATGCAATGAATTCAAGTTAACATATGACATATTGTCATAAAATCAAATGTTTTACGTTAATTATTATTTTTGGGAGCCGCAATAGCTCAGTGGTTAGTGAACTGGACTACAAAGGATAAGGTGTAGGGTTCGATCCCAACCGACGGCATCCGGGTTCACCCAGCCTTAAATGGGTACCGGATTTTTTCCTGGGAAAGTAAAGCAGCACGGGCATAATACCGACCACATTACCCCAAAAATCATGTGCTGAAGGTCTGTAAAATATAGGGTCACTAACACTATATTTCCCTATACGCCACTTGGCGTGACGGGGGTACTTTACTTTTACCTTACTTATTATTTGTATATTTACTGCATCAACTAGTATGGACTTGTATAATTGTTGACACATATTTCCTGAGCCGAATTTAGTAGAAAAACGGTCTTAGACTATTCCACTAGTGGAGCCCTAGAGCGCCTCCCAACATCAGCCCTCACGATTAAAGAAAGATGTAGGTGCTTAGAATAAAATTCTGTTAAATTGAATGCTGAAGAAGGTTTTTAAACTCCTCAATTTATAAAACCTTACGTAGAGGACATTGTTATTGCCAGATACCGTATAGATTTGGAAAAAAATGCTTATATATCTAAATGAACACTGGTAAAACCTTTTGCATTAACCAAACAATGTAAATATATTTTGGAAAACGCAGAAAATATTTTAGAAATATTAGATGATCCAAGGCCCCTTAGCTTTTGAGGAGTTAAGCTTCAGCCTGTCTAGTCTAAAGATAAATCTGGCAGTGCATGTTGGTTGTTCTGCTAATAATCAATTTATTTCTGTTTATGTACCTCTTGATGCCCTTGTTATTGCTTTATGTAGTTCGTGTATCTCAGGTTGGGAACATGAAATGTCTGTCGTAGATAGACAATTGTTAATCTTGATGTATTTGTGGTATCTAGCTGCTGTTTATGTTTGCTCATATTTGTTGTACTCAACATTTAGTTGTCCTAATGAAACCACAATTTATAGACACCAGACGGATTTATGAATATCTTGTTCCAACTACTACTATGTTTTGTCAACAAATTTGTCTGGTTCTTATTTTCATTTGTGGAATCAAACCGTGTCCCGGCTGTAGATCGTCAACGGAAATATTTATTGTTTATTTATTGCGCCACATGTGTTCTCGTTTCATGATTATTATATGCTTTCTAACAATCTTGTGTGTGAATATTTTTTGCCATTTAAGAAAACCAATTAAATGTGTTTTATTACATTGTAGAAATAAATATCTATTTCACTCGGTAATTTACTGTTTATATTTCAAGCACGTTATTTTTGTTTTTAAAATCATTTTGTTACATTATATCAACTAACAATTTTATTTTTTCCATTCAATTACTATTTAAAATTAAAAAATTATGTCGATTATTATTTATATTTTCTTAATGTAATGTTTTACATAAAGTTGATTATTAATTTATTATATAAAATTACTAGTTTGTTACATTATATAGATAAATATCTAATTATAGTCGATTAAATACTTTAAATTTGTGAATATTTAAGATAAAGTGCGTTTTTTTGTCTTTTGCGCAATGTATCTATGTAACATTATAGCTAGTGAGAGCATGGGTCAGGTAAATCAACCGGTACCCACTTCTTAATAGACTATAGCCGTAACATATGATAGCGATCATCAGTGTTAGTGACATAATAACAAGTTATGCTCATGGAAAGTTCATAGTGGGTAGGGACAACCCACGGAGTGTAGAGGTAAAGGAAAGGTAGAATAGTGCTGGACATAATAAGTTTAGAGAATGTAAATTTTTCAAGCAGGTTGTGGAAGTGGGGATAACGCATGACCGTCCGATAAATAGGTTGACAAACAACTACCAGGACAGGTCAAAGTCATGAAGTAATCACTATTTTGAAACTCGAAGAGGTTAAAACGGACCAGAGGTTATAGGTAAGTCACAAAAACAATTTGTTATTGTCAAATTTTGGTCATAATGATGAGAGTTGATTGACTTCGAGGGTGATCGGAGTGGTTGCAAGTTGTCACTTTGCGACAATTTCATTCATCATTGAATGCCGTCTCCACATCGAAGGTTGGCTACCATTCCACTCTGCCTCTTCCTTTGATGGTGCAGATTGTCATAAGCTGACTTGTCCATCTTTTGATGTTATTCGTCCATGTTAGTCTTGGTCTGCCTCTGTCTCTTACCTTGTATTTTCCCTTCCAATATTACTTTTATTAGGCTGTTGTCTTTTAACATGACCCACAAATTTCATTTGTCTTGCTCTAATTGTGTTTAGTAATTCTCTTTTCATTTTTAGTTGTTTTAAAAATTCCTCGTTTGTTTTCTTTTCTTTCCATCCAATTATACCTAATATGCTATAAATTCACATTTCAAAGGCTTCAATTATCTGTTCTGTATTCTGGTCTAACGTCCATGTTTCTGCACCATACAGGAATATTGAAAAGATGTAACATTTTGCTATTCTTAGTTTTAGCCCTGGTGTTATCTATTTTGATGTTAGTATTTTGTTCATGACATTAAGATTACTTTTTGCCATTCCTATTCTTTTGTTTATTTTAGTTGTACATTTTCCAATCACTGGTTATAGTATGTCCAAGGTAGTTGTAGTTCTGAACTATCTCTAGATGTAATCATTTAATTTTAATTTCCACTTGTGGGTTTTGAGTATTTTCTTTGTTTATGATCATAATTTTAGTCTTTTTGATATTCATATCTAGTCCATATTTTTTGCTTGTCATGCTTATTACATTAAGTAATTATTGTAGATCTTTATGATTTTCTGCTAGTAGAACAGTATCATCAGCATATCTTAGGTTATTGATTATCTTCCCATTAATGTTAAGGCCTGGTATCTCATTGACGTTTTTAAAGCTCAGTATGCATCCTTGCTTACTCCTCTTTTTTTTATCAATGGGTGTGGAGTTCTCCTTGTTATATTTTATTATTGCTGTTTGCTCCCAGTACAAATTACATATCAGTCGTATATCTGTGTCATCCAGATTTATATTTTTTAGGGAGTCTATAAGTTGATTATGGTGTATTCTATCAAATGCTTT
Source organism: Megaustenia siamemsis (assembly GCA_032433765.1). Lineage (NCBI taxonomy): Eukaryota > Metazoa > Mollusca > Gastropoda > Stylommatophora > Ariophantidae > Megaustenia > Megaustenia siamemsis. The sequence goes on along the minus strand of JAVIAB010000092.1, from coordinate 43,072,746 downwards.
GGTGTAGTCTATGAAGCAGGCATATATTGGTTTGTTTACTTCTATGTACTTTTCAATCAATGACCTCATGCTGAATATGGCTTGTTTTGTCCCACTGTTTTTCCTGAATCCGAATTGTTGCTCATCTAATTCAGTATTAATTTTATTCTGAATCCTTCCCTGTATAACTTTTAGTAAAATGTTTGTTACCTGGCTCATTAGGCTTATTGTTCTAAAATCGCTGCATTCAACTGCACCAGTCTTTTTAGGCAATGCAATGAAAGTTGATGTTTTTTAGTTCATGTAGTATGTATCCTGTATGGTATATGTCATTGCATATGTCTGTGATCACTTCAATGCCGAAATCTTCTAGTGCCTGTATCATCTCAATTTGTATATTGTCAGGTCCTGCTGCTTTTCCCTTTTTCATTGTTTTTATAGCTTTTTCTACTTCAGATTTTAGGATTTTATAGCTGGATGTACATGATAGAAATGTTTTTTTTTGTCCCTTTCGTCATGAAATAATTCTGTTATGTATTCCTACCATCTATCGATTATATATTTGTTGTCTGTTAGCATTCTTCCCTCATTGTTTGCAATACATCCGCTGCCTGCAGCTTTTTTTGTCTTTATTCGTCATTCTCTTTATTTCTGTGTGCATCTCTCTTAAGTTTTGTTTACTTTCCATAGTTTCGACTTCTAGACATCTTTGGTTGAGCCAGTCTTCTTCTGCCTTTTTGCACATTTTTCGTATTTCATAATCAATTTCCTTGTATCTGGCAGTGTTCTTCGATTATCTTCTCTCTTCCATTTTTTTCTAAAATGTTGTCAGTTATCCATTTTTGTTTTTTTGTTACTTTCCTTTTTAGGTAAGGTGATGCAGGATTCTTGTATGCTGTTTTTTTATGTATTGCTATTTGGTTGCGACTTTTTCTTCAGGATTTTCTCTTTTGTGCTGCTCAATCCCTTCTTCTAGCAGCTTCTGATATGTGTTCTTTACTTGTACAGTATACGTTTCTTTTACATCTTTCTGATTTAACGCTGTTATATTTATTGGTATATACAATTTCATTGGCTGCATATATTTCACGCGAAGAGTCAGGTGGGAGTATTTAACCTTCGACACGATAGGTTTTAGGAAGTTAGTCCCGCAATGTAGTCAGAACAAATTAGGAGAAAAGTTAAGTCAGGCCCACAATGTAGTAGTTAGAAGTAAGTCAGGCCGGAAATGTAGTCAGAAAAGAGGTTAGGAAAAGTTAGGCCCGCAATGTAGTCAGAAGAAGTCTTGTCAGAAGTTTAGTTAGGAATTGAGAGTTAGAAGTAGTTGTAATTTTAAGTTAGTTGAGAAGTTATGAACAGACTAGAGAGTAGTAAAGATAGAAGTGACTTATGAACATTAGTTGAGCAGTAGCAAGACAGAACAAGTAAATTAGAACATATGAATTTAGTTGTGGAAGTGTTTTGAGAGTTTCCAAGTTGTGCTTCATATTTCTTATAATCGTAAGTATGTTGATGGAGCGATTGAATGTTACATGTCGCACTAAGATAAGCACTTATGGACAGTCAATAGTCATCGATGATAAACCACTGAACGTTCAGAATTAAAGAGTATAAATTCAAGAGAGTGCATCCACTATATTGTATCACATGCGAAGATTTAGAAATCAATAAACATGATTATGATTTATGTATTCTGAAAATAGTCTGTCATGATTGTATTGACTACGTTGTGATCAGTGTGATGTGCTCTGACTCCAACTATAATAAAAAAAGAAGTAGTAAAGTACCCCCGTCACGCCAAGTGGCGTATAGGGAATATGGTGTTAGTGACCATACATTTTACAGACCTTCAGCACATGATTTTTGGGGTAATGTGGTCGGTATTACGCCCGTGCTGCTTTACTTTCCCAGAAAAAAATCCGGTACCCATTTAAGGCTGGGTGAACCCGAAAGCCGTAGGTTGGGATCGAACCCTATCCCTTGTCCTTTGTAGTCCAGTTCACTAACCACTGAGCTATCGCGGCTCCCTCCAACTATAATAACAAAAATAATATCAAAGAAATAAATAAAACATCATACGCTATAACATCTATAAATCATTTGTACATTTTTCACATTTCTGGGGTCTGTCGTGTGTGTTTAAAGGTAAAGTATCAAACGATAAAATGCGATATTGAGTTATTTTTTGTGCGTGGGTTATAATTGCACTCCAAACATATCCATAGTTGCTCCGATCCCCGAATCAGCAAATCCTGTAGCGTTCACCGACGGACGACTCCAATTTTGTGTTGGTTAATAAGTCCTCTTATGCGCCCATTAAGACTAACGTTTCTGGATGTGCGCATCATAACTGCAATCTCTTTCATCTGAAGGAGCGATGAGGACTCACGGTTGTCGAAGTCCTGCACCCTTCCCACGTCTCGGAGGGCAGTAATGATGTTCGCCTGATCCATCGGTTGATCGTCTTCGACGACAGCACAAATAACTAACTTGCCCGCTCTTTCTTTTTTCCCCGGAATTCCGCATGTCCAGGGACTTAGATAAAGGTGACCGCGTATCGTTGACTTCTGAAAAGACTCAGCTCATGTATAGGGCACAGAGTTGCTTATCTCGCTCATTGAATCACTTAGTAAACAGGCGTGGGTGTGTATTCTTGCGACTTCAAAGTGTTGAATGCCCTGGTCACTGCCATCGCCTTTATCGTCATACTACTAGTGGTCATAACTTATGCTCGGCAGTCTTCACTATATTGGAGATATTAGTCCTGATTACTTTGCTGTCAATCATTGCTCCTGTACACACACATAATTTTCTCTTACTGTATGGTCCCATTATGAACTGGACTACAACGGACAAGAGGTAGGGTTCGATCCCAACCGACGGCTTCCGGGTTCACTCAGCCTTAAATGGGTACCTGATTTTTTCTGGGAAGGTAAAACGGCACGGGCTTAATACCGACACATTAAGCCCAAAAAATCATGTGCTGGAGGTCTGTAAAATTTAGTGATGGAAAATGCAAAACTGAAATAATCAAAAAGAATAGGTATGGCAAAAAGTAATTTTAATGCCATGCAAAATATACTAACAACAAAACAAATATCAGCAGGGCTGAAACTAAGAATAGCAAAATGTTACGTCTTCTCAATATTCCTGTATGGTGCAGAAACATGGACATTAGACAAGAAAGCAGAACAGAAAATTTACGCCTTTGAACTGTGGATTTATAGAAGAATAGGTAGAATTGGATGGAAACAAAAGATAACAAACGATGAAGTTTTAAAACAACTGAAAATAAAAAGAGAACTACTAAATACAATTAAGACAAGACAAATGAAATTTTTGGGGCACATTAAAAGACACAACAGCCTACTAAAAATAATATTGGAAGGAAAAATACAAAGTAAAAGAGGCAGAGGCAGACCAAGACTAACATGGACGAGTAACATCAAAAGATGGACAAGTCAATCTATGACAGCCTGCACCATCAAAGCAAGAAACAGAGTAGAATGGCGATTCATGGTAGCCAACCTTCGTTGCGGAGAAGGCACACGATGATGATGATGAAGGTCTGTAAAATTTATGGTCACTAACACCATATTCCCTATACGTCATTTGGCGTGACGGAGGCTCTTTACTTTTTTTTTTCTTTTTACTATGGTCCCATTCTCATATGTGCTGAAAAACATCAGCTTTCTATTGTAGGATATCTGCATTGCCTTTGTCAGCTTACGTGCCTACGTCGTTGCAGATTTCTGTAATAATGCCTGCCCCCTTGTTTTTCTCGGGCTATGAATCCAGTTCTTCAACCGCTTTCACTTTCATCATTTAGTAAAATAGAACATATCTGCTTCAACATATTTCTCTGTATTTGTTATTCCTTGTTCTCATGTAGCATTTCTTGTAATCATTGATAATTTGTTGTAAACCTACTCTTTATTCAATATTCTTTTCTTGTGTTTCTGTTTGAACATTTTATTTTCGTAACACCGTAAAGCATCCAAAGATGTCGTCCCTTAAAGCAAAGCTGTAATGATACATTATTTATTTATATCCCCCCACCCCCGGTTCCTCTTTATTCTTCAATCACCAGCCTTACTATTTCCCCTAATAAATCTGTGAAACACTCCCACTTCTTTACTCATACCAAGAGACTATATTTAGTAAAGTTCATGCATATTTGCATTTTCATATATTGCATTTTTCTAACTCAAATGATTTCATGTATTCCAATACAACTCTTTTATATTCTTATATTTTTTACTCGATGATGAGAAGAGACAAAGAGAGAAAAAAAATACTAGATGGCTTGGTGTCATGGCATGGAATGGAAAGTAGTCAACATAACTGATACGATGCACTGTAGATAGAAGATTGTGGAAGGACATGATCGCCTACGCCAACCGGTATGGCACATGATGATGAGGATGATGAGAAGAGACATAAAGAGAATCCTAAAGCAAGTCCTCAAATGGGAACGAGGGTAAAAGAAGCAGAGACCGACCTAGAGATGCGCTGAAAAGGACATTAAGGCGAGAAGCAACAACAGCAAACAGCAGCAATGTTTGGCAGCAACCAAGATTGAGCAACTCGCCCAGAATATGGATGAATGGCGAGATACGATGCGGATCTTGTGCAAGGTATGATAAAGTTGCAGAAGCATCAAAAAAAGTATCAGTTGAAATAGGTCTCGTAAAGAAATTAAAAATCAATTTATGCCTTTCTATGCTTTATCGGCAATGATTCACCAAGTACCGTCGTCTTGAAACGAGAGTTTTTGTTCGTGGGGTGATTTAAAAAAAAAAGTGATACGTAATTCTGTACTATATCATGTTAAATAAGGGGTCTAGCTTGGTAATGATTAGCAGCAACGAACTATCGTTCTTTCTTTCTATTACTTTAACTATCTTTATGAACCAAGTGCCTACTATATTACTTTTTGGACATTTGGGAAGTGTCCAAATGAAAACGAACTTAAAATCTATTAGACATATAGAATGTCATTCTCACCAAGAAATATGTAAACTAGAATCTTACACACACACATTTTCCAACATATAATTAGATACATTTATAGATGTCGACTTTTACCTTGCATGTTTGTTATAATAAATTGTGTTTCTCTGATTCGATTCATATTTCCATTTCTTGTCGGATTTTGTTATCTTTGCGCCTTATGTGATTGAATTATTTTCTCTGGTGGAATATGTATTTCAATTTCTGCATGTCGACTTTTATTATTTTTGCGGCAGCAGTTATAACTATATTAGTATAAACTCATCTTCTTCAGTATATGCTGAAAGAAAGCACTTTGCTTAAAACAAAATCACGCGAGAATTCTGTTGGTAATACGTTTTCTTTTTTCGAAACTAATTAAGAAAATATGTGATTTTCATAGATGAGCCATGTGTGTTTAACAAAGGCTATGTGGCGGACGTGGAAGTGTATTGAGAGCCGGAAGAAAGACTGGAAGAGGAACTCTCCAGAAATAATCTTTAGCAATAAGAGAGTTGTTGAGCTGCGATGGGAAGGTGGAACAATTAGGTAGATGTGAACAAGTAATTGTTTCATGTTTTTACTGTGGTTGGAAAATGAGTTCTGGAGGAAATAAATTTGGATGAAACTCTAGAAAGTGAAGTCAGTAATGTAAAATGTCAGAGTTTCAGGCAGTGGTTGTTAGTTGTCGAAACATGCCTTACTGTTGCTGTTGGTACAGCCCTAAAGATTCATAGACTGTTAGTAAATGGCAAAAGCGCGTGAATAATTATGGCCCCTGCTGTTTACTGACGCTACCGCATGCATTCTTCTGTCTAAAAATACATATATGAGAAATAAAACAGAAGAAAACACTTAAATAAATAAATGAGTTGACGATATAGTCTACCATGATGGATTAAAAACTAATAAAGAACCATAGGAACATGGCATCTGATGAGCTACAATGGACGATGAACATTGCGAATCATTGACCAAACACTTTATTTTTCCTCGATGCCGAAAGGCAATGGAGCTGGAGTAGAGTAAAGATAAAGTTGAAGGACACGCGCTGCAAAAACAAAGGTTGCCACTAACTAAAACGTTAACAAATGCTCTACAGTTTATGATGTCTTCCGAGAGCTAAGTGAGAGTTATGGAGACTGTAGTAACACTCAGGTTTTCATTTGTTATCAGTTACAAATGTTAACACCAACAAGTCTTAAATGGAGATTAATTATTAAAAAAAAAAAAAATTAACACTCTGCACAATTGTTCGCCATGCTAATCCATTGCATGTTGTTTTTGTTCACACGCCAAAATACATAAGACATAGAAGCACCGATAGCGAACGCAACTGAACTGTCCGTCATACGATATCATCATTCATCGTAAGCAATCTGAATATAGAAACACCATGCGATGAAACACACACCTCACGGTGTGCACATAGCACTAATCTCAGTAGCTCCTGCAGCAAGCCGGACTTGAAATATGAGGAAACTGCAACAATAAAGCTGTTTAGACAGTGCCTCAATTGTTCATTGCCGGATGTTTTGTGCTCAACGGGTTAATGTCTTGGTGTTTATTATTGGGTCTTCATTGGAGGTAGTAAGGAAGCTAAGGGCGGTGTTTGGCATTGTTTGCCATCAACGACGTTGGAAGTTTCTAGCGAACGTGAAATTAATCAGATTCACGGAAGAACAGATAAAGTCAACGATTTTAGTACTCATATTTTTGACAAACACACACACGTATGTTATACACGGATAGATCGAGCTATGAGTGGATAGAGATTTATAGATGGTTCATGAGTGGGCAGATTTGCAGGATGACAGATGAACGAATGGAAGAACTGATGAGAATGAGAGAATGGATAAATGGTTGAAGGGATTAAGGGTTTTGAGGGTAGAGAAAGTAGTAAAGAAATAAAAATTGAATGTTTTGATGGAATAATGAATAACACTGACCTGAGGAAGAAACTCGAAATTGAACCAGCCATCGAATACATAAAGAAACAACAGATAAATTGGTTCGGCCACATAACAAGACAGAAAGAACTAACAATGAATCAAAGAGCCATAAACAAACGCTACGAAAACGTCAGATTAAGAGGAAGACCGAGAAAGAGATGGATAAATTGAATACTAGAGTCACTAGGAGGAATAACATCAGAAGTGGCCAACAGAAGAGCAAAGAATCGCAGATTGTTTCTCCCCTCGACGCCAACGGCAACAGAGGAAGGATAGAAGAAGAAGAAGAATGAATAACTGGCTATACCTACACATTTGGTAAAACTATAGTAAGGCACATTTGCAATTGTGCTACATTTCCTACAAACTGTTGTATGTTGTTGCTCCTATCGTGGTTCTCTTCTTCAAACAGTCACGGCAGATCAAAATGTCGTCACTTTGGACTAGTTCCACTGGAATAGTTAAAACTTCTTATTTTTAAGTTTGTCAGATTCGTACAGTAGGAAAAATGTCGTGGTGTGGTCACGGCAGTAAGAATGTCGTGTTATTAGGGTTATAACGACGAAAATGTCGTGTTATTAGATATATAACGACGAAAATGTCGTGTCCCAGTATAGCTCGTTTGTTATTCTTCAGTGGTCACGAAATAAACAATATCACACCATCAAACCATAAGCCTGTTTTACTATGGCAGAAAAAATGGATTAGGAAACTACAGATGACAAGACCTCAAGCACAAAGAATCGATCTAAAAGCAATAAAGAATGTAAACATACAAAAAGAAATAGAAGAATCCGTAACCAACAAATACCAAACCCGAATACAACCTACAAACATAGAAGAAGCATGGAAACAGTTTAAAGAAGGTCTAATAGAGTCAACACAAGAGAAATGCGGTCTGAAAAATATAGGAAAGAGCAGAAAGAAACATACAAGATGGTGGAATGAAGTAGTTAAATCAGCAGTGAAACACAAGAAAGAAAAGTATAAAACGTGGCAGAAGACAAAAACAACAGAAGACTACAATCACTATAGACAAGCCAGAAATGATAGCAAAAAGATCCTAGAACAAACAAAAGCAGACTCATGGAAAGCATTTGGTGAAGAATTAGCAAAAACATGTAGAGAAGAACCCAGAGAATTTTTCAAAAGTGTAAAAGCAATGAGAGTAAGAAATAATGATTATAACCCAACCACTATAATAAACGACAAGAAAGGTAGACCAATCAGCAGCAGGAAAAACATAATAATCAGATGGAGAGAATACTTTAAGGAATTATTAAACCAGGGAAATACAAACGGAAATACAGAGTTTAAACATAGGCAGTATGATGAACAGGAACCGAATATACTTAAAGCAGAAGTAGAATGGGCATTGAAACAGAATAAAAAGAACAAAGCAGCTGGTATAGATGGAATAACAACAGAAATGCTACTAGCCTGTAAGGAAACAGCTATAGATTGGCTTACTATCATATTCAATATGGCTTGGGAAGAAAGAAAAGTCCCAGACGATTGGCAAAAAGCTATCATTGTCCCATTTTGGAAGAATAAAGGAAGTAAAAGGGAGTGTGGAATGTACAGAGGAATATCCCTATTGAGTCAAGTTGGTAAAATGTATGCTAAAATATTAGAGAGGAGAGTAAGATACATAATAGAACCACAATTAAGTAATAATCAATTCGGATTCAGAAAAGGCAAAAGCTGCACTGATGCTATATTTACATTGAGACAACTATGTGAAAAAACAATAGAATATGACAGAAACCTAAATATAGTGTTTATAGATCAGGAAAAAGCGTTTAACTGTGTGGACAGGAACAAACTTTGGCAAACTTTAGAAACATACGGGGTAGCAGGACAACTACTAGAAAATATAATAGCACTATATAAAAACAGTCAAAGTGCCGTCAGAACATCGGAAGGTCTGTCAGAATGGTTTCAGGTTACAACAGGAGTAAGACAAGGATGTGTCCTCTCACCACTCCTCTTCATCATATATATGGACAAAATAAATCAGGAAACAACCAACAACAAGGACAAATCAAATAATAACATAGAGGTAGAAAACTCCAACATCAATGAGCTACTCTTCGCAGATGACCAATGCCTAATATATGAGGATGAAAACCTGCTACAACAGCATTTAACATCTCTAGATAAAAGCTGCACAAACTACAGTATGAAAATTAACACAGCAAAAACAGAGGCTATAAGAATAAGCAAATTGAGACACCCATTAAACATCAAGATCAAAGACAAAGAAATAAAACAAGTAGAGGAATTCAAGTATTTAGGCGCAATGTTCACAGAAGATGGAAAACTAGACAGAGAAATTGACATGAGAATACAAAAAGCAAATGCTGTCACATACCAGCTTTCACCATTGTTAAGACATCCAAACATTTCTATGCCAGCTAAACAACAAATGATAAATAGCATCTTCATACCAACTTTGTGCTATGAAAGTCAAACATGGACCCTTTCTAAATCCCATTTAAGAAAGATCAATACATGTGAGATGCGATGCTTGAGAAAAGTAACAAACAACACAAGAAGAGATAGAATACCAAATGAAACCATAAGAAAAATGGTAGGAACAAAACCCTGCCAAGAATATATAGAACAACAACTTAAATGGTTCGGCCACCTGGTCAGAATGAATCCTCACCAATCACCATCAAGGGCGTTCTTCTCGAGAATGCATGGGAAAAGACCAAGAGGAAGACCCAGAAGAAGATGGATAGATGCAGTGACAGAGACATGTAACAACAAAGGAAAATCACTAATTCAGACAATTCGAGCAGCACAAGAACGACAAATGATATAAATCACGACACCTTTTAGGTATCAGTGAAAGGGAAAAAAGAAGAAGAGGACACCATCAAAAAATGTCGTAATTTTGATATTGTTTAACTAATACGACATTACACAATGCCGCATCTCAGTCTCATCATCATCATCATCGTGTGCCCTCTCCGCAACGAAGGTTGGCTGCCATGGATCGCCATTCTACTCTGTTTCTTGCTTTGATGGTGCAGGCTGTCATAGATTGACTTGTCCATCTTTTGATGTTACTCGTCCATGTTAGTCTTGGTCTGCCTCTGCCTCTTTTACCTTGTATTTTTCCTTCCAATATTACTTTTAGTAGGCTGTTGTGTCTTTTAACGTGCCCCAAAAATTTAATTTGTCTTGTCTTTATTGTGTTCAGCAGTTCTCTTTTTATTTTCAGTTGTTTTAAAACTTCATCGTTTGTTATCTTTTGTTTCCATCCAATTCTACCTATTCTTCTATAAATCCACATTTCAAAGGCTTCAATTTTCTGTTCTGTTTTCTTGTCTAATGTCCATGTTTCTGCACCATACAGGAATATTGAGAAGATGTAACATTTTGCCATTCTTAGTTTCAGCCCTGCTGATATTTGTTTTGTTGTTAGTATATTTTTCATAGCATTAAAATTACTTTTTGCCATACCTATTCTTTTTTATTATTTCAGTTTTGCATTTTCCATCATTGGTTATAGTATGTCCTAGGTAGTTGTAGCTCTGGACTGGCTCCAGATGTGTTCCCTCAACTGTGATATTTAATTGTAGGTCTTGAGAATTTTCTTTGTTTATGATCATAGTTTTAGTCTTTTTGATATTCATTTCTAGTCCATATTTTTTGCTTGTTGTGTTTATCACATTAAGCAATTGTTGTAGGTCTTTAGGATTTTCTGCTAGTAGAACAGTATCATCAGCATATCTTAGGTTATTGATTATCTTTCCATTAATTTTTAGGCCTGGTATCTCTGAGATGTTTTTAAAGATTTGCTCAGTGTATAGATTGAACAAGCTTGGTGATAGGATGCATCCTTGTCTTACTCCTCTTTTTATGTCCATGGGTGTAGAATTCTCCTTGTTATATCTTATTATTGCTGTTTGCTCCCAGTACAAATTACATATTAGTCGTATGTCTGCGTCGTCTAGATTTATATCCTTTAGGCAGTTTATAAGTTGGTTGTGGTGTATTCTATCGAAAGCTTTGGTGTAGTCTATAAAGCAGGCATATATTGGTTTGTTTACTTCTGTGTATTTTTCAATCAATGTTCTCAACCTGAATATGGCTTCTTTTGTCCCACTGTTTTTCTTGAATCCAAATTGTTGCTCCTCTAATTCAGTATTGATTTTATTCTGAATCCTTCCCTGTATAACTTTTAGTAAAATTTTTGTTACCTGGCTCATTAGGCTTATTGTTCTGAAGTCACTGCATTCAACTGCACCATTCTTTTTAGGCAATGCAATGAAAGTTGATGTTTTTAGATCGTTTGGTATGTATCCTGTATGGTATATGTCATTGCATATGTAGTTGTCCGACATCAGACACATTCAAAAATGTGTTAGCTTGAAGACACGGGTTATTATGGTGTTAGAGATTACGAGATAAATTAACAGTATACAATAGACTGCTTGCCCATATCGGTAAGGAGATACGTCTGAAAAGGATGAATTGCCATAGAGGTGAGTTTGTAATATAATCACGGGATTCTCATGTTATAATTAAATCAGGTGACTAGTGGGTCACTTGAGATAGTCGATAAGGGAAAGTGACGACTTATAATTAACTATTTCAAGATTCGCGACTCGAATCTCAGTCTATGCATTCAAAATTCCGAATACAGTCTACTAACGTGTTGTCCAATGTGATCAACTGTCCGTGACAGAGAGTCACATTTTGAGTGATCAACTTTTCGATGGCAGATAGTTTGTCGGTCTTAATTTAAGATGAATTTATTCTACCATACGTTGGATAGTCATTCGTCCAACTGATAGCACATATTTACTTCTACGTGCCGTGTTGAAAACCAATTGTTTTGTTATTTAAATGCCAAGTTTCTACATAAAGCAAATGTTTCCTTTCTCTCCATTCCTGGACACAACGTGTACTCACAATGCAATCAAATTAGTTGAAGAACTTCTGGCAAGTATGACTGACAAATATTTCATTTGAAATAACAAGAAGGTAAATGCTGACCTCCGTTCAGACACTCGCACGTTTATCTACGTTCAGTCTCAATCTAATGTCTTCGAACTATTCTAGTTCACATGTCCTATGGACCATCTCTACTCATTAACTACTGTAATCTTCTAACAACTTTTATTCTAAATGTCGGCTCACACTATGCCATTGTTCTAAGTAGACTACAACCTAAACGTAGACCTCTCTCTAGTAGCTCAGCTCGAGTCGCGAATCTTGAAATAGTTAATTATAAGTCGTCACTTTCCCTTATCGACTATCTCAAGTGACTCACTAGTCACCTGATTTAATTATAACATGAGAATCCCGTGATTGTATTACAAACTCACCTCTATGGCAATTCACCCTTTTCAGACGTATCTCCTTACCGATATGGGCAAGCAGTCTATTGTATACCGTTAATTTATCTCGTAATCTCTAACACCATAATAACCCGTGTCTTCAAGCTAAACACATTTTTGAATGTGTCTGATGTCGGACAACTACAATGTTAAGAATAATATCAATTACTATCAAATGATTTAACTACAATGTTAAGAATAATATCAATAACTATCAAATGATTTAACTACAATGTTAAGAATAATATCAATTACCATCAAATGATTTAACTACAATGTTAAGCACAATATATACTATTCTCATAAAAAATAAATTATTTTGAATGAACTGTCAGTATTGTACGTCAGCTAATATTTCCCCTTTCTTCGTTTTCTTTTTTCACCTCTTCTCTTTGGCCTTATAGAATTAACACAACTTCTTAACTTTGTTCGATCAATGTAAATTCCTCACAGAGTACTTCAAATCTGGCCCACAATGTGAACCTAAAATCCAGTTTTTCTCGACCAGGTTGTTCTTGTTGTGACATCTTGGAGTCCACTCTTATGATGGATTTCGTATAAGAAAGAACATGGTCTGTGCAGCTTCATCATCTGTCTGCTTTCATTGGATGACGTTATAGTAGTTGCACCACCTGTTTACCAGTGTTTAGCTGAAGATATTGTTCTGTCCAAAATATTCTGAGAATTTCCAATAGGCAATTTGTATGTGATTATTGTGAGATTTGGACAGATGTGACAGCGCATGAATTGATAGTTAAAAGATAAAGTAAATGTGAAGTACGAGACTTGATTGAACTGGCGTCTTAGCACGCAAGTTTTCACCCATATGTGCTTGGTCGCCTATCCAGAAGTGTTCGGAGACTTCTGGACAATGCCGTTTCAAGCTTCGAAACTCACGATGAGAGGCGGCATTTCTCACCTTCCCAGAGTGCTACCCTGGTACCCATTTCTGCCAGCGGCTGGGTCGACCGCGGAGGTATTTTTTTTTCTAACCACATTTCATTTCTAACTATAATTCACACTGTTTCCAGCGGGAATCCGGCACGGGATGTCTGAATGTCGATAGGCTAGTCGAGGGATATCCCCAACTATGCTACCGAGTCCCTGAGTGGGAATTGGTAGTTGTTGGTGACTATTAAGTGACTCCTGACCTCATGGTCTTGGAACCATACCTAACCAGGACAGAACCCTACCTCTACATGGCAATTCCCGAAATATTCTACCAAGTCTGAAAAAATTGGTAGGAAATACAAAGGAAAGGCAAATTCCTTATCGTAAAATAATATAACAAACTCTGTATGTTGGGCCGAAAGTTGCAATCTTCAATGTACTGTAAACTGTGACAGAATGAAAAAAGGGATAAGAAAGAAGAAGATCCTGACATAAGCATATCATCTCACAGAAGACTGACCTCTATGTAATCCTCTCATCTCATCCTAGATAATGGTGATTGAACATTTCACACTCCAAATTAAAAACACGGAGTGTATCTTGAGACCGTTATTCGAAACAATCCCGCCCACAGAGGAAGTAAACGCCTACCCTGGCTCCAGTTTCTGCTGATATTTTCCAGCGGCTCTGATTTAAAGAACATCAACATAAATCGACAGAAACATTAACATAAATATGGAGGTGTCGGGAGAAAGAATGTTGCTCTTGTTGTTCAACACTAAAGAAATGTGAAAGATTTTAATACCAGACTCTTTGATGCTGGAAACGTATCAGACGAAAGTCGTTTAAGGGGGATCTGCTATACAGAGCAAAATAACAACTCATACGTGCAGGTCTGGGACCACGTAATGTGGACAGTGGCGCACATACTTGTAGATCAATACAATAGAAAGACATGTATATTTTACTACCTGCCACAGGGACACAAATAATGAAAACGAACGACGCCAGTTACAGGCAAACAAACAACTTTATATCGTTTACCAGTATCGGTGAACCAAAACCATCCAGACCCTGCTCCACCTCTCCGCGGTGCCTCTAGTAACAGACTAACCTGTCTAGTCTGGCCAAGCGTGCAGGTATCGAAGAGAGAAGACAACACGGTCCTCAAAAATGTCGTGCTGGAGTCGGATGTGTTGGGCCGAAAGGCGCAAATATAACAGTTATACTGCAAACCACAACACAACGCAGACACGCCCACATAACACACACAATGTTCACAATGCTAAACCCTCTCTAATAACAAACTCTACCTCGCTTTGTTCACAATGCTAAACCCTCTCTAATAACAAACTCTACCTCACTTTGTTCACAATGCTAAACCCTCTCTAATAACAAACTCTACCACGCTTTGTTCACAATGCTAAACCCTCTCTAATAACAAACTCTACCTCACTTTGTTCACAATGCTAAACCCTCTCTAATAACAAACTCTACCTCGCTTTGTTCACAATGCTAAACCCTCTCTAATAACAAACTCTACCTCACTTTGTTCACAATGCTAAACCCTCTCTAATAACAAACTCTACCTCACTTTGTTCACAATGCTAAACCCTTTCTAATAACAAAATCTACCACGCTTTGTTCACAATGCTAAACCCTCTCTAATAACAAACTCTACCACGCTTTGTTCACAATGCTAAACCCTCTCTAATAACAAACTCTACCACGCTTTGTTCGCTATGCTAAACCCTCTCTAATAACAAACTCTACCTCGCTTTGTTCACAATGCTAAACCCTCTCTAATAACAAACTCTACCACGCTTTGTTCACAATGCTAAACCCTCTCTAATAACAAACTCTACCACGCTCTGTTCACAATGCTTAACCCTCTAGTATCAAAACTTATTTACCAATTCATCATTCCTAGACCAGGTAATAATCGTTCTCATACGCTCAATGGCTAAAAATGACTCTTTAGCTCGAACTTTGTAATAAAAAAAAAAAAAATTTCTGACGAGCAGAATGAGACGAAGGAAATTTCTCATTAAAGAAACAGCCCATCCGACACGAGCAGCTAGTGTATGATTCCACTTTAGCTCTGCCTCGACTTTGTGTGTATTTTTAAAAATGCAGAATGTATTTTTACCCTAAACCTGTGTTTTTCTTTAGCTGTTGGTTTAAATGTGTTACTTACTTAGACTGTCTTTTTATTATTAGATGTTTCTGTAATTTGAGCGACAAAGGTCTTGAAAGTGTGCAATATTTTCGTTGCTTATTTTAGGGGATTTACTCAGAGAATTTATTATTTTAACTGTGTGATTCATTGTACAGTTATTAGGCAATTTTGTTTAGTGATCACAAGACTTTATAGCTCCTAGTTTTATTTTCTTGATACAGTGACGTCTAAAAATATACTCGTACAGATATATAGTTATACATAGCAGTGTGCATTACAGAGAAAGCAATGCCATGTACTTCTCATCATCATCGAGTGCCATCTCCGCAACTAAGGTTGGCTACAATGGAGCGCCATTCTGCTCTGTCTCTTGCTTTGATGGTGCAGGTTGTCATAGGCTGATTTATCCATCTTTTGATGTTACTCGTCCATGTTAGTCTTGGTCTGCCTCTGCCTCTGCCTCTTTTACCTTGTATTTTCCCCTCCAGGATTACTTTTAGTAGGCTGTTGTGTCTTTTAACATGGCCCAAAAATCGCATTTGTCTTGTTTGAATTGTGTTTAGTTGTTCTCTTTTCATTTTTAGTTGTTTTAAAACTCATGTACTTTCTAGTTCCAAATAAAAAAGATGCAGATTTCTGCGTGGGAGGACAAGTGCTCATCTACTTTGATGTTATTACCGCTTCGAATTCTAATGTTCATTAAATTTGGACCAACAATGGCATAGCCAACTTGCATTTTCTGTTTTAAAATAATCGCTGCAACAATTCCTAATTATTTTAGCAATAAAATAGACACGTTTTATAACCGACATCACGACACGTGACACGTTCTGTGAGCTATATAATCATATTATAATCGTAATCATTATTACGGTGAGTGGCTATGACTGACAATATTCGTGTCTACTGTCTAGACGTAAGACGTCGAACTCTGGACAAGAAAGTATCGAGTTCGATCCCGCCCCAGGCAATGAGAGCTAGTCCCTTCGAATCCGTGGTTTCTTTGTGGCTCTCACCTGGTCTCTGGGTAGTTCATGTCTAAGCTTCTCGAATGTCCTTCTATTCTCTTTTCATTGATACTTAAAAGGTGTCGTGGTTATATCATGTGTCGTTCTTGAGCTGCTCGAACTGTCAAAATTAGTGATTTTCTTTTGTTGTTACATGTCTTTGTCACTGCATCTAATTATCTTCTTCATGCATTCTTGTGAAGAACGCCCTTGATGGTGATTGGTGAGGATTCATTCTGACCAGGTGGCAAAACCATTTAAGTTGTTGTTGTTCTATATATTCTTGGCAGGGTTTTGTTCCTAACATTTTTCTTCTGGTTTCATTTGGTATTCTATCTCTTCTTGTGTTGGTTGTTACTTTTCTCAAGCAACGCATCTCACATGACTTGATCTTTCTTAAAGCCTCTCGAATAATGGGGTAAAACAGGAGGTCCAATGTATGTTAAAAAAACCCTTGACAATTAAAGTTCTAAAAGCGTAGACCCAAGTGACCGTTGCTCAAGGAAAGATTGTTAAATTAGAAATCTACCCCTTTGAAGTGGGATGGATTGTGTCGAGAGACGCAGATCGCGAAGCTTGCCGTACTAGTGACACATCCACGCCTACTTAATGGCTGAACGCGATAAAAATAAAAATAAAAGAAAAACAAGTAAATCCTGCTATGATTCAGAGTTAATTATTTAGCTCACGGAGTTGGGTTCCAGTTGAGTTTACTACCGGGTGGACTGTTGTGTTCTTTGCTCCAAGAAACATTGATAGTTTATGAGCTCGTCCATCGCATCAAGATTTAGCGTTCACTAGAGCACTCGTGATCATGTCGTCACAATTTGTTTCCATCATTGACGGTTAAGAGTTGCTTTCCGAGGTGTTTGAGTGTTAATCCTGTCCATTTTATGATGTTTTCTTCCCACATCTTTCTCCGTTTGGTGTGTCTTCTTCTCTCTGATATTGTGTCCTGCAGAATGGTCTCAGCAAGGTCTGAAGATCTTGTTACACGTTCAGACCATTTTAACATTTGTTCTTATAAAATAGACAGCAAGTCTTGAATTGGTTTTGTGGATCGATGCATTTTATTCTTCATTGATGACGTAATATGTGTACGATATGCATAAAATATTTCAATATCTCCTCATTTTCAGTGCCTGTATACTTATTTCAAGATTAGCAGTTATTTCCATGTTTCACAGGTCTTGAGAAATATAGGTGTCACCATGGCTCGTGGTAATTTGAGAGTTGTTCTTAGTGAGATGTTTTTTTTTCTAAATATACAGTTTAGTCTTGCCACGACTGCCATTGCCTGTACAGATCTAGCTAATACAACATTCGTCAGTTTGACTGATTTAAGTATCTCTCCATTTATTGTGATTATTCGTTCAATGCCCTAGGTATTGTTTGGCATCCGTTTTAAAGAGACGGATAACACCATTTAGGCAAACAATTATTCATTTTTTTTCACACGTTTTTAATGAATTCATGAAACTTTGTCCATTACCACATTACTCTTCTTATATTTTCATTCTCCTCACACTACACTGTACTCTTCAATAAAAAAAAAAAGTAAAGTACCCCCGTCACGCCAAGTGGCGTATAGGGAAATATGGTGTTAGTGACCCTATATTTTACGGACCTTCAGCACATGATTTTTGGGGTAATGTGGTCGGTATTACGCCCGTGCTGCTTTACTTTCCCAGAAAAAAATTCGGTACCCATTTAAGGCTGGGTGAACCCGGAAGCCGTCGGTTGGGATCAAACCCTACCCCTTGTCCTTTGTAGTCCATTTCACTATTTAGTTATATTACTCCTTTATATTTCTCTTCAAATTAACCCTCACAAGAGCTTTCATTTCAACCACCACCAAAGTATCGCTATCACTTTTAAATACCACTCTTTCTCCTAATTTTTGTTCCTATAACATGGGTGAAAATAAGGATATGCTTGTTTTGTATGTTGATGTTGTCAATATGTTTTTATCTATTCTTCCTTTTGTGACGTGTTTTCATGGTTCTTGTCATAGATTTACAAAACTGTCTGAATTTATTTAAAAAAAAACTGCTAACCCAGAAACGGAAGGTTTAATAAATGAGCTGCTTTACGCAGACGGTCAGAACTTGTTTTATTCAATGAAGGAACTTCAGCATTATGTCAACAGTTTGCCATGAGTATGGAAATGAGGAAGATACTATGCAATCCGTCATGAAGCCGTCAGTAGAGATGGAATCTGGCCTCTTGTTCTCATCTAACCAGAACACCTTATCTGCCCAGTACACCTCATCTGACAAGTACACCTTCACATCTGCCCAGTACATCTCATCTGACAAGTACACCTTCACATCTGCCCAGTACACTTTCACATCTGCCCAGTACACCTCATCTGCCCAGTACACCTCATCTGACAAGTACACCTTCACATCTGCCCAGTACACCTCATCTGACAAGTACACCTTCACATCTGCCCAGTACACCTTCACATCTGCCCAGTACACTTTCACATCTGCCCAGTACACCTTCACATCAGCCCAGTACACTTTCACATCTGCCCAGTACACCTTCACATCTGCCCAGTACACATTCTCACCTGCCTAGTACACCTTCTCACCTGTCCAGTACACCTTCTCACCTGCCTAGTACACCTTCACACCTACCCAGTACACCTTCTCACCAGACCACTAGAGCTTCTCACCTGCCCAGTACACATTCACACCTGCCCAGTACACCTTCTCACCTGCCCAGTACACCTTCTCACCTGCCCAGTACACCAGCCCATCATTTTACCTCCACTATCGTTCTAGACTTATAGGGAAAACAATATATAAACTCATCTGTTCACAAACCATCTTTAGTTGCAATTATTACATCTTATTTTTCATTTAGTTTATTAGTGGTCAGAGATTGTTATGCTTAATTTCGATCTGTCATTTACAATAGTGACATATCAATAAATAAAAGTGATTGTTTCTTTATAGTTTCAATTGTAATATAATTGTATTTCTATTTTTCTTTAAAAGAATAAGTATAGGCTCATCAGCTATGGCCCTCTACTCAAATCCTACCCAATGTTTTTATGCTTGTGGCCTTACACAAGCATGCCATTCTCATTAGGAATATATTTTGTTGAAGGAAAAAAAAAGGTTGGAAGGATATGAGTGGGATCCTGAACGGTTAAGGTAAAGGCCACATTACCATGTGCAGATATAAAATTTATGCTGGTGTTTTTTTATAAAAAATTTCATCTCCGATATATAAAACATAAGGGGCATGCCTAGAATAACAATTGAAGGTCATAATATAAATAATCTAAGGTATGCTCATGACACAATCTTAATCGTTAGAAGTGAAAATGAATTACAAGAAATGTTGGACATTATGGTGAAAGAAAACAAAAATAAAGGACTCAGCCTTTATAACAAAAAGACAGAAGTAATGGTAACAACAAAGAAAAAGACATCACCTCAGTACAAAAGAAAGACAAGTGGAACAATATTAAAATAGGTAAATGAATTTAAATATTTGGGAACTTTGTTAACCTCAGACGGAAGATGTACAACAGAGGTGAGATGCAGAATGGCTCAGGCAAAAGCAACTTTCCAGAAAATGAGGAAAATACTATGAAATCCATTTTTTATAATAGAAACAAGAAAAAGAGTTCTTAAATGTTGTGTAGAGCCAGTGTTAACATATAGATGGGAATCATGGACAATAGGACAACAGACAAGAAAATCACTGGAGTCTGTAGAAATGTGAAATGTCTGTAGAAATGCGGTTTTACAGAAGAATGTTGAGAATACCATGGACAGCTAAGAAGAGTAATGAAAATGTTCTGAAAGAGGTCAAAGCAAAAAGAGAGCTAATTTCCAATATTATGAAGAAAAATCATCAATTTTTGGCCAAGTAATAAGAAGAGAACAACTGGAATATATTGTAACAACTTGAAAAATTGAGAGACGAAGAGATATAGGGAAGCAAAGAGAAAAGATACCATACAGCTTAATAGAATGGCTTGACAGAAAGTCAACAACAGAAATGATAAATAACTGTCGAGATCGAAAGTTGTGGAGAGACATGATCACCTACGCCAACATGTCCGGTACTTGATGATGATGATATGAAACAAATAGATCTATAACCATTGATGAATACTGCCGGCGCTTCTCTGTTTCTCAGAAAACCTGCTTAATTCACTCAGCACACAAATACTGAAAGGAAAAAGTGAGCTTTTTGATTTATAACACTTTTGAATTATCTTGCCAACCTCTTCTCGCTGATTGGTAGAGTCAACTACATAGAGGTTACTTTAGTCAACGGATCATCTTCATTGCACGTCAGACAGTTTATAAGTGCCATATCTCCTCCCCAGTATGTACCCTCAGTGTGTGGAGACTGATGACTCCAGTTCTGTGGTGATTTATTACTCTCCTGCGTCTTTCCGCGTAGCCCTCCTTTCTAGCCTCTCTAGTCTTAATTACATAGAGTATCCATCTCTAAAGGAGATTACCCTGTTTTTGTATTGTGAAATTACTCAGTTTTTGTACTGTGAGATTGCCCAATTTGCGTACTGATTGTAATGTCAACGTAGAAATATAATTTGAAAACGTTTCGACGGAGAAGTATTTACATTTTTAATGGATACAGTCCACCCGCTCTCACAATGTCTTTCTTTTCTAAATTCTCTACATAACTTCTCTGGAATTATGAAAGAACTGCGCTAACCACGATCGACTTTAGAGACAACTCCTTCCAGCAAGATCAACAGAGTTACGGGTCGTTAACTAGTAATTTTAAAAAAAAAAGAGAAAAAAAAGAGAAAAAGAGATATCTCAGCTTAATTGCTGCAGTAAATTATATTTCCTATTTAGAATTTTTAAGTTTTGTTCTGAATAATTTTCTAACTGGTTTTGTTTGAATAGTACATTTTTATTGAAATTATGTTTTGGCATTTACTGACATTTAGAACAAATGAATACTAGGATTTTGAGATGACAAATTTACGACATGAATATACAAAAAGTCAAACATCGTGCAAACTTTTACTTTTGTTTTTAATGGTATAGGCGCAAATGACGATCACTATGGATATACAATCCACTTCCCATATGTACACCTCGGAGAATTTTAACACTGAGAATCAATTAAAAAAGAGGAAAAGGCAGACGTGGAAAACATACATCAATGACGTTCAGTAAACATCTTGAGACTCTGAGACATACCTATGAATTCATATGGAATTATGTTTAAATAAAAAAAAGTATCTAATAAGTCGGCTCTATTCAAACCTTGACAACCTGAGTTTGCATGTTTTAAGTTTGTCAGCAAGGTCAACAAACTTAATCTGACCGAGACTTGACTTCATCCATATCGCAGGCACCTTGGTAACAAGTTGAATCGTATCAAACTAGCTAGGTGAGTTGGTACTGTCGCGACTGAGTCTTGAGGTCAAACATGTCAATGTGTAGTTTGTTCTTGTGCAATCGAAAAAAACGGTCGGAGTTGTTGCTGCCGCTTTGTGCTATGATCTGTCAAGAGCACTTACACTATTAGAGAAGTGAAGAACTATTTTCATGTAATGCATTGTTTATGTAATTATTTGTGCTCACTTTGATTCTTATAGCTGACTCTGTTACAAAGCTATATCTTTCCTTTGTCCGCAGGGCATTAATAAGTGGCAGAAGCTCATTCTGCTGTTGCTGTGCTTCTTATAGCAGCAAAATAAAACTGTCAAACCTTCAGTAGCTCACAGTATGGTTCTGTGTTATAATTTACGGTAATTCTTGGATGTATCTGGTGTTATGGATAATGTCACGTGATCTGGGCACATATAAAACAAATTTAATAGGATCTAGCATTAGAGGAGAATGTAAACAAAGTGACCTAAAATACAGGGCATTTCCAACCGGTTACAAAGCAAAAGTATGAGGAGATAAGCACGTATATAAAAGATAACAAATATTAAAAGCTGTTCGCGGTCTCGTGCGGGGCCTGTAGACAACATAAAATAAACATAAAATGGTACTGAGCAGCTAAACTAACAGAATCACAAGACAAACTACAACTTTTCGGCAAAATCCTTAATCAGGTATAACAAACAAACAACATTAAACAAATGTATATGATGGATGATATAATGGATGATATATATGGATGATATAATGGATGATATAATGGCACAAGGTCGTGTGCTGTCACCAGATTTGTTTAATATTTATAGTGAGATTATTTTAAGATCCTTAAGGGGCATGCCTGGAATAACAATTGGAGGTCATAATATAAATAATCTAAGGTATGCTGATGATACAGTATTAATCGCTAAGAGTAAAAATGAGTTACAAGAAATGTTGGACATTATAGTGAAAGAAAGCAAAAATAAAGAACTCAGCCTTAATAGCAAAAAGACAGAGGTAATGGTAACAACAAAGAAAAAGACATCACCTCAGTGCAAAATAAAGACAAGTGGAACAATATTAAAACAGGTAAATGAATTTAAATATTTGGGAACTTTGTTAACCTCAGACGGAAGATGCACAAAAGAGGTGAGATGCAGAATGGCTCAGGCAAAAGCAGCTTTCCAAAAAATGAGGAAAATACTATGCAATCCATTTTTGACAATAGAAACAAGAAAAGAGTTCTTAAATGTTACGTAGAGCCAGTCTTAACATATGGATGCGAATCATGGACAATAGGACAACGGACAAGAAAATCACTGGAGTCTGAAGAAATGTGGTTTTACAGAAGAATATTGAGAATACCATGGACAGCTAAGAAGAGTAATGAAAATGTTCTGAGAGAGGTCAAAGCAAAAAGAGAGCTAATTTCCAATGTTAGGAATAGACAATCATAATTTTTTGGCTATGTAATGAGAAGAGAACATCTGGAACATATTGTAACAACTGGAAAAATTGAGAGACGAAGAGATAGAGGGAAGCAAAGAGAAAAAAATAACAGACAGCTTAAGAGAATGGCTTGGCAGAAGGTCAACAACAGAAATGATAAATAGCTGCCGAGATCGAAAGTTGTGGAGAGACATGATCACCTACGCCACTGGACCCGATACTTGATGATGATGATATAATGGATGATATATATGGCTAGAAAAGGAGAGATGGTCGCATTACATAGATAACGATACGACGATGCTCGTTTTCACGAGATGGCCGTACTACATAGATCGCTAAGTGACGTTCGTTTTTACAGCAGCTTATTCATTCCAAGCCTACTTCAGCCATTGGTTACTTTGCAAGAGCTGTGAAATCTTATTCAATTACTAGTCGTGTTGTGATGTTCTTTATAGCAATACTTCAATGCAAGTTGTTATGAGCGCAAAGATATCGTATCTGTCTGGGATGTAAAAACAGGAGACCAGGAATTAAAAGTTTCAAACCTTCCTCTTTCCATTAATTCCCACCTTTTCCCCACAAAGGGTTCCAGTTGTAATATTTTGATCTGTAGTTTAGAAACATAACAAAGCCTGATTAGTAGGCAGAACAAGCCTTTCTGTTGTCGCCAATCCGATTAGGCAAGCAATGGTGATGTGACGGGCTGACAGATCTCCCCATTTCTAGACAGCCATGTTTTATACTGTGTGAATGCGGATGAGAAATGTGAAGAGAGAGGGCCGATGGGAGGAGTTGCGCTGTTTAACATTTCCATCAAAGGTCAAAAGTATCTTCATTTTGATAACATTTGATATGTAATTTAACAACCACAAAATAGTGAATGGTGATAATTCACGCAAAGATATTTTCAGAAATTTAGATTCATAGATTGAAACTAATTGAGCACTTATGACATTTCATTTTGTTTGATTTATTATTTATGACATATAAGTTACAAGTGTCAATATTGGATGTTTGATTCAACAGTAGTTCAACGATTAATGATACATTCATTTAAGTCTTCTTCATCTTTTCTTTCCTATCGATGTTTCATAATGTTTAATGCAAAAAGTAGTCCGTTTTATTATTTACATGACTGTGTTTGAGAGTTCATTGAGACTATCAAACAGCTTGGCATGCATTTTTGTTGGCCAGTGTTCGTTCTGTAACTGTCCGAATATGTTGCAGTCCTTTAGTTTGTGTTCGACTGTCTATGTTCTTGTCAATACATTCTCATGGGTGATGGGAAGCCATTTAGCCTGTGCATAATAGCCTTCGTCAGTGAGAGCTGAATAGATTTTGCAGGGCCCCTAGAAATGTTCATCTCCAGGGCGCGAGCTTGGGAAGAAAAAGAAAGAGGCAAGTTGTTGCCCATGTAACATGTTTCCTTCCTGCAGGCAGCCGAGCGATGCAAAGGTCTAGGAGGGCAAGAACAATTTGGTGCCAACTGGGTCGCAGGAGTTGCCAGAGTTGAAATCAACACTGAGCTGCCTTAGGGACTCCCATCTCGAGATTTTTCCTCAGGGTTTATTCCCGAAGTCTATTCCGTGAACGGGTACTCGCTAGAAAGCGGGGGTTTATAATCGGAGTTGACCTTCTCCTAGATGTGTTGCCATTTTTAGGCTAACGAGTCGCATCTGCCCAGGAAGGAGGTTCTCCGACTCGCCAGTGAAAACGTCATAGGGCATATGGGGCATTTTATAGAATTAGCCACCCAACTAATTCACCCCACCCTCTGTAATCACCACTTGACTTCGTTTTGTAGTACCCGGCTGGTTATTCTATTTTTACAGCACTCTATATCTAGAGGCTGACCAGTGTTCAACTAGTGGACACGTTTGTAGGTCAATCCGCTTACCCCTATGAAAGGGGCAGCAGGTGGAAATTGCCTAAGCTGTTTCTAAATACGATTCCCTTGTTTACATTATCGAAGACTGGTCACCTTTCATTGGGTCCGCAATGAATGAAAAACCATCCAATCCTTATCAATGAAATTGTTAGCTTGTATAAACTGATGTTGAATCTATTGTGTCCTGTTCTGAGGCAAAGTAGGATCACTTGTTCTGCTCGTTCTAAGTGATGATAGTTGTACTTTTGTTGATCAATCTTTCTCACAGACGTGCTGAGGGCCTTCTTTTTTTTTTAATGTGCTCGTTTGTTCTGTCTGTTGCCCCTTTCCCTTTCCCAGTTTATCCACTCTCTCATTTCCTGATGTGCCACAGTGTGATGTTTTAGCATTACCATTGCAGTCTAATATTTTCTTGGTGTTCAGTTCATAAAGAGCTCTGCCAATTTGTATTTATTGAGGACCTGCAGGACTGACATTGCATCAGCCACGAATACTAGTTGCTGACACGGACTATTTGATTGGTTTATTATCTCTACGCCATACATTAACTCACGGATTTCCTGTAACATATCAGCGCATGGGAATGAAATATTACAAATCACTTAGCACAATTTTTGGAGGAGATTGGAACGAGGGTACACATTCTTGGTGCTATTACTTTTCTAAGCATAATATCTAAACTTAACACCTAAACTCAATAAATTAAACTTAATACCTAAACTTAACACCTAAACTCAATAAATTAAACTTAATACCTAAACTTAATAATTAACATGTATACCTAAACCTAACACTTAAAACTTATTACCGGAACGTAACACCTAAACTTAAACTTAATACCTAAGCTTAACACCGAAACGTAATACCTGCACTTGATGAGCTATGAATCCATTGTTTTAAACTGGGTTGCCTTCTAACAGATTGGCTGATTTTGAGAGCAAGTTCATATTGACACAAAGCCAGCTCACTAACCACTGTACATCTAAAGCTTTATATACAACATTAACGTTTAATTATCTTTTTACTTTTTAGGAAGATGAAGAAGGAATAAAAGTAATGTTTACCATTATTGTGTTATTGCTTTGAAAATTAAATATTCTACTTTCAGTGAAATCAGTGAGATGTCAGTTATCTACTGGCTTTATTTTGTTCACATATCATGACCTTTTTAAATAGCTAATTTCTTCAATATTCAAAACTAATTTATTTTTTCAAAAAAGTTTTATTTGTGTTGCTCTTAATAGTCAGTTCACATTTTTGTGGTTAAAATCGTTGGTAATGGAAAACAACAAAAACTAGAGCATTCAGCCATTAATTTTGTTAAAAAAATTAAATAAAAAGGAAAGCTTAACAATGATGTTAATGGCCACATATCTATTGCTGTAAATGCACTGGGAGTTACATGCATGGCTATACTTTTGATGTGATAAAAAGTAAACAATAAAAATATCTTGTCTTGTCCATGCTTTTCTACAAGCTTTCTTTCAAGTGGATGAAAGGGTTAATCTGATGCCTATAAACTTAAAAAAAAAAATATATTTGTTACGGTGATTGTCCAATCTGTGTGGTGTGTCGGAAAACGGTGGTAGGGGGTGGTATTTTGTGCGGCAGGCCTCGGTAGCATAGCTGGTTAAACCACTCTACTTGGCTACCGACGTACGGCCACCCGTGTTCGATTCGCGCTAGAAGCAGTGTGAATTGTACTCATGGTTAGAAAAAAGTGCCCCCCTGGTCAAACCAGCCGCTGGCAGAAATGGGTACCAGGGTATTACTCTGGGACTGTGAGGAATGTCGCATAGTGAGTTTCGATGCTTGAAGTTACACTATCCAGAAGTCTCCGAACATTTCTGGAGAGACGGCCGAGCACATATGGGTGAAAACTCGCGTGCTAAGACGCCGATTCAAGTCTCGTACTTTATCTTTATCTGTACTTTACCTTTATTTGTTTTGGATGAAAAATAAAAAATCGTTTCATACCTCAGTGCAGTCGCCACGTGTTTACAAGGTTCTCGTTTCACCCTCACCCACAGATAGAAAATGCTTGTTGACCCCGTCGGTTCGCGTCCGCTTGACTGGAAAACGACAGGCTCTTGTTCGTTCAATTTTTTTCATGTTTAAACGGAGTCTATTTTATATTCTTGTCGCAAATGAATTAGCTTGTTTTTTTTTCTGCATTCATCCTTATGTGCCATTTTTTATAATTCTTCATTAATACCTCTGACAATGATATATCTTCTCAGCACTTGTAGCTCTTGGAGCCTGTCACAACACTGTGTCAGTGTGTGTGTGTGAATACTTGCTTATTTTAAACTGTACACAGTTACACTTTTGCTGTAAATGTAATGGGAAAAAAAATCATCCATTTTATCCATTGTTAAGAAAATAAAAAAAAAAAAAATTTTCTTTTCAGCACGCAACGAAAAATACAAAACTGATTAAGAATATTGAAGAAAGTAACCTTTTTATTGTGCTGAGGAGACTATATATTTTGACATAGATGGACCAATTTTGGTATAGATTCCTTTGTGAGATGTATGATCGAGGATAACGTGTATGTTATTTGTTTTATCTTTTTGATATCACACCTTTCTTCGTACATTGTAAGTTAATAATAAACATAGTACTATATACTGCTATTTAATACAAATATTCCACTTATCCGAAATAATCTGCTCAAAGGTTTCCCAAAAAATGGCAACAGTTGTGAAGGTTTACATGAGACTACTTTCCTTGTGTGTCTTAGCGCGACGATATTATATTTGAGTCTTGTATTATATATTAGTACTTTTGCAAATTTTGTGATTTTTTGTGTGTGGTCACATCAGAGTTTTGCTACATTTTTTTTTCGGTAAAATTATTTAGTGGTCAAACCTGTGTGCTGTTATTTGTTGTAGAATGTTTCGTGTGAAACGTGTGTGCTGTTATTTGTTGTAGAATGTTTAGTGTGAAACGTGTGTGCTGTTATTTGTTGTAGAATATTTAGTGTGAAACCTGTGTGTTGTTATTTATCATTGAATGTCTGTTTTTCTTGAAACACATGTGAGATTTATGGTGGATAAGTTGTCGAATATATTTTAAAGTAAAAGTTGTACTCCACAAGAAAACAAATCACCCATTCACAAGGATAAAGACATGAGCAGAAGCTAGTCATAACATGGTTTGAAAGAGTTGTCAAGAGCAGGTCTAACTGGAAGAAAGCCATTAAGAAATGGCGAAACGAAAATCCGAGAGTTGCTAATAAAACAGACGTACAGTGAAATCAACAACAAAACTAATCGTCCGTATAAATTGTGAACTCAAAGAAGAATAATCTACAATTTCAGCGTTCTTACATGTCATATCAACATATCTGTATCTATGTTTCTCTTTATCTTTATCTGCTATCAGGATACAATCCTTTGTTCTGTGAGAGTTACAAGATTCACATTTTATAACATTTATCTGAATACTATAAAATGAGATTGGTTCACAACGTTAATGTATGTGAGCCATATTTTGCATTCATTTAATAGTGGATGTATTACTTACTGACACAGACTCACACACACGCGCGCGCGTGTAAATATATATACACGCACACAAACACGCGAGTGTGTTACTGACGTAGCCACACAGCACACGCACGCACACGCACGCACACGCATGCGCACAACCAAGCGAGTGTTCACTTGCTTGTTGTTTAGGATTTATGCCTTTCTACTTAAGCCAAGAACCCCCATAGCTTGGCTAAAATAAGTCGTGCTGATCAAAAACCGCAGAAACAATTTGATGCTATGTTTATAAACAAAACAATTGAAATCCGTTTTAGAGAACATTCTGGTAAATTGTTAAACAGATAACATCAGCCAACTCGGAACCTTACATTACAAACATCCCCTCCCCTCCCCCAACATGATGCAGACGGTACAGCAACGACATCGCTTGAGGATACCTTCAATAAGGTTTGCTCTGATGTTAAAATAAAAAAAAAACATGAAGCTATAAATACAACATTTTCTGAAGGATAAACAGAACGAAAAGGATAAATAAAAACATATATGTTAATTATGTTAGAAACTAGGAGCCGCGATAGGCCAGTGGTTAGTGAACTGGACTACAAAGGGCAAGAGGTAGGGTTCGATCCCAACCGACGGCTTCCGGGTTCACCCATCCTTTAATGGGTACCGGATTTTTTTTCTGGGAAAGTAAAGTGTAATACCGACCACATTACCCCAAAAATAATGTGCTGAAGGTCTGTAAAATTTATGGTCACTAACACCATATTCCCTATACGTCACTTGGCGTGACGGGGGTACTCTACTCTCTATATTTGAAACAAAATATTTTTTAATTTAGCAAGAAACAAATATTTTAAATTATGCTAGAATCAAATATGTTAATTATGTTTCAAACAAAATATTTTAAAATTGTGCTGGAAACAAATATTTTACCTTGTGCTAGAAACAAATATTTTAATTATGTTAGAAATAACATATTTTAAATTGTGGAAGAAACAAATATTTTAATTATGTTAGAAACAAAATATTTTTTAATTGTGCTAGAAGCAAATATTTTACATAAACAAAACGCCTTGTTCTTTGTATTTACTCGTGTTTAACAGTAGATCAAGCCCTCGTCCATTGTATTTCTACAATTACACAAAATATTGTAGAGAAAGAGAAAAGAACAGATCTAAATGTGAGTGCTCACGTTCATAACAATTTTGGTAGGAACAATCCGAGTAACTTTGACAGAAGAGTGAAGACTTTCTTGACAGAAGCGCTCAAAAAAGCATAAGGAGGAAAAAGCAAAAAGAGAGCAGAGATAAGTGGCTAACGTCTAAATTAAACTGCTATACGACAGTAGAGATTACGAAGACAAGAATGACAGAGATAGCAAATAATAGCATAAAACATTTAAGGAAGTGTAGCACGAATTTAAAAACAGGCTCTTGTGTTGGAAGCATCAGGATACATGAACATATGAAGACGTAGAGAGACACTGAAAAGAACAATTATAAAAGAAGTAAATTTAGCAGGCTTTGACTCATTATATAAGATCAATCATCTCGCCAAGAATATGGATAGATGGCAAAAAAATTACAAGCCCAATGCGACATCTTGCGGTGCTGGAAATATCAAAGTACACGAATACAGAAAATGATGGAAGTCTATATAAAGAAATGACAAGAAAATGACAAGAAAACAATAACAATTGATGACCTAATCAGTAGTAGTGGTGGCTGTTTACCCTCCCTAAAAGTGCACGCACATGCACCTAAATTGCACCAAAGACAATGGATTTTGCACCGTGCAATGGTGCAAAAAAAAAAAAATTTAATTCGCTATTTTTTCGAAATTGACTATTTTTTTGGGGGTAATTTTTTTTTTGGTTCGTCAGTTTGTCGAAACGGTCCACTGCGTCTGAGAGATTAACTCAGGTAAATTGTAAAGATCATGGCTCGGTGGTAATCGGCTTATAGTGTGGGTCGTGATCGGTTCTCGCGGTGTGTTAGATGAAAATATTTGTGAAAGAGTATTTTAAAGTATTTTAAAAGAGTATATTTGTGAAAGTAAAAATTCAGAATTATTAAAAAAAATATGTGTTTGTGAAAGTAAAAAAACTCAGAATTCTGAAAAATAAAAAAATAGTCTCCCACCGGGATTCGAACACGGGGTCTACTGCGTGACAGGCCAGGCACTTAGCACACGGTCCACTTCGTCACTTTGTCGAACGGTCCACTGCCTCTGACAGATTAACACAGGTAAATTGAAAAGATCGTCCGTCAAACAGTCGGTTGCGATATACAACAATAACACACCCTGTGCCGACCAACCCGTTCCCGCCCGCGAGATAGTCGTATTTACCTAATCCTTTTCCAAACAATACCCCTTCAACGTCATTGCTTGTCAGCATTTTTTTAAATGTCGCCTCCTGTCGCCTAATACCCCCCCCCCCCACCTCACATGCCGACCGCCGTCGAATAATAATCGGTTTGATACTTTGTGTGGTTTGTTGGTGATGATAGGACAT
This sequence comes from Megaustenia siamemsis, assembly GCA_032433765.1. Classification (NCBI taxonomy): domain Eukaryota; kingdom Metazoa; phylum Mollusca; class Gastropoda; order Stylommatophora; family Ariophantidae; genus Megaustenia; species Megaustenia siamemsis. The sequence continues at coordinate 43,041,662 of JAVIAB010000092.1, read as the reverse complement.
GAAGGTTGATGATGGTGTTGAGGGTGGCACATGATCACTAAAAAATGTAGTGCGAGATCCGCGACCCAATCAGTTACGAGATCGCCTATATTTTAAATTTCCCTTCATTTTAAGTTTTTAAAAATATTGATTTTTCATCATTATATTTTATTATTTTTAACATAAGTTCGTTTTCTTTTCAATCGGGTTTTACCTGAGGGCTGGTTGGTTAACTGAAATATCCTGAGACGCAACCGACTGTTTGACGCACGATCTTTTCAATTTACCTGTGTTAATCTGTCAGAGGCAGTGGACCGTTCGACAAAGTGACGAAGTGGACCGTGTGCTAAGTGCCTGGCCTGTCACGGAGTAGACCCCGTGTTCGAATCCTGGTGGGAGACTATTTTTTTATTTTTCATAATTCTGAGTTTTTTTACTTTCACAAATTCATATTTTTTTTATAATTCTGAATTTTTACTTTCACAAATATACTCTTTTAAAATACTTTAAAATACTCTTTCACAAATATTTTCATCTAACACACCGCGAGAACCGATCACGACCCACACGATAAGCCGATTACCACCGAGCCACGATCTTTGCAATTTACCTGAGTTAATCTCTCAGACGCAGTGGACCGTTTCGACAAACTGACGAACCAAAAAAAAAATTACCCCCATCCCCCACAAAAAAATAGTCAATTTCTAAAAAATAGCAAATTTAAACAATTTTTTTTTTTGCACTATTGCACGGTGCAAAATCCATTGTCTTTGGTGCAATTTCGGTGCATGTGCGTGCACTCTAGGTGGGGTAAACAGCCACCACTAGTACTCTAATCATTCATTCCAGGAGCATATATTTTTCTCACAACAACATATAGATGTTAAAATTAGACTATGAATATATTTGATGAAAAATACACCAATGTCTTCAAAGTGTTACAGAAGAATATTTTTTAATATCACGGATGAAGAAAACAAACATTGAGTAGAACGGAATAATGACCCAGAGAAGATAATTATTAAGGTCATAGTTTCATTTAAAGATAAATGAGGAAGACATAGTTTCATTTAAAGATAAATGAAGAAGACATAGTTTCATTTAAAGATGATGGAGGAAGTCAGTATCATTTAAAGGTGATTGAGGAGGACAGTATCAATTAAAGGTGATTGAGGAAGACAGTATAATTTAAAAGTAATTCAGGAAGAGAGTATAATGTAAAGGTGATTGAGGAAGAGAGTATAATTTAAAGGTGATTGAGGAAGAGAGTATAATTTAAAGGTGATTGAGTAAGAGAGTATAATTTGAAGGTGATTGAAGAAGAGAGTATAATTTAAAGGTGATTAAGGAAGAGAGTATAATTTAAAGGTGATTGAGGAAGACATAGTTTCATTTAAAGGTGATTGAGGAGGACAGTATCAATTAAAGGTGATTGAGGAAGACATAGTTTCATTTAAAGGTGATTGAGGAGGACAGTATCAATTAAAGGTGATTGAGGAAGACAGTATAATTTAAAGGTGATTGAGGAAGAGAGTATAATTTAAAGGTGATCGAGGAAGAGAGTATAATTTAAAGGTGATTGAGGAAGAGAGTATAATTTGAAGGTGATTGAGGAAGAGAGTATAATTTAAAGGTGATTGAGGAAGACATAGTTTCATTTAAAGGTGATTGAGGAAGGCAGTATCATTTAAAATTGATTGAGGAAGGCAGTATCATTTAAAGGTGATTGAGGAAGGCAGTATCATTTAAAGGTGATTGAGGAAGGCAGTATTATTCAAAGGTGATTGAGGAAGGCAGTATCATTTAAAGGTGATTGAGGAAGAGAGTATAATTTAAAGGTGATTGTGGAAGGCAGTATCATTTAAAGGTGATTGAGGAAGAGAGTATAATTTAAAGGTGATTGAGGAAGAGAGCATCATTTAAAGGTGATTGAGGAAGAGAGTATAATTTAAAGGTGATTGAGGAATAGAGTATCATTTAAAGGTGATTGAGGAAGAGAGTATAATTTAAAGGTGATTGAGGAAGAGAGTATAATTTAAAGGTGATTGAGGAAAAGAGTATAATTTAAAGGTGATTGAGGAAGAGATTATAATTTAAAGATGATTGAGGAAGACATAGTTTCATTTAAAGGTGATTGAGAAAGACATAGTTTCATTTAAAGGTGATTGAGGAAGACATAGTTTCATTTAAAGGTGATTGAGGAAGACATAGTTTCATTTAAAGGTGATTGAGGAAGACATAGTTTCATTTAAGGGTAATTGCGGAAGACATAGTTTCATTTAACGGTGATAGAGGAAGACATAGTTTCATTTAAAGGTGATTGAGGAAGACATAGTTTCATTTAAAGGTGATTGAGGAAGACCTTGACGGTTTTGGGTACACGACATTACATGCAAGTTGAGATTGACTGCTGCAGACGCTGGACAACACGCGCAGGAAAGAGACAACCTTTGAGTGGATGTCATGGGAGACCATGGATATGCTCGATGGTGATGATGATGGTTACTCATTCGAAGGAGATAATGACAATAATAACTGAAAGAAGTCAACACACACACACACACACGCACACATACACAGAGAGAGAGAGAGAGAGAGAGATATAAAAATATATATGATATTGTGTACATCTATGGCAGACAATTATTTCACATACATATATTGATCTTTTCTTAAATATTATGTAGAGTCAATCTTAACATATGGATGTGAATCATGGACAATAGGACAACAAACAAGAAAATCACGGAAGTCTGTAGAAATGTGGTTTTACAGAAGAATGTTGAGAATACCATGGACAGCTAAGGAGAGTAATGAAAACGTTCAGAAAGAAGCCAAAGCAAAAAGAGAGCTAATTTCCAATATTAGGAAGAAACAATCATCATTTTTTGGTCATGTAATGAGAAGAGACACCAGGAATAGACCTGGAGACAGTTCAGAACTACAACTACCTTGGAAATACTATAACCAGTGATGGAAAATATACAACTGAAATAAACAAATGAATAGGAATGGCAAAAAGTAATTTTAATGTCATGAAGAACATACTAACATCACAACAAATAACACCAGGGCTAAAACTAAGAATAGCAAAATGTTACATCTTCTCAATATTCCTATATGGTGCAGAAACATGGACATTAGACAAGAAAACAGAACAGAGAATTGAAGCCTTTGAAATGTGGATATATAGAAGAATAGGTAGAATTGGATGGAAGGAAAAGAAAACAAACGATGAAGTCTTAAAACAACTAAAAATGAAAAGAGAACTACTAAGCACATTTCAAACAATACAAATGCGATTTTTGGGCCATGTTAAAACAACACAACAGCCTACTAAAAGTAATCCTGGAGGGGAAAATACAAGGTAACAGAGGCCGAGGCAGACCAAGACTAACATGGACAAGTAACACCAAAAGATGGACAAATCAGCCCATGACATCCTGCACTATCAAAGCAAAAGACAAAGCAGAATGGCGCTCCATGGCAGCCAACCTTCGATGCGGAGACGGCACTCGATGATGATGATGATGATGAATGAGAAGAGAACAATTGAAATATATTGTAACAACTGAGAAAATTGAGGGACGAAGAGATACAGGGAAGCAAAGAAAAAAAATACCAGACAGCTTAAGAGAATGGCTTGGCAGAAGGTCAACAACAGAAATGATAAATAACTGTCGAGATCGAAAATTGTGTAGAAACATGATCACCTACGCCAGCAGGCCCGGTACTTGATGATGATCTCGTAAACATTCATCCGGGAAGATGATTCTAGCTGTTTTTTAACACACACACACACACACACACACACACACACACACACAAACACACACACACACGCACGCACGCACGCACGCACGCACACACACACACACACAACATATGAAACAATTGCTCATGTAACTCTAGTCATACAACGAACAGTACTCACTTTTTTGTCGTCTTTGAAGTTGCAACATTTGCCCTCATATTTCACAGAAAACACAGACATATATATTTTGCAAAGAAAACAAATGGATCCGTTAATTAAGAACTCAATGACAAAAAAACAAGCACAGTTAAACATGAAGTAATTGCTACTGAAGGGGGAAAGATGTGCTAAATAAATATAAATATCTAATGTCAGCCATTATATTTGTCGATAATGGTAATGTAAATAAATGATAGATAATTCTTTTTGTGAAATTACACCATGCGATGGTGTCGTTAATTTCATATCTAGTGTTACTCCAACTATCCTTAGTGTTAGTTAATAAGCGACCTTTAACACAGATAAGGGATTTGTTAGAGGCGGGTGGTTTACTAGGACCCTGCCTTCGACCAAAAGAGAGCAAGATTATTTGATTGATTTATAAAATACATGGATACTAGGATAAGGGAAATAATCCACCCCGTGCAGGAATCTGGAGAAATGTGTTACAAATAGACGAATTATAAAGGAAAGACCCACCTTCTGGTCTCTGCAATTCACGGCCTGCTCCTACGCAAAATGAACCATGCTGTAAGCATGACAGTTTCTCAAGTGTAATGTTTTCCTTTGAGCGAAGCATAATATATTCACACATAATGCACGTCTTTTGTTGTTCATTCACTACACGTGAATGGTAAACGTTCTCTATCTACATCTTCAACTTTTTCACATTTAGGGATAAGTGAAACTGAGATTCTGGTCAACACAGAACGCTTTAAAATAAGAACTCTTCTACTAGTTTACTAAGCTAAGGTTGCATTTCATAAACGAACAAAAGAATGCAATAGAGGAAAAGAAGAATATATATATATATTTTTTTTTTCCTTACCGCAAGGAGAAAATTAATGTGCTAGGTTAAAGACAAGACAATATCTCCGTGTGCCAGCGAGCATGGATAGTAGATTCGATCAGGTATGTTGGGCGCAATAAGCTTACTTATTCTATGTCTAGTATAGTGTAAGCGATCGGGTTCAATGCAGCAGGAGGTCGACGCCTGCGAGTCATGACCTAGGCGGGCCCACCTTCATTAGTGTGTCAAGAAGCTAAAGGTCCGAAACACTTGCTCCTCGGCGGGGTCTCTATCTGGTGATCAAATTAGATCCTGAAACGAAGCCCTGTATAAAGAGTTTCCTGTTATTGTTGGAAACTTTAGTAAATTATTATTAGAAAATTTTGTAAATTATTGTTGGAAACTTTAATAAATTATTATTAGAAAATTTTGTAAATTATTGTTAGAAACTTTGGTAAATTATTGTTAGAAACTTTGGTAAATTATTGTTAGAAACTTTGATAAATTATTGTTAGAAGCCTTGTTACTGGTAATATTAATACATACATTATGTACATAGTAGTCTCATAGAAGACAATCAAGAACATCTGAAACGTGTATGTCGAGCCTTCGTTTATGTTATTATATATCCAGACCCCAAATGTATCTATCCTTTTTTTAATACACATTAATTGATAGCTATTTGACACAACAACAACCAGCAATGTTTCTGTTTTAAAATAGTACTGGATTATTTTGTAACAAAACTTGACTACAAGACCTAGAGCCATTAAGACAACTGTTACAAAACGTGACTACAAGACCCTGAGTCACTAACACAACTGTTACAAAACATGACTACAAGACCCTGAGTCATTAACACAACTCTTACAAAACATGACTACAAGACCCTGTGTCACTAATACAAATGTTACAAAACATGACTACACGACCCTGAGTCACTAATACAACTGTTACAAAGCATTACTACAAGACCCTGAGTCACTAACACAACTGTTACAAATCATGACTACAAGACCCTGAGTCACTAACACAACTGTTACAAAACAAATATTTAAAAAATAGAAACCCGTAGCTTTGCGTAATGTTTCAGAAATCGATAAATGAAATTAGATATTTTGGTATAACGTGACAATGGTAAACAGGCAATCATATGATTTGAGTCGGGGTGGTGGGGGGGGGGGTGGTGGTGGTGGTGGTGGTGGGGGTAGAGAATGGGGGATGTGAGACATAAAACAATTCCAGAAATGAAGGGCAGATAACCAGAGATGACTGTTGATTTTTAATACCTTAGGTCTTTGGTCCAACCAGGATATATTGACTGACGCGCATTTCTGACCGGAGTACATCAGTTTTCAGCTGATATCTTTAATCGGATGACAAATATGACATCTACTGAAATGTTCAACTCTTGTCGGCTAAACATGGTATCTACTGAAATATGCAATTCTTGTCGGCTAAATATGGTATCTACTGAAATGTTCAATTACCTTCAGCTAAATATGGTATCTACTGAAATATTCAATTCTTGTCGGCTAAATATGGTATCTACTGAAATGTTCAATTACCTTCAGCTAAATATGGTATCTACTGAAATGTTCAATTACCTTCATCTAAATATGGTATCTACTGAAATGTTCAATTACCTTCATCTAAATATGGTATCTACTGAAATGTTCAATTACCTTCATCTAAATATGGCATCTACTGAAATGTTCAATTACCTTCAGCTAAATATGGTATCTACTGAAATGTTCAATTACCTTCAGCTAAATATGGCATCTACTGAAATGTTCAATTACCTTCAGCTAAATATGGTATCTACTGAAATGTTCAATTACCTTCATCTAAATATGGTATCTACTGAAATGTTCAATTACCTTCATCTAAATATGGTACCTACTGAACTATTCAATTACCTTCAGCTAAATATGGTATCTACTGAAATATTCAATTACCTTCAGCTAAATATGGTATCTACTGAAATATTCAATTACCTTCAGCTAAATATGGTATCTACTGAAATACTCAATTACCTTCAGCTAAATATGGTATCTACTGAAATATTCAATTACCTTCAGCTAAATATGGTATCTACTGAAATATTCAATTACCTTCAGCTAAATATGGTATCTACTGAAATATTCAATTACCTTCAGCTAAATATGGTATCTACTGAAATATTCAATTACCTTCAGCTAAATATGGTATCTACTGAAATATTCAATTACCTTCAGCTAAATATGGTATCTACTGAAATATTCAATTACCTTCAGCTAAATTTGGCATTTGAGGTCAAAGTGTAGTGTTATAGAGAGTTAATGTTAAAAAGTGATGATGTTATAGACCACTTCAACGGCCCAACGCTTGAAGCCCAACTCTTATCACAGAGGAAGAGTTTGCTCGCAGAGAGAAGTACGCCAATAAATCCAGTTGTAAATGTGTACCCAACTCACAGGAATGTTAAAATTGCCTTCTGTCTTTTCATATAATTAATACTTATGTGTTACATTCTAGATTTCAAAAATGATTCAGTTCTGCACGCCAGTAACACTTTTTATTAATATATGGTTTACATACGAGTAGTTTAGTACAGTCTCTTCTTTTCAGTTAATTAGTAAAGTTAGTATTTTATTCTTAAGCATGTTAAATAATTAGTTTGTTAGGTTAGTTTGCTGTCAACTTGGTAAGCTGGTGATAATACAAATGAAATTAATAGCATTCGAGGTAGCCTGTGAGGTGTTACGTGTTTAATGTTAATATCATCATCATCATTTAGAGCCGTCTACGCATGGAAGGTTGGCTACCATGGAGCGTCATTACGCTCTGTCTCTTGGTTTGATGGTGCATGTTGGACTGACTTGTCCATCTTTTGATGTTATTCGTCCATGTTAGTCTTGATTTGCTTCTGCTTCTTTTACATTGTATTTTCCCTTCCAATATTACTTTTAGTAGGCTGTCGTGTCTTTAAACATGTCCCAACAATCTCATTTGTCTTGTTTGAATTGCATTTAGTAGTTCTCTTTTCATTTTCACTTGCTTTAAAATGTCATTTTTTAATATAAATATTAACGTATGTTAATAGCGATTACATGTTGATGATTTCGGTACAACTCCCACTATCTACCTTTACTATTTTTTTTGTTTTCTGTTAGTGTCCAGAGGAATGCAAATTCTAAGTTCTACTTTCGTTAGTTTGTGGTGTCCTTGCCTAAACAGCAGTAATTAAATTACCTCTGATAACTCCATTGTACAGTCAATGATCACTTTATATGATCTTCTGTAAGGCTAGCGAGTCAACTCCATTGTACAGTCAATGATCACTTTATACGATCTTCTGTAAGGCTAGCGAGTCAACTCCATTGTACAGTCAATGATCACTTTATACGATCTTCTGTAAGGCTAGCGAGTCGAGTCAGCCCCCCCCCCCCCCTCCTTTTTGCAGGTGAACTCCTTTCGTGGTCAGCTCTATAGAACACTACGCCCCTGAAAGAGTGACGCCTCTTTACATTCAGTCTATTTATATCTCAGTCATAAATTTAGAGTGCAGTGGTGGAAAATATCATAATCATGTGCCATACCTGTTGACGCAGGCGATCAGGTCCTTCCACAATCTTCTATCCACAGTGCATCGTATCATTTCTGTTGTTGACTATATTCCATGCCATGACACCAAGCTATCCAGTATTTTCTATCTTTATCGTCCACGATCTTTCTTCTGAGAAATCCCATCTCTGTGGCCTCTAATCGTCTTTTCATTTGTTTGTCTGCTGTCCATGATTCACTTCAATATGTCAAAATTGGTTCTATACCACCGATGAACTCTCTTTCTCACTTCTAGTGACATAGATTTATTGCATTAGATATTTTTAATTTTCTGAAATGCTATTTTGGCCTAAGCTATGCTGCTTTTTATTTGGAAAACATAAAGGGCCAAATTATAGCCTAGGCCGAGACCAGAGGGTTAAACTTAGAGTATTATATAAAATTACATGATGTGATTTAGTGACAAATATTAATGCTTGCACGCTATCACGTGACACTGACAGGAAAAGCAACTTTGTAGCGTCAACTATAAACAAAGTCTTTGTTTGTTGTCGGCATCAATAGTTTTTTTTTTTTTAGCGACTGGAACTTGGGTCTTTATTTATATATGTTTTATGTAGTAGTTTCTATGGACTCTTCAACGGCCAAGAAAAGTAAACTGGCGGGCCGGATCTGACTCTCGGGCCGCCATATAGCCGGCACTGATTTAGTGCATTTCTTAATCTTCTTCTTGATTTCGTCCCATTCTTACATTTCCTCTTTCTATTTTTCATTTTTCCTAATCTTTTTTTCATTTTCCACCTGATTCTTTTTCATCGCGTTTTTCTGTTTCCATTATATTTCTTCTTCCGTTGCTTCTTCTTCTTCTTTTCCAACTTAATCTTCTTTTTTCTTTCCTCCTCTTCCTTCTCTTTGTTCTCATTCTTATTCTCCTTTATCTTATTCTTTTGGAGGCGAAGGCGCGCCTCCCAGCACCAGAGCTGGAAGTTGTCAGCGACCCACAGCTGATGGCTTCCGCCAGGATCGGTGAACCAAAATCATCCAGACCCTGCTCCACCTCTCCGTGGTGCCTCTAGTAACAGACTAACCTGTCTAGTCTAGCCAAGCGTGCAGGGATCGAAGAGGGAAGACAACCCGGTACTAAAAAATATGCTGAAGTCGGATGTGTTGGGCCGAAAGGCGCATATATAACAGTTATACTGCAAACCACAACACAACGCAGACACGTCCGCTACGTCCTTGTAAGGGCGGATGATGAAGAGGAATATTCTAGTCTACCACGATACTCTGAAATACTTTAGTCATCGGGCGAACGCAATCAACCAACCATCTTATTCTTTTTTGCTTTCTTTTTCTGTTTTTCTCTAATTCCCTGTTTGCAAAAAAAAAAAAAAAAAGTAAAAAAAAAATGTACGGTACAGTGTGTTTTACAATTTCGTAAACCCACATCAACGAAACCTTCCTAATTACAGGCGAGATTCTGACGTGATAAGCAACGCCTCTACTTAACAACTCCAGAACTGTAGTTACTGCCTCACTTGCCAGTCTCATGCTAGAGCTCGCTGTCGTATAATCTAACTTGCTCAGTTATAAATTTCCCTTTTCTCTTTGATTTGAGAAATCGATATCACAAGCATAATTTATGCCGTACCTGTCGCTACTATAGTACCTTTCCTTCACTTTAGCCGTAAGCACTCCACTTTTTACAAACTATTTATTAATTTTATTCCTAAAGGTAAATTCCTTCCTATAGTATTGTGAAGTTGCATGGAAGTGAAGTATGAGACTTTAAAGGATTTGGTCACACACAACATTTAGAGATGAGGAAATGTCATTGCTCATTCTCGCTGCTAATTTATTTCTCATCTCAGAGAAGGCATGAATGTTTTAACCTGAATTGGCGAGGCACGTTCCGTTCACCGTCAGACTGTATCTTCTAATGTTATTGCCATTAAACAACTGCAGCGAAAACTACTTCTTTTCACTTTAGCATTTACTCAGCTTGCCAGCTATAGTTTTCTTTTACAGCTGGGTCGACTGAGATGTTATAAGGGCCCAGAATGTGAACCTGAGTCAGCGGGAGCCAATGAGATCTGGCCACACTCTGAGCAGATGATGTAACTTTAGTCCTGCGGCCTCAAACATTTTAATCACTTAACTACCAACACGAGTTCATTTTGTAACTGGTTTGAATTTTGCTTTTTGGCTCAATTTAGCTCAATTATCAGTATTTTGTCTCATTTGTGATGTGGTAGAGAGAGAGAGAGAGAGAGAGAGAGAGAGAGAGAGAGAGAGAGAGAGAGAGTGAGAGAGAGAGAGAGCGAGAGGAGAGATTCTTAACTGACACCAACGTGTGAGCATAATTTTTCAATTATTCATTATGGTATTGTATTATATCATGAGACGTGTAAGCAATAAAATAACACCAGAAATGGGTGAGGAACAATATGGATTTGTAGAAGGAATAGGCACCAATAATGCGATATACATCTTAAGAACATTGATAGAAAGAGCTATAGAGGTCAGGAAAGATCTATATATGTGCTTTATAGACTACACAAAAGCATTTAACATAGTAAAGCAGGTGGAAATAATCAATAGTAATAAAAATAATCAATTGAGAAATTAAACATTGATGGCTGGGATCTGCGAATCATAAAAAAAAACATGTACTGGCAACAAACAGCAGCTATACGAATTAGCAACCACACAGAGCAATTCCAAAATATAAAACCAAGGAGTTAGTAGTCAAGGCTGTGTTCTGCTGCCAGATTTGTTTTCACTTTATAGCGAACATATTATGAGATCGATAGCAGACAAAAAAGGAATTGAAGTCAACTGTCACAATATAAATAATTTGCGATATGCACAGTTTTAATAGCAGAGACAGATAATGAACTACAAGAAATGATAGACATAATAGTAAAAGAAAGCAACAAGAAAGGTCTCAGTCTGAATAGTAAGAAATCAGAAGTAATGGTTATATCAAAGAAACAATCACTACCATCATGCAGCATAAAAATAAAAAGGACAAATCTGAAACAAGTGCAACGAGTCAAATACTTGAGCACAATAATAACATCAGTTGGAAGATTCACCACAGAAATAAAAAGCAAAATAGATCGGACCACAATAGCATTTCAGAAAATGAAAACGTCTTATGCAACAAATCTATGTCAATAGAAGTGAGAAAGAGAGTTAATCGGTGCTATATAGAACCAATTCTGACCTATGGAATCGAATCATGGACAGTAGACAAACGGATGAAAAGACGATTAGAGGCCACAGAGATGGGATTTCTCAGAAGAATGTTGAAAATTTCATGGACAGCTAAAAAAGATCAATGAAGAAGTTCTCAAAGAGGCCAATACAAAATGGGAGCTCCTGAAAAACATCAGATAGAAACAATCAACATTTTTCGGACACATCATGAGAGGAGGAAAGTTGGAATACATGTACTTGGTTACAATTGGCAAAATAAAAGGAAAGAGAGATCGCGGTCGACAAAGAGAGAAAATACTGGATAGCTTGGTGTCAGGGCATGGAAAACAGTCAACAACAGAATTGATAACAATCATATTTTCAATTTGTAAAATTTGAAAAAATGAACACTTGAAACTGCTTTTATCAATGAGCGTTTGTTTTACTAAGTATCTATCTATATTTGTTTAAAATAATGAAATAATGAACACTTGAAACCGCATTAATCAATGAGCGTTTGTTTTACTAAGTATCTATCTATATTTGTTTACTAAGTATCTATCTATTTTTGTTTAAAGAAAGTTGTCTAGGCTGTAGATTTTTAGATTTAAAAAAATGGCTGTTTAGAAAGCAAATAAACCTTAGATAGACAGAAGCGAAAACTGAAAATTCTGATAAATGTCTCCACCAAAGTTAAATGGGAGGAAAATGTATCCAATCTCTCCACATTAAATGTCCACCTAATACGTTCTCAAAAGTATAGGGGAAAAAAAGCCTGGGCATACACAACATTCAAACTCCCCAGCAATATGGAAATGGTGTTATATTGTGCCAACAATTAAACGCAAGGGCCGCTGGATCAATAACAAGTGAAAAAAGAACCGCTTTGTGTGAGAAAACAAGTCCCCTTTAAAGTGCATACATGAATTAAAGGCCAGAGAGAAAGTTAATTTTGAAGCAAAAAATATGGACTGAAAATGAGAAATTATAATAATTATTTTATATTAAGTATACACGTCATCAATGAAGACTGGTATTTTAAAATTCACCAAAGCCACATTAATGACGAAGAAAACTACCAGGAAATCCACATTAATGACGAAGAAAACTACCATTCAAAGCCACATTAAAGACACAGAAAACTACCATTCAAAGCACATTAATGACAAAGAAAACTACCATTCAAAGCCACATTAAAGACAAAGAAAACTACCATTCTAAGCCACATTAATGACAAAGAAAACTACCAGGAAAGCCACATTAAAGACAAAGAAAACTACCATTCCTAAGCCACATTAAAGACAAAGAAAACTACCATTCCTAAGCCACATTAAAGACAAAGAAAACTACCATTCCTAAGCCACATTAAAGACAAAGAAAACTACCAGGAAAGCTACACTAATGACGAATAAAAGTACCATTCAAAGCCACATTAACGACAAAGAAAACTACCAGGAAAGCCACATTAACGACAAAGAAAACTACCAGGAAAGCCACATTAATGACAAAGAAAACTACCAGGAAAGCCACATTAATGACAAAGAAAACTACCATTCAAAGTCACATTAATGACAAAGAAAACTACCAGGAAAGCCACATTAATGACGAAGTAAACTACCAGAAAAGCCACATTAACGACAAAGAAAACTACAAGAAAAAACCACATTAATGACAAAGAAAACTGCCAAACAAAGCCACAATAATGACAAAGAAAACTATCAGAAAAAACAAACTACATTAATGACAAAGAAAACTACCAGACAAAGCCACATTAATGACAAAGAAAACTACCAGACAAAGCCAGCAGCACTGAAAGAACAGGATCCGCACAATAACTACGCCACTTCCCCATCTGCATTCATCCACTCACATTTTTTTATACTCCTTTTCACTTCTGCCGAAAGTGCATTTCCAGACTGTCTGCGGTTTGGAATAGACCGCTAGATTTATTGCTCTACCATTTAAGTTTCAATCACTTTTACATCTCGCTTTTCTCGTTTTCCAGTTGCCGACATCTAAAACATTAAAAAAAAAAAAAAAAGTTACCACGAAAAAGTGTTTCTCAACTATAGCTCAAAGATAACATCGCCTTTCTATTGATTGATTTTAGAGTTTTCTAAAGATACATATTTGCTAAAACTTTCAACAAAAATGACTTATATGTAAACATACATGAGATAAACATATATTTTCTATCTACATATGTTTTTTTTTAAAAAAAAACAACTGATTATTGAAACTGTTATCTTCTTCTTCTTCTTTCCATCCAATTCTGCCTTTCAGCGTCGAGGGGAGATATAATTTGCGGTCTTTTGCTCTTCTGTTCGCCTCTGCTGCTGTTATGTTTCCTAGTGCTTCTAATATTCCATCGACCCATCTTTTTCGTGGTCGACCCTTGGGTCTGGTGTTCTCGCAACGTTTGTTGAAGGCTCGTTATGTTGTGTTTTGTTCTTTCTGCCTTGTCACGTGGCCAAACCTTTTTATCTGTTGTTTCCTTATATATTCAATGGGGGGGGGGGGGGGGGCGCTATTCCTAGCTTTTTTTCTCAGTTCCTCGTTTCTGATCTTATCTCTCAGACTGTTTCCTGTCATTTGTCTAACACATTTAATCTCTGTAGAGGTTATTTGTCTTATTGTTCTTGCATCTAGGGTCCATGTCTGACATTGGTAGCACAACGTTGGGATGAAGATTGTATTGTATAGTGCTCGTTTTGTCTCCAGAGTTATTTCCTTGTTGGACAATAGTGGTGATAACTGTCCGATGATTTGACAAGCCTTGTTGCATCTTGATTCTATCTCTGCTGTTTTAGAATTATCCTTTGTCATTAGACTTCCTAGGTATTTGAATTCCTTTACTTGTTTTAGTTGATTGTCTGCCTTCTATAGTTATGTTGATGTTCTGTTTATTTTTGGCGACATTCATGACTTTGTCATGACTTCATATTTTGTTGATTTTCATGTTGTATTTTGTGCCTGAGATGTTGAGTTTGTTTAAGTGTTCTTGTAGGTCTTCTATTGTTCCATGTATTAGTGCCTGGTCGTCGGCAAATAAAAGCTCGTTGATCTCCTCTGTCTCTGATGGATTGGCTAGCTTGCATATATGGTCCATGTATGTAATAAACAGTAAGCACGCACCCCTGTCTTATACCTGATCTAACTTCGAAGTGGTCTGTGTAGCCTGCTGCTGTTCTGACCCTGCAGCTGCTGTTGACGTAGAGACTTTTAATAAGGTTGGTTAGATGTTGGCCTACTCCGTATGTTGTTAGTATCTCCCACAGTTGTTCTCTGTTTACTCTGTCGAATGCTTTTTCCTGGTCAATGTTATCTGTGTTCTAATAAATACGAGACATGGTTTGATTGAAGACTCCTAATAATAATTGTTTGTGGAGATCCAGTTTACTATTTTACTCACTTATTATGCAGTGCCAAATCATTGATCTATTTTTATTGTTGGGACAGTTGATGAGCCTTCACTCATTTCATTCTTCTCTGGTGCAGATCCTGCGATATGATAAGTCCAGTCTCTAATGTATGATGTCATCATATCTCTTTATTGGTATGTTCTCGTTTCCTGATCATTGTTTGGCTGTTGATGGTGATATGAGGCCGAATTATCATGATTGGTGTTTCTGGACAATCTTTAATAGATCATGTTATTGTTTTCTGCTGACTTGACCACATACAGAAGAAGGCTATGTAAGAATACAACGATTTTTAATTTATGCACATACATATGTTTACGGGTATGCACGTTCTTCATCCATTCGTTCTTTTCTTCGTCCATCTGGCCATCATTTCGTTCATCAATCCATCGAACCATTCATTCTTCCATCCATCCCTCTGACGGACTGTCCATCATCCCGCCTCCCATTTTACTAAGCACAAGCTCAAACACACACACACACACACACACACAATACACATATATTTGCATATGTGCATATAATATCCCAACTCTACCCAGACTCTATGTAAATTAATTCTTCAAGAGTTCTACAAATTTGCATATCATCATCATCATCATCATCATCATCATCATCATCATCATCAGGTCGCATGTCCTTTGCAGGACGTTGCTTTCACCACAGCTCGTCTGAAAGAATCCCTGTGTCAAGCCAGATCTCCCACTTCTTCTGTTCTCATGTTCGAGGTCACCTTGATGTCTTGAAACCACATTCTTCTTGATCTGCCCCTGATGCGTCGTCCAGGAACCACGCAGCTGTCATGCTTTTTCGGCAACCTACAATTAGTAGTCTACTGATGCTTTATGGTTGGTTCTGGCCACTCCTGGCTGTTCCAGCTCCTGCCTTTGAGACCGTTATCGACCAAGTCGATCCTCCACTCTATCTGCTAGCAGCAGCTGTGTGCACTATAGGAGGGTGACTTCCTTCCTCAACGCGTCCTCCGTTGTTTAGCCGGCCAGTCAAAGTGTTGCCTGGGGATAGGGTAGCGATGTCGTACACAAACAGGCACAAGGAGCCATAGGTGGACTTGATAGGAGTGGAGGAACCAAATAAACTCCAGGGACATCCCGAAGAATGTGGCTACCTCTTGCCGTGAGGTACTATTCCTACACACTTCTACCCTAACCCCCCCCCCCCCCCCCCCACGATCTCAACAGTAAATTGTTGCATTACTTTTTCATTAGCTGTCTGACAACATTTTAATACGCCTCACTCTGTCATTAACTCTTTCCGTACGTTTAGCCGCACAGTGCGTCACTCTCAATTTGATTAGTGTGAACCGTCATCAAACCATATTCTTTTTACATGTCTTGTATCATCTTGATATTGGTGAAATCTAATACCTGGTTCAATTATATAAAAATTCATATATAATATGTTATATGTTAGATAAATATATAGATTGATTAATAAAACCATGAACAATTTTATCTCTGAAATCTCTTCCATTGTATCGGTGGAAAGCTTCCTTATGGAAAGAGTTAAGAAAAGAAACGTTCAACCAACGATGATTATTTATCTATCTACTCCCCGGGAGCACAAACTAAGTGACCTGTTGTCGTTACGGCCAGGTTAGTGACCAAGAACACACGTCACCTACTAGAGGGGCCTCCCGGAAATCATCATCATTGAGTGCTGTGTCCGCACTAAAAGTAGGCTGTGTCTCTTAACATGACCCAAAAATCTCATTTGTTTTGGATGAATAGTGTTTAATAGTTCCTTTTTTTCATTTTTAGTTGTTTTAAGACTTCATTATTTACTTTGTTTTCTTTCCATCAAAATCTTCATAATCTTCTATAAATCCACATGGCATCGGTTTTCTGTGTTCTTGTCTAACATCCGTGTTTCTGCTCAATACAGGGATGCTGCGAAGATATCACATTTTGCTATTCCTAGTTTTAGTCCTGGTGTTATTTGTTTTGATGTTGATATATTTTTCATGACATTAAATTTGCTTTTTGCCATTCCTATTCTATTGTTTATTTCAGTTGTACATTTGTCATCACTAGTTGTAGTATGTCCAATGAAGTTGTAGCTCTGAACTGTCTCCATGTCTTTTCCCTCAACTTTGATATCCGTTTGTGGGTTTTGAGTTTTATCTTTGTTTAAGAGCATAGTTTTAGTATTTTTGATATTCATGTATAATCCATATTTTTGCATGTCATGTTTATTTCATTAAGAAGATGTTGTGGGTCTTCAGGATTTTCTGCTAGTAATATAGTATCATGAGCATGTCTTAGGTAATTGATTATCTTTCCATTGGTGTTTAGGCCAGGCATCTCTATTTCTGTGATGCTTTCAAAGATTTGCTCAGTGTATAGATTGAACAAATTTGATTACAGAAGGCAACCTTGTCTTACTCATCTCTTTACATCAATAGGTTTAGATTTCTCTTTGATTTATTTTATTATTGCAGTTTGCTCCCAGTATAAATTACATATGAATCGTAAGTCAGTGTAATCTAGATTTATATCTTTTAGGCAGTGTATAAGTTGTTTATGGGGTACTTTATCAAAACCTTTTGGTGTAGTCTATGAAGCAAGCATATATTGGTTTATTTATTTCTGTGTACTATTTGATTAACTTCCTCCTGCAGTATGTAGCTTATTTTGTCCTCCAGTTTTTCCTAAATCCAAATTGTTATTCTTCTAATTCATATTGATTTAATTATGAATCCTTCCTTGTATATAACTCTTAGCAAGATATTTGTTATCTGGCTCATTAGGTTTGTTGTTCTAAACTCACTTCATTCAACTGCACCATTCTTTTTAGGCAATGCAATGAACTTTGATGTTTCTATTTTATATGGTATGTATCCTGTATGATATATATATAGTTGCCTATGTCTGATCTCTTCAATGCTAAAATCTTTTAGTATCTTTATCATCTCTATCTGAATACTGTCAGGTCCTGCAGCTTTTCCCTTTTTCATTGTTTGCATAGCATTTTCCACTTCAGATTATAAGATTTTATAGCCTGACATGCAGTTTCCCCTTTCGCCATTAAATAATTATGTTATATTTTCCAGCCATCTATTGACTATATCTTTGGTGTCTGTTAGTATTTTTACTTTTTTTGCTCGCAATACACCTACTTTCTGTAGCTTTTTCTATTTTTACAATTCATTCTATTTATTTATTTTTGTGTGCATCCCTCATAAATTGTGTTTATTTTCCATAGTTTCGATTTCTAGAAAATGAAATAGTTCGCGTCAAAACAGAATGGCTGACTAGATGAGGTGTGGGCAGTACCCGAAGTGGTAGAGCGCACCGATATAGAAGAGCTGGTATTGCAGTAGCTATAAAAGAGATAAGAACCCAACTTCTCCAACAGAACCCAGAATCTAAATAAATTCATTAGAGCACGCCATATTACCGTTCTGGGTCTAAAAGCAAAACGGCTCGTGCTGACCCAGTGGTAATATGTAAATTAATTGGCTCCTTAAATGAATCTGCATTATTATTCTACACTAATACATGATAGGGAGAGAAAGAGAGAGAGAGAGAGAGACATATATTGCAAATGAATAGGTAACTAATGAAATCTCACTTAATGATCATACTCTATTAAATGTAATTTCCACTGGCGTATACATTTTATTAAATATTTCATTTTGATTACATGCAACCTAGTGCAGTATATAATCTAAGAAACAAGTACAGACTGCTATTCGAGCAAGTATTCTTTTTAACGAAAGGACGCATTGAAACTAACAAATAGGTGAAGAATAAATATTCAGAATATTGTTAGCTATCGAGAATTAACGAACGAAATTTGTAGTTTTATGTTTTCTTCCTTACAAGATCGTGATGTAGGAGATAAATGCAACCGTTAATGACGAGAAGACGTTATAAAAGACGTCAGAGTGAGCACGTCTGGACGTTTGGTCAGACATTATCTATAGTAACACTTGTAAAGAGTGAAAATTGGGGTTATGAGAATTGTTGACAGAGAAAACAGACTTCGTTGGTTAGCTTAAAGAAGCAGGGACTAGTTTTGAATGAGACTGATATCACAGAACACTGGCATTCAATCAATTTAATCACGAACTTCTAGCTTTTTGGTTAAAAATAAACTTGGAAGATAAACTAAACATAGCGTATTACCGAATAAATATAGTGTATTACCGAGTAAATATAGTTTATTACTGAGTAAATAAAATGTATTACCGAATAAATGTAGTACATTACTGAGTAAACATAGTGCATTATCGTTTAAATGTAATAAATTACTGAGTAAATATATGCATTACCGCGTAAATGTAGTAAATTACTCAGTAAATATAGTGTATTACCGCATAAATATAGTTTATTACTGAGTAAATAAAATGTATTACCGAATAAATGTAGTACATTATTGAGTAAACACAGTGCATTACCGCGTTAATGTAGTAAATTACTGAGTAAATATATGCATTACTGCGTAAATGTAGTAAATTACTGAGTAGATATATAAATTACCACGTAGATGTAGTGCATTACTGAGTAAATATAAGCATTACCGTGTAAATGTAGTGCATTACTGAGTTAATATATGCATTACCGCAAACATGTAGTAAATTACTGAGTAAATATATGCATTACCCTGTAAATGTAGTAAATTACTGAGTAAACATAATGTATTACCGCGTAAATGTAGTAAATTACTGAGTAAATATAATGTATTACCTAGCTGGCTGAAACAGTTTATGACTGTGCAGGGACCGGGAATGCGCTTTATTGTCCTCCGCTGAACGATTCTGATTCTCCTCCGCTGAACGATTCTGATTCTCCTCCGCTGAACAATTCTGATTCTCCTCTGCTGAGCGATTCTGATTCTCCTCCACTGAACGATTCTGATTCTCCTCCACTGAACGATTCTGATTCTCACTCTGCTGAACGATTCTGATTCTCCTCCACTGAACGATTTTGATTCTCCTCCGCTAAACGATTCTGATTCTCCTCCACTGAACGATTCTGATTCTCCTCCACTGAACGATTCTGATTCTCCTCCACTGAACGATTCTGATTCTCCTCCACTGAACGATTCTGATTCTCCTCTGCTGAACAATTCTGATTCTCCTCCGGTGAACGATTCTGATTCTCCTCCACTGAACGATTATGAATCTCCTCCACTGAACGATTCTGATTCTCCTCCACTGAACGATTCTGATTCTCCTCCACTGAACGATTCTGATTCTCCTCTGTTGAACAAAATTCGGTACTTGTTTAGTTCAAGAAATGGAACAACAGCGAGTAAGAGCACTGATACCTCTCACTTCCAAATCGATCGACATAGAGGCGAATGCTTTTAAACTACCTGACACTCCTGAACATTGTATATTGAAGGTGTATTTTTACACCGTTGAAAGCATTTCCAGTAATCTTTTCTACATCTGCGCTAAAACTCATATCTAATTCTTATTTTTCATTTCTGACATTTCCCGCTCTCCCTTATTTCTCGTTCTCTCATTTTCTCCTTGACTTCCGCAGAGGCCAACAGTTGCTGATATCTGTTTGTTTAAAATGACAATGAGAGTCGCCGTGCGTGCTCTAAAGCCAGACATTCAGATGATCTGTCAGAGGTATACAGACAGACAGACAGAGACACAGATCAATATTTTACTGCCTCGTTGCTCTCGATCTTCATCATTGGACCACGAACATGTCCATAGGTGCTGAGATCCCCTCCTCATCAAGTGCCACAGTGTCCAGCGACTGACAACTCCAGTTCTGTGTTGGTTAATTAGTCTTCTTACACGCCCACTACGTTTCTCGTTTCTGGCTGTGCCCATTTAAACTCCCATCTCTTTCATTCGAAATAGGGCGTATGAATTGTATGTTATAGAATGCATATTTCAATTGAAGAAGACGAACATTGTATTATTGTTGTATATTCCTTCTATTATCTGATATTGTCTTCCAATATTTTCTTCGGTATTCAAAGTTTATTTATTTCCTCCCATTCACTGCTTCTTGTAACATGTGTTTGGCAGGACGGGATTTGAGAAAAACATTGCTACTTAAGCGTGAGTTTTCTAACTCTTATCAGGTCTTCCTTCCTATGTGCTGTTTAATTTTACTTTGAAACTCAATATACCTAACTTGGTCTGTGTGAGATACAAAGAACTTCTAAAACATTTCGTTATTTTTTGATCTGCTGCAAGTATCCATTTCTTCCAAGTGCTTAGTAAGATCGACGTGAAAGTGAGCGCATTATTTTCATTTGTGAGCAAAATGCGATGCCTTTATCCGTCTCGGTTAGTCTTTGTTTCGTTAAGATAAAAATAGTTTTGTAAATAAAGTATTTCAGGTTTTGAACTCGCTCCAGAGAAGATTGATGTATTATTCTCTCTCTCGCTCTCTCTCTCTCTCTCTCTCTCTCTCTCTCTCTCTCTCTCGTGCGCGTTCACCCGATGATTAAATGAATAGTTGTTCTGGATAGATCTGCTTCATTGATATCAACTTAAACTATCCCCCTTTGTTTTTCGCCCTTAAAAGGGCGTTAAAGTGGGCATAAAGGCGTTGTGTCACTGTTTCCAGTAAAACTGTCATGCTTGCACCTTTCAGACCAACACATCCGTTTTCGATATGGCGTTAATGAGCACCGGGTTGCCTTCCCTCTGGATCCATCTACAGCGGATCCGTTTCGAGATTGTGTCCATTTATGGCTATTTTCTATCGCAACGACTTTTAGATTTTTGGAAATTATTTACTTTTTTTACATTTATTTATTTAGTTTTTTTCAGATTCAGGGTCATGCCGTATGCAGCGGATCCTGCTGCTTCAGCGCGTCTTATAACGTTGTGTCGTTGTTGATTGACTTCCTGCAAGCTTGTATGAAACATGAGTTGAAAAAAATTAAATTATGTGTTCCTCTTAGCTAACTGTTGTCACCTACTATTTACAAAGAAATCAGCCACAAAAAAAAAGCATAAATGTTTACAATATTCATTTGCCTAGGCTGACAGAGCGTGTTGACTATTTACAAAGATAAATAAGAAAAACACATAAAAATATGTGAAGCTTCAGAAGCAGCAACATAATTAGCAGTGGAAGTGACGGGTGAGACTATTTGCAGAAAATCTATAGTACAAATTCCCAGTTTCCTGGGATGAACGAGCACCGTGTGACGGTCTTGATCCTTTCACATTTGGAATAGAAAGCAGCTAATGAGACCTATACGAGGAAATAACATCATACTGAAAGACAATGCTATGCAAATCTTGAACTACGATAAGATCGTGTTATTTTCAACATGCAACTGTCAACCCACATAATCACTGTTTCAGTTACAGCCAACCAAATCGGCTACTGATGGTATCTGGAATTTTAGACCTGTCACTTCATAAGTTCTAATAAGTTTTCATAATATGTTTTTGTTTTTGTATAATAAAACATGATACATAGCGCAACATTATTGAAACGTTCAATTACAATTTCAAATTCATACAAATAAATAGAATATGGGAAAAAAATGTTACACAGATAACAAAGTAAAAATAAAACTCTTGTTACACTTCAAGTGCCTTCGGAGAAAACAACAGTATTTGAAATACATTTTTATGTGCGCGGAATGAGGGCTTGAATGAATGTTGTGACGGTTTTAATATTTGTACTGAATACTGAAAGTTGTAATGTTTGTACTGAAGATTTTAATATGTTTTCACCAACGACGTTATTGTTTTGTTCTAAGAGTGTTTAATATATATCTGTATTGAAAACTTTAATGTCTGCACTGATGACTAGAATGTTTATATTGAAAACTTTAATGTCTGCACTGATGACTAGAATGTTTGCATTGAAAACTTTAATGTCTGCACTGATGACTAGAATGTTTATATTGAAAACTTTAATGTTTGCACGGATGACTAGAATGTTTGCATTGAAAACTTTAATGTCTGCACTGATGACTAGAATGTTTATATTGAAAACTTTAATGTTTGCACGGATGACTAGAATGTTTGCATTGAAAACTTTAATGTCTGCACTGATGACTAGAATGTTTGTATTGAAAACTGTAATGTTTGCACTGATGACCAGAATGTTTGTATTGAAAACTTTAATGTCTGCACTGATGACTAGAATGTTTGTATTGAAAACTTTAATGTCTGCACTGATGACTAGAATGTTTGCATTGAAAACTTTAATGTTTGCACTGATGACCAGAATGTTTGTATTGAAAACTTTAATGTTTGCACTGATGACCAGAATGTTTGTATTGAAAACTTTAATGTTTGCACTGATGACCAGAATGTTTGTATTGAAAACTTTAATGTCTGCACTGATGACCAGAATGTTTGTATTGAAAACTTTAATGTCTGCACTGATGACCAGTATGAACTCTGGTACCCATCTCTGCCAGCGGCTGGGTCGACCGCGGGGGTATTTTTTCAAACCACGAGTAGAATTCACAAACTGCTTCCAGCGGGAATCGGAAGAACACAGGTTGTCCGAACGTCAGTAGCTAGTGAGGTGGTTTTCTCAACTAACGGAAAATCGGTAGTTCCCTAGCACTCATTACTTGTAGGTCTTATCTTGCAGTTGTAGTTGCCTTATCGCTGTGCAAGCAACGTGATTAATAAGACGTTTCTTTTGTTGATTAGTTGGTTATAATTGAGTAGCCTGTGAATTGTTTTTCTTTTCAGTCGTAAGAGAGTATGGTAAACAAAAATGTGTGTGAAAAAGGACCGTCAGTATAATCTGGCATATAAACCAAAATACAGTTCCCAAATGTAGTTTTTAAGTTCCTAGAGTACTCATTGGAGAGAGGCGGCTGAAGTGATAAACATCTGCAATTCGATAAAAGAAGGTGACGCAGATTTGGATCACAGTGGGTGAAACGAGGTCTTGTAATGTGGTCGGTATTACGCCCGTGCCGCTTTACTTTCCCTGAAAAAATCCGGTACCCATTAAAGGCTGGTTGAACCGGAAGCCGTCGGTTGGGATTGAACCCTACCTCTTGTCCTTTATAGTCCAGTTCACTAACCACTGAGCTATCGCGGCTGAGTAAAGCGGCACTGGCGTAATACTGACCACATTACCCTAAAAATCATATGTCGAAGGTCTGTAAAATTTATGGTCACTAACACCATATTCCCTATACGCCACTTGGCGTGACTGGGGTACATTACTTTTATATATATGTATATATATATATATATATATGTATATATATATTATATATATTATATATATATATATAATATATAATGTATATAATATATATATATATATAATATATAATATATGTATAATATAAAATATTATATATATAATATAATATATATATATATATATATATATATACGGCTTATATATATAATATAATATATATATATAATACGGCTTATATATATAATATATATATAATATAAAATATTATATATAATATATATATATATATATAAATATATATATATATATAAATATATATATATATATATATATATATATATATATATATATATATATATATATACGGCTTGGAAAATGTTTGTTGAAGACCTATGCTCCACCGGGAGTTGAGCTATGCACAATTCATAAAAACCGTGGCTAAAAACTATATTAAAGTGGACATAAAAAACTGATTAAAAGCAAGTTACAAATGTTTTTTAAAAAGTAATTTAATTGTTCACTGTAATTGAGGCTAAAAGTGAAAATGCAAAAAATGACACTTCAGATGAAAAATGAATTTGAACTTACAAATGATGTGGTTAAGAGCTGTACATGGTCTCACATGAAATGTAGTAAAAGCATTGGAGGCAGCTACATGCATGTATGGAAAAACTGAAACTCAATGCTTATAATGTCTATTTACAGACCTCTCAATCCAATTGTTGATTGTCTTGTAATCATTAGCTTATATCTTACCATCCAACAAAGTGCACGTGTCTTTAGATATGTTTTACTTTACTACCGATGTTTTAACTGCAGGATTATTACTACACTACATAACATTTTTTTTCTCTTCATTTATTTCACTATCATAAACGGCGTGTCATTTTTTTGTTTCGTTTGCTCATAGCAAACATGCACGGTCAGATATCACGTGCAGTTCCATGGTTACAAAGCATATGTAACAGAGACGGTACAACGTGCTTAATTTACACACAAATAGTAAAGAATAGAAGAGTGGAAAAATATCTTGGTTGCATATAAAAACAATCATTACACATAATGTTTGCTAGAACCGTCTAAAAATATTATTCATTAATAGTTATGTATCGTGTCTAGGCTACCGCCGTTGTTAAATGACACTCTCCTAGATTCCGTAATTATATCCACATAACTTCTTGTACGTCGCATAAAATCACACACACGATAACATGACTTCTGTATCAATCTGTATATTCATAACCTTGAAATCCTTACTAAGCACTGATCTCTTTTGAGATCTGAAATACCTACTTGCAGTTAAAAATCTTATCTTGAAATAAATCTTCTAAATAATCCTTTACTAAAATATAACTGAATGTTTAAGTCTCGAATCCTAAGTATCTTCCTGAACTGTCTCTTCGAATCTCTCTCTTCAATCTAATCTGACTGTCGGTGCCCTGAATGCCAACTACCACTTCTTTGATAGTCTAGACCCAAAATTGACCGACGCAATGTTTGTATCGCCAAATTTGGTTTCCTCCATATTTCTTGTCTAGTTCATCTTATCTGCTTTGGAGATTAGCTAGCCTACTTGGGTTACGCCATCTTCCGCACGCAAACGCTTAACTTCAAAGGCAAGTACAAACACAATTTGTGGTGGGTCGCTAACGAGTTATGTAACTTATATGTAACTCACCGTCGAGAGATTATGTTATGTGCTTACTTGTTTTTAGTTTCCTGCGTTATCAAAATTCATACAAATATTATTCTATTTCTTTAAGCCTTGTCTAAAATGCGTGGATTTTGGAAACGTTTGCATTGGACGGATGTGGTTTAACAGAAAAAAAAAACATTGAAAATATCACCGACAAACTAAAATAAAAAACGCGTAGATTTCTAAAGACCAAAAAGAAAACGTATCACGTGAATCTAAAGGAAACGTCTATAATGTAAATACGCTTGTCGTAAATTAGTCACACAATGTATTGACGGCGCCACTTATCAGGTGAACAGTGAATATGAAGAAGAGTTCAAATAGGGAACACACAACACAGTTTAAGTGAATGGAACAGTAGTTTATCAACAGCTGAATTAAAATAGAAGGACTTCTTCCTCTTTCCTTCCTCATTTGTCTTTTAGTATCGAGGAAAGATACAATTTGAGGTTTCTAATATTCCGTCAATCCATATTTTTCCTGTTCAATGAACACTATGTACAAATTTTGATTGCGTTCTGTTGTCTTTTCTGCAAGCTGTTTTAAAGTGAATAGAGCATCAGAATATCCTCGTTTTTTTCGGAACCCCATTTGTGAATCGCTTAACTGTAGTTCTATTATTGGTCTCAGCCTCTTTTCCACAATTTTGGCGTTTAACTTTCCTACATGGCTGAGAAGCGACATACCTATATATTTATTGCAGTATCTCTCGCTGTCTTACTTTGTCCATATTGGTAACGTACAATGACTATGATTACTTGTTGCAACAGCAGATGAACAAACAACTATAGAGAACTGGCTAGAGGCATGGCCGCCTACGATATTTACGTCAGCAGACATGGTCAATGATGATTATGACAGTGACCAGTGTATTTTTCCCAGTGTACCGGATCTGTTCTATTCTTCATTATATTCTATCTACACATGTTATAATTATGCGTTTATCTTCTTTCTATTAATATTTATGCTAATGCACATTTAATAAACACGCGTCTAGTAGTATACATTGATTATCTTTGTTATTTTTGCTGTATCTTAAAAAAAAAAAAAAATTCTTGATATAATTTTCACACACACACATCCAGAATTAAGCACACACACACACACACACACACACACACACACACACACACACACACACACACACACACACACACACACACACACACACACACACACACACACACACACACACACACACACACACACACACACACACACACACACACACACACATATATACATATATACTCTTCTGCCCTAAGGTGCTGTAAATCTAGCACTCATTTGTACTCTCTCATGGGCAGACTGAACCTAGGAGTCGTCATTACCTATGCAGCAGATAACCATTGCCTCCTCCAATCTCTTCCCATTTCTTCGCTCCTCTCATCTGGTGAATCCATCATTCCTACGGCGTGGTCGATACAACATGCTTCCACCGCATGAGCTGTCAGAGTGACATTGACAACAGCGACAGTCTTCTTTGAAATCTTCGTCTCCAGAATTGATCTCTGGCTTTACTCCCAAAGCATTTCCTGTGTGTTGGGAATGAGCTAAGTTAACGAGAGTTTGAAATAAGAGTTCTCCTTATAATAAATTTACCATCAACATTTTTTTTTCTTCAAAATAACACCATTGAAACATAAACACTTGTATATAGGAGACTTATTATAATCTAGTATTGTTCCTGTTGAGCAGATCATGTCTTTCTTCACAACTTTCTTTCTGTCCAGTTGTTTATCAGTTCTGCTATTGACTTTCTTCTACCACACCATTCTTCTAAAATGTCTGCCGTTCTCTGTAATGGATAGCTATAATTTCTTTTTCTATTTGTTTTTTTTTTCTATCTCAGCAATATATTCCGGCTTTAAAGCTTTACTTATTTTTATTTTCTCTGCCTCCGTTACCTCTTCACCGTCGAAGGAAAATAAAGCGTTTGGGGTCAATGCTCTTTGTTGTGTACATTTTCACAGAAATAGATATTTAAAATATTAAACTCTTCTTTCTCATCTTTATTAGGGTTTTTGGGGCACCTTTGAGAGATTTCATCAACCTTCCACATCTCCCTACACATTCAATCATTCATTCAGACTCAGCAAGGTCGATGCTTGTCTATTCTTTGATGTCGTCATCCCAATTATTATCCTGTCTACTTGTTCCTTTCCCTTTTTCATAGTTTCTTGCAGAATAGTCTTTGCCAGGCTAGGTGATGAAGATGCTTTGCTAAACCATTTCATTTTGTGTTTCTTCACTGTAGTCAAAGATTACATACACACTGATTGCTTATGGCACATGCTTGCGAAGCTTTTTTTTTTTGAGATACGATCTTAGCAAAAGATGTTTAAAACTTTATACGATAAAATTTCATCCTCATATAATCATCATTGAGTGCCGTCTCCGCACCGAAGGATGCTAACCACGGGGCGCCATTCCGCTCTCTTTCTCTCTCTCTCTCTCTTTGCTTTGATAGTGCAGGTTGTCATAGGCTGACTTGTCCAACATTTGATGTTATTTATCCATGTTAGTCTTGGTCTGCCACTGCCACTTTTAACTTGTATTTTCCCTTCCAATATTACTTTTAGTAGGCTATTGTGTCTTTTAAAATGCCCCAAAAATTTAATTTGTCTTGTTTGAATTGGTTTAGTAGTTCTCTTTTTATTTTTAGTTGTTTTATGACTTCATCAATTGTTTTCTTTTTTTCCCAATTCTTCCTATTCTTATATAATTCACATTTCAAAGGCTTCAATTTTCTATTCTTATTTTATTTGTCCAGTGTCCATGTTTCTGCATCAAACAGAAGTGTTGAGAATATATATAATTTGGCTATTCTTAGTTTTATCCCTGGTGTTATTTGTTTTGATATTAATATATATATATTTTTTTTCATGTTATTACAAATTCTTTTTAAAATTCCTATTCTCTTGTTAATTTTTTTCAGTTGTGCATTTCCGATCATTGGTTATAGTCAAAGGTAGTTATAGCTCTGAACTGTCTCCAGGTCTATCCCTTCAAATTTGGTATCCACTTGTGGGTCATCTTCATAGCTTCTATTTTATTCTGTATCTCTTTCGCAATGACATAACTCTAAATATCACAATTATTATATGAAAATATGTATACAGATATGGCACACATGTTTTAATATCAATATTTATAAATCCGACATGCAGAGTATTGTCAAGGAAATGAAGCAGACATTGACAGATCTGACGGCTTCAGCTCAAGCGTTTTAGCAAACTCAGACGTATGGTGTCATTAAAGATTTACTGAGGGTTAACAGAAAACACAAACAAAAAACACTAACAGAAAACACTAACAAAAATACTAACAGAAAAGACTAACAAAAAACACTAACAGAAAACACTAACAAAAAAACACTAACAAAAATAAACACTAACACAAAACACTAACAGAAAACACTAACAAAAATACTAACAGAAAACACTAACAAAAATACTAACAGAAAAGACTAACAGAAAACACTAACAGAAAAGACTAACAAAAACACTAACAGAAAACACTAACAAAAATACTAACAGAAAAGACTAACAAAAAACACTAACAGAAAACACTAACAAAAATGCTAACAGAAAAGACTAACAAAAAACACTAACAGGAAACACTAACAAAAATACTAACAGAAAAGACTAACAAAAAACACTAACAGAAAACACTAACAAAAATACTAACAGAAAAGACTAACAAAAAACACTAACAGAAAACACTAACAAAAACTCTAACAGAAAACACTAACAGAAAACACTAACAGAAAACACTAACAATAACTCTAACAGAAAACACTAACAGAAAACACTAACAGAAAACACTAACAATAACTCTAACAGAAAACACTAACAGAAAACGCTAACAAAGAAAAAAACCCAATGTTATTTGACGAGGTAAAGTTTTATTCCGATAGGGATCCAACAATTAAGGTTGTGGGCAGTGGTAGGGTTATGAATTTTCGTGTTTGGGAAATTAAATAATTCCCGGAAGAAACTGAATGAGAAAGGGAAAGATGGAAAAGAGATAGAAACGATTTTGAGAGACAGTGGACTTAGATGGCGGATATAGGGAAGAGAAGACGAGATTATAAAAATAGGAAGAAGGTGTGAGGTTTAGTTGAAGTGAGCAAAGAGTAATAGATGAAATCTCTCTCTCTCTCTCTCTCTCTCTCTCTCTCTCTCACACACACACACACACACACATTCTTCTCCTCTTCTTCTTCTATCCTTCCTCTATTGCCGTTGGCGCCGAGGGGAGATACAATCTGCGATTCTTTGCTCTTCTGTTGGCCTCTTCTGGTGTTATCACTCCTAGTGACTCTAGTATTCCTTTTATCCATCTATTTCTCGGTCTTCCTCTTAATCTGGCGTTTTCGTAGCGTTTGTTTATGGCTCTTTGAATCATTGTTAGTTCTTTTTGTCTTGTTATGTGGCCGAACCAATTTATCTGTTGTTTCTTTATGTATTCGATGGCTGGTTCAATCTCGAGATTCTTCCTCAGGTCAGTGTTTCTTATTCTGTCCCTTAAGCTGTTTCCTGTCATTCTTCTGACACATTTCATTTCGGTGGTCGTTATCTTTCTGATTGTTCTAGAGTATATATATTATACACATATATATATATATATATATATATATATATATATATATATAGACAGACAGGCAGGCAGACAGACAGACAGACAGACAGATAGATAGAAGTAAAGTTCTCATGCACAAACTTAGACACGCCCACACAAACACATACGAAATGAATAAATGACATAACATATAGAGAACAAAGAACGTAAGCTATTTGAGTAAAGATTCAAATCATGATAAAAAGAACGTAAAATCTAAATAACGAAACGTTAAATAAAAATTTACCAAAAGTAAAATAAATATTATTCAGTCCATTAGCTGAAATATGCCTGAAAGAGCTGGTATATATCATGATAAAATACTATATACCAAGAAGAGAAATTGAGTTTTGTAATTTAAAGTTCAGATGACAGTTCCATTTGCTGTAATTATCATACAGTTACCTTTAGCGATACGTTATATACCGTATCATTACCATCGTTTCATTTTAAGATCCTGATTCATGTCTATTTAATTTCCTCCAAAATGTGACACTTTTATGAGGAATGTAGCTATTTAAAAAAATATTGTTGTAATGATTTATTATATATGTGTATATTATATGTGTATATTGTATATTTATGTGTGTTTTGTCTGTTCAATGAGAGTCTCACTGCTGAGCTAAATATGCCGAAACTTAATTAAATATGCATGTTCTGCTTCAAATTGTGTAACCATTTTAAGTGTGCGGCAGCTTTTAAAAGTAAAAAAAAAAAGTACATAGATAGAAACACGCAGCGTATGATCGCAAATTTTCAATGAAGGAAGTCAAATATGTTCTAACATTCTAAAACTTTGAACATTCATGACCAGACTGTCAACAGAATTGTGAGAAAATTGAAAGCTAGTAGTGGAATCGAGTGAAATGAAAGTAGTGGGAGGTCAAGCATTTTGGGCACAAAGAGCCATCTCTCAAAGAACCTCTCTCAAATCATTCGAACTTAAACTATGTAGAGTATAGAAAACATGCGGCAGTGAATGATCGGCAAGAGAATCTCACGGGTATTTAATGCTACTGCAAACGCTGGATGAATTACACACACAAAACTGATAGCTTCGTCACAATTCATCACTCTTACACACAAACAGGTGCGTTTAATCAAGTGCTTGCAAATTGGACCAAATGAAGATGGTAGCTCAAAAATACCGGACAACCTGATTCACCATTTACTTATAAACGTTTGTTGAAAGCATGTCTCGACACATCAATATTTGTATTGCTAGAGAGCGAGAGAGAGAGAGAGAGAGAGAGAGAGAGAGAGAGAGAGTGACATTATATTGCACTGAAACCATTGATAATGGAAAGAATAGGCACTACCAATATTCTTCTGGACATGCAAGTTTTATTATATTTGTTTCTATGTGTTGTGTTGCTGAAATATGATTGCCTTATTGTTTTTGCAATATACTAAGTGTGTGTTTATGTATATGAGTGTGTGTTTTAGTGTGTGCTAGTGTGTTTGTTATTGGAAGCTGAGGCTCGGCGAGTCATCACCACTTAGGCGGCTGCCGACCAGCTGATCACAATCTCACCTCAGTCTCCCACTTTCGTCTTCCCAGTAACAGTTTGCTCTATAATGAATTGGTGATAACTGAGGTGATGATTGCCGTGTTATCACAGTGGTGGGATCTCTTGGTACAGGAAACCTGTAATTGTAGTATTTCTAGGTAGGACAAGCTTCGTCGTTTCCAGCAGAACTCGGGAACTCAAGAAAGTTGTTGCAGTGCGCGGCTTCACCATCCTGAGTCTACCAGCCAACGGCCAACACCAATCCGCTACATTAAAGTTATAAAGTCATCATTTCACAATGTCATAAAGTCATCATTGCATAAAGGCATCAAATCATATGCTATGTAAACAGTAATAGAGAATGTGTGTAATAAAACGTGTGCTGGTTCTCGTGTTGTGAAGTGTTCGTGTTCTGTGCCAAGTAAAAAAAAAAAGTAAAGTGCCCCCGTCACGCCAAGTGGCGTATAGGGAATATGGTGGTAGTGACCATAAATTTTACAGACCTTCGGCACATGGGGTAATATGGTCGGTATTACGCCCGTGCCGCTTTACTTTCTCAGAAAAAAATCCCGTACCCATTAAAGGTTGAGTGCACCTGGAAGCCGTCGGTTGGGATCGAACCCTACCTCTTGTCCTTTGTAGTCCAGTTCACTAACCACTGAGCTATCGCGGCTCCCTGTTCTGTGCCAAGACCTTCTTATAATATCAGAATAGAGATCGGAACATCTGAGTATAGTGTTGGTGGTTCTATGTCAACAATAAAGATAAAACGTCTGCCATTGACACACTGAAATACTTTTATTTATATTTTTTTTAAAACAAAGAATGGACAACCTATACTTAGTAATAATTAGGAAAATAAAACTGAAGGTATAATTTTTAATAAAAATGATAAATTGTTGACTGTTTGATAGTATCTATAATATATGCATTTTGTGTACACACTTCTCATAAACGATCAACCATTATATCATCCTATGCACTGATTCAAAGTCACATATACATACACATACACATTACACGAAGACAGTGGTAATTTTACAGCTTTCAGAAAAAAAATCAACAAAGAAATAACAGAAACTAGGAGACAGCCATATTGACCCTGTTTATTTGTCTCTCGTCTCTGAAGCTTCCATTTGTATTAAATATTAATTCATTAATTTTTGTCTTCCCAGAAACATAAGCACATATTTTTATCTTCAGTACTTCCCCACTCATATGGCCCAACTTAATGCATTCACTTATATTGTTAAAAGCGTACATGATATTGCAAATATAGCAAACAACATTATTCGTTTATCATGTCATTTAATTTTCATAAAAATAGAACAATGAAGTTACGCTAGCAAAAACTGCGACCTTATAAATTTGAATTAAGATGGATGAATATATTCATTTTCTACAAGAGGTTAAAGGAAAAAGGACTGAATTACAAACACTAGGAGGAAAGTAGGGGAGCCGCGATAGCTCAGTGGTTAGTGAACTGGACTACAAAGGACAAGAGGTAGAGTTCGATCCCAGCCGACGGCTACCGGTTTAACCAGCCTTTAATGGGTACCGGATTTGTTTTCTGGGAAAGTAAAGCGGCACGGGCGTAATACCGACAACAGTACCCCAAAAATCATGTGCGGAAGGTCTGTACAATATATGGTCACTAACACCATATTCCCTATACGCCACTTGGCGTGACGGGGGTACTTTACTTTTTTTTTTACTAGGAGGAAAGAAGCGTAGCTTTTTTAGGCATGTGACTAGAAGGGAACAAGCAGGATATATATATATATATATATATATATATATATATATATATATATATATATTACAACAACTTGAAACATTAAGGTAAGAAGAGATATAAGAGAACAAAGAGAAAAGATACCTGGTTGTCTAGGAGAGTACTTCCAGAGGGAATTAATAAAAAAAAATTGATAAATAAATGTGGATATAGAAAGTTGCGAGACATATGGTCGTCAGAGCTAGCAGGCACAGTATGTTGGTGGGGTTGGGTAGTCTAGAGCTATGACGTCGGTCTCAGGACAGGAAAGACCAGGGTTCAAAGCACACCGGAAGTGGCGGTGGTTTTTCAAAAATAAGAAATAATAATAATTCGTGGTTTGTTTATGGCGTTAACCTTCCTTGACCCTGTCGGTAGTGAGGACCGATGTCTAGCCATCTTGGATAACGGTAATAAACACAGAGGTCGCGTGTGCACTTACGCACGTCAACGATCCCTTTGCAGTTAAAATAAAAAAGAGCAACCCATTAATATGACCTTCGCTGCTCGGGCAAAGTTGTCAGCAAAAATCTACCGACACCCTGAATCCCAGACCGTGAATGAAAATTTTAAGAAAAAGTAAAATGTGAATTGGTAACACGTTTAACAAGGTGAGAAACAAAACAAATGTAGAACAACGTTTTTGGCCAAGTAGGCCTTCAGCTGGAATAATAAACAATACAAACATATATAAGGATATATACATAAATCCAATTACATGGCGATCATATGCTAGACAATCTAAAAATGAAAATAAATCACTTTCCTGTGTACCCAAAGGGAAAGACATATCACTCTCATAAACATAGGGTGCATAAACATATTTATGACCCTCATGCGCACATACATGTGTGTATATCTGTCCGCATATGTGCTTGCACATCTGGGCACCTATGGGTGTGTTTGGATGAGCTTTGTGATAATAAATACAGACGTATACGTTTATGAATGTAGGATTATTTCTCACGATCGAAACACTGGCACCAGCTGGACTTGATACTTGTCAGACGGCCTTTCCTCAAATCTGTAATTCACACACGGTCATACCACAGTGCAGACTGTGACTCGGATCATTCACTAGTCTGCTGCCACACGGTCATACCACAGTGCAGACTGTGACTCGGATCATTCTCTAGTCTGCTGCCACACGGTCATACCACAGTGCAGACTGTGACTCGGATCATTCTCTAGTCTGCTGCCACACGGTCATACCACAGTGCAGACTGTGACTCGGATCATTCTCTAGTCTGCTGCCACACGGTCATACCACAGTGCAGACTGTGACTCGGATCATTCTCTAGTCTGCTGCCACACGGTCATACCACAGTGCAGACTGTGACTCGGATCATTCTCTAGTCTGCTGCCACACGGTCATACCACAGTGCAGACTGTGACTCGGATCATTCTCTAGTCTGCTGCCACACCGTCATACCACAGTGCAGACTGTGACTCGGATCATTCTCTAGTCTGCTGCCACACGGTCATACCACAGTGTAGACTGTGACTCGGATCATTCACTAGTCTGCTGCCACACCGTCATACCACAGTGCAGACTGTGACTCGGATCATTCTCTAGTCTGCTGCCACACGGTCATACCACAGTGCAGACTGTGACTCGGATCATTCTCTAGTCTGCTGCCACACGGTCATACCACAGTGCAGACTGTGACTCGGATCATTCTCTAGTCTGCTGCCACACGGTCATACCACAGTGCAGACTGTGACTCGGATCATTCTCTAGTCTGCTGCCACACGGTCATACCACAGTGCAGACTGTGACTCGGATCATTCTCTAGTCTGCTGCCACACGGTCATACCACAGTGCAGACTGTGACTCGGATCATTCTCTAGTCTGCTGCCACACGGTCATACCACAGTGCGGACTGTGACTCGGATCATTCACTAGTCTGCTGCCACACGGTCATACCACAGTGCAGACTGTGACTCGGATCATTCTCTAGTCTGCTGCCACACGGTCATACCACAGTGCAGACTGTGACTCGGATCATTCTCTAGTCTGCTGCCACACGGTCATACCACAGTGCAGACTGTGACTCGGATCATTCTCTAGTCTGCTGCCACACGGTCATACCACAGTGCAGACTGTGACTCGGATCATTCTCTAGTCTGCTGCCACACGGTCATACCACAGTGCAGACTGTGACTCGGATCATTCACTAGTCTGCTGCCACACGGTCATACCACAGTGCAGACTGTGACTCGGATCATTCTCTAGTCTGCTGCCACACGGTCATACCACAGTGCAGACTGCGACTCGGATCATTCACTAGTCTGCTGCCACACGGTCATACCACAGTGCAGACTGTGACTCGGATCATTCTCTAGTCTGCTGCCACACGGTCATACCACAGTGCAGACTGCGACTCGGATCATTCACTAGTCTGCTGCCACACGGTCATACCACAGTGCAGACTGTGACTCGGATCATTCTCTAGTCTGCTGCCACACGGTCATACCACAGTGCAGACTGCGACTCGGATCATTCACTAGTCTGCTGCCACACGGTCATACCACAGTGCAGACTGTGACTCGGATCATTCTCTAGTCTGCTGCCACACGGTCATACCACAGTGCAGACTGCGACTCGGATCATTCACTAGAGTGCTGTTAACTCAAGCTACTGCCCAGGAGGTTCCACTATGCCAGGCAGCCAAAGAAGAGACCTCGCATAGACACTAGCAAGCTAACACATTCTGGATTGGTCGAGCAGTTCAACAAGACCCTCAAGGAGTCGCAAAGCGATCATGAACACTAAAACAGCGCTGTGGAAAATTTGGAGCATCTCCGCATCGTCATCTACAACAACGCGGTTAGCATCTTTGGAAAACTGACATTTCAGTCTCACGATTTTTTGTAGCCAACTCCCATGTTATGACACCTGTAATCGAAGCTAAACGCGCGGCCTTCTTAGATCACAAACGCGCACCTAATGCAAATACTCTGCAGGCTATTAAAATGACCAGAAACAAAGTCCAGCAAACAGCTCGACGCTGTGCTAATGAGTACTGGCTCTAGCTTAGCGACAGTATCCAGACTGCATCTCAAACTGGAAACCTAAAAGTAATGTATGATGGCATGAAGAAAGCCATTGGACCAACAAAATACACCATTGCCCCACTAAAGTCATCCACTGGGGAGAAAATAACAGATAGAGGCAAACAGATGGAAAGATGGGTGGAACATTATTCTTCACTTTATTCAATAGAAAACACTGTTACACCAAACGCCCTTGACGCCATACAATGTCTCCCACCTATGGAAGAGTTGGACATTGAACCAACCGTAGAGGAACTTAGCAAGGCCATAGATAGCTTGGCCACAGGCAAGGCTCTAGGACAAGATGGAATCCCTCCCGATCTGATTAAATCCTGCAAAAGTGCTTTGTTGCATCCCCTGCTTGAAGTACTACATCTATGCTGGAAAGAGAAAGCCATTCCTCAAGATATGAGAGACTCCGTGATTGTAACTCTCTACAAAAATAAAGGAGATAGAAGCGACTGCAACAATTACAGAGGCATCTCCCTACTCAGCATTGTCGGAAAGACCTTCGCCAGAGTCATCTTAGGAAGGCTACAAAAACTCGCAGAACGCGTATATCCTGAATTGCAATGCGGCTTTAGATCCGGAAGATCAGCAGCAGACATAATTTTCTCTTTACGCCTACTTCAAGAAAAATCTAGAGAGCAGAAAAAGCCACGCTTCATAGCCTTTATTGACCTTACAAAGGCATTTGATCTTGTCAGCAGAGAAGGTCTTTTCAAAATACTTTCCACAATAGGCTGCCCACATACTCTACTGACGTTAGTCAAATCGTTTCACGAGGACACGAAGGGCACCATCCAATACGATGGCAGCACATCACAACCCTTCAGCATACGCAGCGGTGTCAAACAGGGATGCGTTCTTGCTCCAACTCTATTTGGAATCTTCTTCGCTGTTCTGTTAAAACATGCAATCTCACATGCGAATGAAGGATTCTATCTGCATACTAGATCCGATGGTCGATTGTTCAATATCTCAAGATCTAAAGTCAGACATATCTCTATTAGAGATCTGTTGTTTGCTGACGATGCTGCACTTGTCACGCAAAGTCAGGAAGAACCCCAGAGCTTGGTACATCGCTCTGTGCATGCCTGCCGAGACTTCGGTCTAACAATAAGTTTACAGAAAACTAATATACTCGGTCAGGACGTCGAAGCAACACCTGCAAACTCTATCGACAACTATAAACTTGATATCGTGCGGCAGTATAACTACCTGGGGTCCATCATCAGCGAGACAGACTATCTTTGGATACAGAAATTGACACTCGTATTGGTAAAGCTGCTACCACCTTTGCCCGTCTTTCTAGGCGTGTCTGGCAAAACAGCAAACTGACAATTAAAACAAAAGCCGCAGTGTACAATGCATGCATAATTAGTATCCTCCTGTATGGCAGCGAATCTTGGACAACCTATGTAAAGCAGGAGAGAAGGCTAAATGCATTCCATATGCGATGTCTACGCCGTATTCTTGGTATCACCTGGAAGGATAAAGTGACAAACGTTGAGGTCATGACTTGCACAGGCCTACCGAATATCTACACGCTGCTCAAACAACGTAGGTTATGCTGACTTGGCCATGTACACCGTATGAAAGATGGCCGCATACCGAAAGATACTCTACGGACAACTGGTAGATGGTAAAAGAACTAGGGGCGCCCAAAACTTGGATTTGTAGATGTGTGTACACGCGACATGAAGACTCTTAACATAAACCCTGCAGCATGGGAAGACATGGCTGCAGACCACAATCTCTGGAAACACACTCTCTTCAAACAAGAAGCAGACAGATTCATGGAGAAAGAGAACACACGACGAAAGAAAAGAAAAGAAAAAATAACATTTCTAGGGGCGCTGAAAAATCCATAGTCAACTATGACTGACTGAGGCTCCTATATCATATATATGTATTTCTTTGCGTTACGATACACGTACTGGGGATCACACTCATATATATGTTTCCTGTGATAGTAGAGTCTGGAATCTAGTACCCACCTCACCATATCTTTAGAATCCTTCCCTTTTACTTTATTATTTCATTTTTTTTCGTTCGCCTGCTTTGATCCCTGACGAAGTCCATAGAGACTAGGAACTGAATTGTGCGTGTTAATCCATTTTTACCTTGCAGCCGTATGCACAGGGGTCCCTCGGCGCACAGATAACTCCGACTTCGGAGGTACTCATATTTTTCCGTCGATGAGTAATTCACGTTTCAAGCCGGGCCTTACTTTATTTTATTCATTTGTCCGCCCCTGTCAGCTGGCCTTCTTAATTCCAATCTAATCGGTGTCTGACCAAGCTCCGGACCAAAGGAAGTTGAATTATTTTCCTTTTTAGGTAGCCTTGCATATTATCGCTATGTAATTATATTTCTGTGTGTATCCTTATATAATTTTGTGTTGTTGTTGTTTATTGTTCCAGCTGATGGCTCACTTGACCGAAGCGTCGTTCTAAAAATTATTTTGTTTCTCACCAACGCATAACTGCTGCCATACTTTTTTCTTATTTAAATTTGTATTCTTATTTTCAGCTTTACAGCAGCTTTGCGTTTCTATGCATCTTGATGCCTTTACCCCATCCCAGGTCGTGCTACAGAGTTCGTGCACGTGGGCCAGGATTCTCTTCAGATTTTCTCCAGATTCTCGAGGGGGGGAGGGGGTAATCGGAGCAGCTCTGAATTTGTCCGGTGTGCATTTATGATGATCGTAACAGCAAACAATCAAATCAGCAAACAATCAAGCACACCGGTGCTCGATGATATATAACTATATCCATTATTATTATTCCAACGCAAACTCCTTTAACAAAAATGTCAGCAGCATCACTTCCCAATTGCTTTCATTATTAATTTGCAAACAGCTTTTGAACTTGTGATGACCTCTTTGATCTCAGAGACATAATGTTGAGCAAAAATGAACATCACTGCTCCCTAACAAGTATCAATTAAGGTTAACTAAGCACTGAGAGGCGCCTGCAGCTCTGGTAAGAACAAAAATTTGTTGCAGAATCCGGAACTACAGGACTCTAAATCTGTGCACTCTTCTACTGATTTCTAATTTTTTAAAAACACACAGTCGTCAAATCTCTCGGACCCACGAGATTTGGTGTAGGAGAAAAGAATCTGAAAACATGTCCTATGACAAATTATTTAGATATTCACTTCGCTGTCCTCTCATTGTCTCAACATCAAAGGTTCTCAACCCGAGGGCGACTAACCTTAAGCTCCAGTCCTGGAGATTACCCAAGTTACTTTAGTTGCAGTTATTGTTAAAGGGAATGTAACAATCAAGAGTTTCAGTATATACAAATATCTTCACTACAGTTGCGTTGTATTATTTTACTTGTTGTTACATAAATAAATGTATAATGATCTGTGATGATACAACTATCACATTCAATATTTGATTGTTTCAAAATTAAGTGAAATATTATATTCTGTAAAAGGATATTTTTAGTATGCTTTGTTTGCTCATTAAAATATAGTTCCGTGTAAATATGGCACAGCGTTGCAGGTTAGTTGCCTATTAAAATACGCGTGTAATGTTTAATTAAGTGTGCAGCTAATCTAATAAATGTTGGGAAATGCTGCTTTAGATGGAAGCTTTATTTAATTAAAGTCATTCAGATTCTCAGTGCAAGATATGAGTTTATATTTCCTGATTTAATTTCCTATTTCGAATCTCCTACTTATGAAGAATAAAAATTCAATTCTTCAGGAATGATTTAGATCAAGTGCAGACAGTCTTGCAGGGAAAATCCTCAATCTTAAGATCTCTTTCACTGGATGTCGCCACTTCCGTTTCTGCCAGACTTTCTTGCAGATAAGAGGCTGAAGCTGAAAATTGCTGTACCGGGATTTCTTTGTGGGGCAAATCGCGAAAGTGCGCACAATCACGAACGCTATTCTAGATACCACATACTCAAATGTGATCAAATCAATTTCGTTTATCTAAGTAAAGTGGGGACAGTGGCGTTATGAATTGTTGTGCCGAAGACGTGACAGAAGGAATGCGCTTTGTCACCCCATACAACATACTTGCCCATTTCGTAGATACACATACAAGAATTAATTATTATTTATATCAAGTTAAAGACAGTTTGTTCGTCTGATAATGAAAGAATAAAAAGTACATGTAGAACTGATACTAAGTAGCATCCACATGTATAACAGTGTAGAGTTGTAGATAGGACCTAGATTACATGGTGTAAGAGAGAGGGGATTGCACTGTCTGATCTGGACTGACATTAGGTAAAGACTTCACTGATTGAGGTAGAGATGGGTCAAGTTTACACAAACCTCGATAGTTCGAGAAGTAATGCGACAATGAATGTGATCGGTTTTACGGAATCCCAGAGGAACGAACAAGTGGAGGGAGAGGCATTCGCATGTTCCTAAACGACCAATGAGAAATATAGTTAAAACCCTATGAACGATGATTGTGCACAGTAAAACCAGTGAGTACCAGGGACAAGTCGATCAGTTAGTCAGTCAGTCAGCCAGTTGTGAGTCGGTCGTAGTGAAACAGTTTAGGGTAAATAAGATAAGATCTAGACAAGAGAATAACTAGATATAATAAGCGATTGTAGATAGTGCAAGTGATTTCAAGAAACAGTTATAGTTAGAACGATATAAGAAGCGATATAATCATTAAGATGATTCGTTTTGGACACTGTGTGAATAGATAGATATCAGTATAAACAATAACTATATGTTATTGCTCTTGTGCTGCTATCTGATATTCAAATGTCGCGAGGCGGTTTGTTGTTACTGTAGTTGTTAGGTATCCAGCGGCCTGTGAGCTGACGCCTTCGGTCCTATATTGCAGCTTAAAATGAATTATTTTACATTGCGTTTAATATTTTTTCATTGCTACTATTTATAAAAAAAATTGTGTATTATAATTGCAGTGTTCCATGAATGTATTTAACTGTTAGGTATAAATCACGGTCAGCGTGGTATGGCGAGAGAAATAATAATAAAGAGTAAGTAATTAAAATTTGACACAATGTTTAGTATGCATTAGCATGG
Organism: Megaustenia siamemsis; assembly: GCA_032433765.1. Taxonomy (NCBI): domain Eukaryota; kingdom Metazoa; phylum Mollusca; class Gastropoda; order Stylommatophora; family Ariophantidae; genus Megaustenia; species Megaustenia siamemsis. The sequence goes on along the minus strand of JAVIAB010000092.1, from coordinate 42,999,919 downwards.
CAGATAATCGTCTCTTTCATTCGTTCATCATAAATTATCATAAATTTATTAGTGTATCAAGCACCAGTAAAGTAACATTGTATATATTGTGGCACTGTGTTTCACTCAAACAAGCAAATGGTATTACATTTGTTTGTTCTGACGAAGACTGCTATCTTTCCCGTATACAAAGTGGTTTCAGTAAAATACAATAAAGCCTACTTCAGTAAGGGAAGTCTGGATACTGCAAAGTATAACTTCCCACAAGTTTTTGTAGGTAATTGTGAGACACACTGTCCAATAATGTTCAGCTACCTTCTTCAAATGTTCAAAGTCTCCGAGTCCATTAAAAAAAAGTTATTATTCATTGATTAATGTTCAAGCATCTTCTTGGTCAGGGTTTTTGCTGGGCCATTTCAATACAGTCACATTTGTCTCTAGGAGCCGCGATAGCTCAGTGGTTAGTGAACTGGACTACAAAGGACAAGGGAGGGCTCGATCCAAACCGACGTCTTTCGGTTCACCCAGCCTTTAATGGGTACTGGATTATTTTTCTGGGAAAGTAAAGCGGCACAGGCGTAATACCGACCATATTACCCATAAAATCATGTGCCGAAGGTCTGTAAAATTTATGGTCACTAACACCATATTCCCTATACGCCATTAGGCGTGACGGGGGTACTTTACTTTTACATTTGTCTCGCGTAGTCTTGCTTCACAAGTGGGAGCAGTAAGTTATGGATTATTGTCATATTGTTCTGTGAATGTTATCCTGTGTAGCTACAGATTAACAGTAGCATTACATGTCGCTGGGATTCCCCTCTCGGTCACACGCTGCCATATGTTTTCTACATTCAACATTGTCCCAGACTTAACTTTTTGGTCAAGAATCCGATTTGTCCTTTGTTCCCAACATTATTGACCTCACGCTACCTTCTTTTCACTCGGTTCCATTACTTGCTTTTAGTTTACTCACAACTCTGTAAACTGTCCGCTCGGAAGTGTTCAAAGTTGTAGAATGTTGGAACAGTATTGATTGTCTTTAGTCCAAAGCTGTGAAACTAACATACGCTTGTACCCTATATCCATGTCCTGCCACTGTCATTCGACGTTGTATACTCTAATATTAAGGGGCTTTGCTCTATGGTATCTTTTTACTTTTGGTAATGTTGGCTACACTTAGATGTAGTGCAACTATAAGGCATATATTGTATATTTGATTAGATTTCTGGATAATTAGCTCTGAAAACTTGCTGACATTTTACAATGTTTTGTGTGTGTGTGAATATCTTTCACATCCCTGTGGAGCATAGGTCTTGAACAAACACTTTCCAAGCCATTCTGTTTCTTGCCATTCTTTTAAGATCATTCCATGTCTTCCCCATCATCTTCATCTCTGCTTCCATCTGTCATCTCCAAGGATATTCTGGTTTTCCTTTTCGTCTTTTTCCTCGGGGATTCCACAAAAAGGCCAGTTGTGTAATACTCTACTCTCAGTTGGCTTCCGCAGTCTGTGTCCTATCCAGTGCTATCTTCTTCGCTGTATCTCTTTATCCACTGGTATTTGACTGATACATTTCCATAATTCTATGTCAGTGATTTGGTCCTGCCATTTCCATCATTTTATTCTGCATAAGCATCCATTAATGAAGGTTTGTTTCTTCACGAATGTCAGTTTTGTTGTTCTCCATGTTTCCCAGCCATATAATAAGACCGACTTAACTTTGGAGTTGAATATTTTTATTGTATTTAATCTAATTTCTTTAGACCTCCATATGTTTCCCAGTGCAACGAATGCTCCACTTGCTTTTGATATCCTTATTTTGGTATCATTCTCTGTTCCTCCCTCTTTGTCTATATTACTGCCCAGATATATTTAAGATTGTACGTCTAGTACAGGTATTTCTCTTATCTCTATTTGGTCATTGCCAACTGCATTAATTCTCATACTTTTGGTCTTATCACTATTTATTTTTCTACATATTGTTTAGTAATTTTATTACGTTGTAAAAATTATTATTGTTTTCTTCACATCATATTAGGAAGTTTACCATTTACTGTACACAGTAGACACTACTTCCTGCAGGTGTCACACTGTCTCACAAACATGTTTAACAAAGCAAATGACCTATGGAGTGTAAACAACAAAAATATCCCCACTGCCGCGTGGGTGAGACGTTTTGTTTAATTAGCAGCGAAACCTGAAATAAATAGCAGAAGGCAAGACAAATCATCTTTGTTCAGTCCTTGGTAACGTAGTCTGTTTTCATACATTTATATTAATTTAAAGAATGTTGACCTACTTAAACCTCGCAGGGAGGTTCGGAGTGCGTACTCTATGCTGAGATTTGCTTTTGTTATTGGAAACGTAAACCGGGCATTCAATGGTACTCTCCGATCTAACATATGATGATCCTATGTCGAAAAACAAGTGTATATTTTAATAATTTCACTCTATCAAAATGATGTCTGCGATGACTGCTAATCGTCGCCAAAAACTTAATACGCCACTGACTCAATACAAAGTAAGGAAAAGAACATTCTGGCATGTGACGTCAAAATGTATCCGACAACGTCTGCATCTTCACATCCTTTTCAGCAGAAAAAAAAGCCAGAACTGAATCCTTAAATTAATAGGATTCTATACGTGACATGTTGGTTTAAATTAAATAAATAAAGATGGCCATTAGGGAATCTCTGATCATTGAATGAAGGGAAGCTTGTTTTTGTTTACAAATAATGGGTTGTTTAAGACCAGAAATATAATAATAACAATTCAAATACCTTGTTTGTTATAATTTTGTTTCTGCATTAACCCTATTTCTCATATTGATTCGTCCTGCTAAACCATATATGATTGATAGGATCCATGCTAAAGACCCGTGTACCTGGCTGGCATATTCTAATATCCGCATGTGTGGCTATGAAGGGCGGATGAATATAAATCAATTTTCAAAACGTGTAGAAATCTCATCGCTGCAATTTTTCAGCTTTTATTTTATTTGTAGTAAAGTAAAGTAAAGTAAAGGTTCCCTCCACGCCTTGCTAGGCGTATGGTGAATATAGAAAAAAAAAATCTCTGGTGCCCATTTTTAGGTCCTGAGTGAACACCAGATTCTTGTCACTCCGGAAAAAAAATCCGCCACTTCTGAAGATTAAACCTGCACCACTGTGACCAGGAAACGTGCACACTAACCACTGAGCTACCGAGGCTAAATTTAGTTGTAGTACTATATTTTAAATTATTTTAGATAGTTCATTTATGTGCAGAAAGATAAGTGCGATCAATAATTACAACGCAAATGAGAATAGAAATATTAATAAAGAGAGATCCGGAGTGTTATTTTATACACTTTTTCTCCTGCAATCGGTAAAGTCCTTGACTTAAATTCTTCTATCAAAATACACCTTCGGAGCAGTGCTGGATTAAAACTCATGTAGGCTCCTGGACAGTCAAAGGCTGGGGATCCTAATCGCAAATTATTTCCTATTATGTTTTAATATCACAAACCAACAATTTTTATATTGTAATTTTATTATATATATATATATATATATATATATATATATATATATATATATATATATATATATATATATAAATTATATATATATCAAACATTATCAAATGTTAACAGTATTAAACAAGTAAACATATTATGTTATTAGGCTGAAATTATTAATAATATTAAACAATATTACACAATATTATAAGCAAAATGAAATAAAGCATGTATGTATGTATGTATGTATGTATGTATGTATGTATGTATGTATGTATGTGTATGTATGTTTGTGTGTGTATACATATATATATATATATATATATATGTGTATATGTATGTATGTATGTATGTATGTATGTATGTATGTTTGTGTGTTTGTATGTATACATATATATATGTGTGTGTGTATATATATATACATATTTGTTTACTGTAATTTAGCTATTTATTGACATACTATAACCAGCGATGGAAAATGTACAACTGAAATAAATAAAATAATGGTGCAGAACCATGGCCATTCGACAAGAAAACAGAACATAGAATTGAAGCCTTTGAAATGTGGATATATAGAATATAGGTAGAATTGGATGGGAGGAAAATAAAACAAACGATGAAGTCTTAAACAACTAAAAATGAAAAGAGAACTACTAAGCACAATTCAAACAAGGCAAATGCGATTTCTGGGCCATGTTAAAAGACACAACAGCCTATTAAAAGTAATCCTGGAGGGGAAAATACAAGGTAAAAGAGGCAGAGGCAGACCAAGACTAACATGGACGAGTAACATCAAAAGATGGACAAATCAGTCTATGATAACCTGCACCATCAAAACAAGAGACAGAGCAGAATGGAGCTCCATGATAGTCAACCTTCGATGCGGAGACGGCACTTGACGATGATGATTGACACTATCCAAACTATGATAACAGGTCGGCAACAGATTAGACGCCATTATAACTCTTTATCGACGTCAAATTGGGGTTTTATCTAAATTGCTACAATAAACCACTGTGACTGTCAGGTCAGGTAATTTTACCTGCTACTGTATGCAGTAAACAGTACAACCTGTAGCTGCCTTGCAGGTAAGCTCGGGAGAGTAAAAGGCTAAGGGAGGGGGGTCACCCCGAAGTAAAACAACCTCACTGCCTTGTGGGTGAGACTTTTTTTAGTCAAGGCTAGCGGAGCCAACCGTAAACAAACCGGCGGAAGCCAACAGAAAACCACCGTCGTAACTTTTTTGTACAATCATGAATCGCACAAGAAAATCACTGGAGTCTGTAGAAATATGGTTTTACAGAAGAATGTTGAGAATACCATGGACAGCTAAGAAGAGTAATGAAGATGTTCTGAGAGAGGTCAAAGCAAAAAGAGAGCTAATTTCCAATATTAGGAAGAACCAACCATCATTTTTTTTGCCTTCTAATGAGAAGAGAACAACTGAACTATATTGTAACAACCGGAAAAAATTGAGGGACGAAGAGATAGAGGGAAGCAAAGAGAAAAAATAACAGACAGCTTAAGAGAATGGCTTGGCAGAAGGTCAACAACAGAAATTATAAAGAACTCTCGAGATCGAAAGTTGTGGAGAGACATGATCACCTATGCCAGTAGGCCCGGTACTTGATGATGAAAAAACCACTGTACACACAGATCACTTTGATAATTTACACACTTAAGAAGAAATGCTGAAGGAATCGAAATGTTTATTTAAGTTAATGTTATTTATCGCTAATGATAACACAATAAAAATAATAAATGTGCCGAGATGAGCATAAGTGGCTATATCTTGAGTCCCGCAATTGGTTTCAACAAGCTTTAAACGCCAGCTATTAAGGATTTCTGGAGCCTCTGTGGCTGAGTGGTTAGTGTGCTCGCTTTCTGACCAGAAGACTCCGGGTTCGATCCCCAGTAGGGACGAATTTATTTTCGAACTGACAAGGCTCAGAAGTTCACCCAACCTCTAAAAATGGGTACTATAGATTTTTCTGGGACGTAAAGGCGGCCCAGCGTGATACCGACCACATCACCTAAAAATATGGCGTGGTCATAGAAAAATATGGTCACTAACACCATATTCCCCAATCTCCTAGCAAGGCTTGGAGGGAACGTAATTATTACGGATTTCTCGGTCTTTCGTTGTAAAGTATAAACAGTAGGTCATCTTTTGAGAATAATCTTTCAGAACGAGACCAATAATAAAGTCACTATAACCTAGTGGATAATTTTTTAGTTGGTTAGGACATAGCAATCTAGACGTTTACTTGTAAATCTAAAGATGGCTATGGTCAGGAGTCGAGAGATAGAAACAGAACGCGGACGATTTCGAACTACCTAGCTGGGAACAATTTAAGAAAGCTTGATTCACATTTTTTCTTTCAGGATCAACTCAATTTTGAGCAGTTGTCGCGTAAATATGTTGGCCCAATAGACAGGTGCTTTTTGGATTAATTCAGTACTGCTACCGAAGATATATTTGTCTTTGGAAATTTGCTACACGAAGTAATTTATTCATTGCAAAAATAGCGATCCCGTGTAGAAAGTGTTTAGATTAATTAGCCTCATAATATATCAATGTATGCTTGTCGGGGCATGCCCATATCCGCTCCACCGACCGTCCCATAATTTCTTGAAGTGTAAACAGACTGACTGTTTCTGTAAGGTGTTAATTGTAGACACATATGCTTTTCCACTAAGCACTCATAACCAGATCCTTTTTCCACCTTTAGACTCCTCTTTTTCTCAATATTACATCATTGTCTCACCCATTCACTTCCTCTTCTCTTAAAGAATGAAGAATAAACTTGGTAATATTCTCTTTGTCGAGAGTAAGGCCACACTCAGTGTCAGATCTGCCAGCGAGTATATCAGCTATTTCATTGCCATGTACATCAGTGTGTGCTGGACAGTATAGTCATGTAAGCGCGTTCACTTTGGAGTCATCCCAGAGCTGCATCCACTAATGCCGCAGACACTGTCTACCAATCTTCTGTACCATAGTTTGCGAGTCAGATACCTGCGTGATTGACGTTCTGTGTAACCAACCATGCTATCGCCGCCGTTGCTGCTTCTATCTCTATTCTCGTGCTGGACACCGTCATGCTACATTTGCCAGATTCCCTAACAACTTCTTTGCCACGTTGGTATGCCACAAAACCCGAACTTTTGCGTTGTCCGTGGGATACAGAAGCATTCGTGTAAATCATGGAGTCATGAGATTATGACACTTTTTTTATGGACTCCTATTATAACGACCTCGGTAGCTTCATAAGCCCAATCGCGACATTCCCCGCTGAGTTGAATTATTACTTTGGTTTGCCTCTTTTTCTCCGCTGTTACTTCTATCCAATCCTTTCCAGTCCTAATGTCATTCAGATCACATACTCTCCGTATGGACTCCTCCAACTCGGCCATCCAGGATTTTCTGCGCCTGCCCTTCGTCACACCACATTCTGAGTTCAATGTATAATTAATGTTCCTTACCACGTTCAAATAAGTCAGAATCTGAGCAGATCTATGTCCCACTCTAATGCTCGTTAAATCATGTAAGTACCTCATTGAACGGATAGGTATAACACTGGTGCATCCGAGAACTGCCCGTAGGCCCTCATTCTGAACCCTTTCCAAACTGCGATCTGACTTGACGGGCGAGTGAGCATAGCCACACCATAATCCAGCACTGAGAGCACCACAGCCTACATGAGAGAGTGAGCATACCCACACCATAATCCAGCACTGAGAGCACCACAGCCTGCATGAGAGAGTGAGCATACCCACACCATAATCCAGCACTGAGAGCACCACAGCCTACATGAGAGAGTAAGTATACCCACACCATAATCCAGCACTGAGAGCACCACAGCCTACATGAGAGAGTGAGCATACCCACACCATAATCCAGCACTGAGAGCACCACAGCCTGCATGAGAGAGTGAGCATACCCACACCATAATCCAGCACTGAGAGCACCACAGCCTGCATGAGAGAGTGAGCATACCCACACCATAATCCAGCACTGAGAGCACCACAGCCTGCATGAGAGAGTGAGCATACCCACACCATAATCCAGCACTGAGAGCACCACAGCCTGCATGAGAGAGTGAGCATACCCACACCATAATCCAGCACTGAGAGCACCACAGCCTGCATGAGCGAGAATAGTAACAATTGTTGGACGTTTACTCTGGCCATAACCTTGACCGCGCTAACACCTCTCCTCGCCTTTTGAACGACATTGTTCACGTGGTGATTGAAAGAAAGACGCCTATCAAATGCTAATCCCAGATACTTAATAGTCGGACTCCTCATGATGGTTGCACCGTTGCAGTTTATAACTGGGAGGGTGTCTAACTGTTCTGTTGTTTAGCAAACACCACATTACGGAAGCCTTATTTGGGTTAATGAGTGCTTAGTGTGCTTGTACATGTGTAAGTATAACTAAAATATACGAGAAGTGTATATAATCCACACAATAAGTTGACAGTTATACAATATAACAATTATTTCTTTTCATAAAATTAGTATAATGAAATGTTACAAACTAAAAACATTCTTCCTCTTTCCTTCCCCATTTCCTTTCATTGTCAGGTGGAGATGTAATTTGTGGTCTTTTTCTCCTCTGTTCGCCTCTGCTGCTGTTACGTTTCCTAGTGTTTCAAATATTCCGTCAATCCATCTTTTTCGTGATCGGGTCCTTGGGTCTGGTGTTCTTGCAAAGTTTACTGAGGGCTAGTTGTGTTGTGTTTTGATCTTTCTGCCGAGTCACGTGGCCAAACCATTCGATCTGTTGTTTCTTTATATATTTTACGCCGGCGATTATTCCTAGCTTCGCTATTTTTTAAATCTGTCCTTCATTTATAATCTTATCTCTCAGGCTGTTTTCTGTCATTCGTCTAACACATTTGATCTCAGTAGAGATTATTTTTCTTATTGTATTTGCATCTAGGGTCCAAGACTGTTAGCATTGGTAGCACAACAAAATATTTTTGATATCACAAACTAGAATCACTGCAAACAATGATACATTTTAATAATGAATGACTGAAGTAATTCAGAAATTGACAGAGACTCTTAAAAAAAAATATTATTTACGTTTTAAATTACTTGAACCCCACTTCAGATTTAGAATGAGTGATGCAATAGTGTCATCTAACTGACATGCATGTTGCTAACGATTGAAACATTAACACAGGGAATTTGATAATTGTTCACTCTTAGCCAGTAATTGTTAACCGTTTTTATTGTGGTCAATGAGATATTCATATAAGTAATTAGCGACAATCAAGATCTTGGACAGAATAAGCATTTAAACTAGGCTCCCAGGAGACACAAACAAAATGTAAATCAGTAGATCCATGAATATGTGACAACAAATGTAAGGGAGAAAATTACACCTTCGGGAGATATATTACACATGTAATAAAAGTAAATTATTGTGTCTATTATTGGAATTACGCACATTATTGAACTCTTCCTGTCCTTTATTTATTTTAAATTATTCTTTCACAACTACATTCGGATTATAATTAGCTATACATTTGCCCCCCCCCCCCTATTTTCTCTCATATTTTCTTCTTTCTTTCTTTCTTTCTTTCTTTCTATTTCTCCAACTCCTCCCTTCCTTTATACATTCTTCTCTTTTACTCTCTTTTTCGTTTGCCCTGTTGTCCATATCATTGTCCTACCTTCATTCTTGTCCTACCATCTACCCTTGTCCTACCTTCAACCTTGTCTCACCTTCTATCCTTGACCTACCTTCATCCTTGTCCTACCTTCATCCTTGTCCTACCTTCTATCCTTGACCTACCTTCATCCTTGTCCTACCTTCATCCTTGTCTCACCTTCTATCCTTGACCTACCTTCATCCTTGTCCTACCTTCATCCTTGTCCTACCTTCATCCTTGTCCTACCTTCATCCTTGTCTCACCTTCTATCCTTGACCTGCCTTCATCCTTGTCCTACCTTCATCCTTGTCCTACCTTCATCCTTGTCCTACCTTCTATCCTTGACCTACCTTCATCCTTGTCCTACCTTCATCCTTGTCTACCTTCATCCTTGTCCTACCTTCATCCTTGTCTCACCTTCATCCTTGTCTCACCTTCTATCCTTGACCTACCTTCATCCTTGTCCTACCTTCATCCTTGTCCTACCTTCATCCTTGTCCTACCTTCATCCTTGTCCTACCTTCATCCTTGTCTCACCTTCTATCCTTGACCTGCCTTCATCCTTGTCCTACCTTCATCCTTGTCTCACCTTCTATCCTTGACCTACCTTCATCCTTGTCCTACCTTCATCCTTGTCCTACCTTCATCCTTGTCTCACCTTCTATCCTTGACCTACCTTCATCCTTGTCCTACCTTCATCCTTGTCTCACCTTCTATCCTTGACCTACCTTCATCCTTGTCCTACCTTCATCCATGTCTCACCTTCTATCCTTGACCTACCTTCATCCTTGTCCTACCTTCATCCTTGTCCTACCTTCATCCTTGTCCTACCTTCATCCTTGTCTCACCATCTATCCTTGACCTACCTTCATCCTTGTCCTACCTTCATCCTTGTCCTACCTTCATCCTTGTCTCACCTTCCATCCTTGACCTACCTTCATCCTTGTCCTACCTTCATCCTTGTCCTACCTTCAACCTTGTCTCACCTTCTATCCTTGACCTACCTTCATCCTTGTCCTACCTTCATCCTTGTCTCACCTTCTATCCTTGACCTACCTTCATCCTTGTCCTACCTTCATCCTTGTCCTACCTTCATCCTTGTCCTACCTTCTATCCTTGACCTGCCTTCATCCTTGTCCTACCTTCATCCTTGTCCTACCTTCATCCTTGTCTCACCTTCTATCCTTGTCTTACCTTCATCCTTGTACTACTTTCATCTTTGTCTCACCTTCTATCCTTGTCCTACCTTCATCCTTGTCTCACCTTCTATCCTTGTTCTACCTTCATCCTTGTCTCACCTTCTATCCTTGTCTCACCTTCTATCCTTGTCTCACCTTCTATCCTTGTCTCACCTTCTATCCTTGTTCTACCTTCATCCTTGTCTCACCTTCTATCCTTGACTCACCTTTTATCCTTGTCCTACCTTCATCCTTGTCTCACCTTCTATTTTTGTCCTACCTTCATCATTGTCCTAACTTCATCCTTGTCCAACCTTCATCCTTGTCTCACCTTCTATCCTTGTCCTAACTTCATCCTTGTCCAACCTTCATCCTTGTCTCACCTTCTATCCTTGTCTCACCTTTTATCCTTGTCCTACCTTCATCCTTGTCTCACCTTCTATTCTTGTCCTACCTTCATCATTGTCCTAACTTCATCCTTGTCCAACCTTCATCCTTGTCTCACCTTCTATCCTTGTCCTACCTTCATCCTTGTCCAACCTTCATCCTTGTCCTACCTTCATCCTTGTCCTACCTTCATCCTTGTCCTACCTTCATCCTTGTCCTACCTTCATCCTTGCTCACCTTCTATCTTTGTCCTACCTTCATCCTTGTCTCATCTTCTATCCTTTACATTGAAGATGCCACACATATTCTCGTTGCCTCCGCTTATGACTGAAGTCCTACCTTCTATCCCTGTCCTACCTTCTATCCTTATCCTACCTTCATCCTTGTCTCACCTTCTATCCTTCACCATGAAAATGCCACACATATTCTCGTTGCCTCTGCTTATTCAAAATGCATGAATCTTGGTTTCATCTTTGCGTGATTGTCAATATAACCATTCTCTGTACTAGAACACACTCAATAAATCATATATCAATCAAACCTCTTTATGTCTGAACAGCTATAACAAAATTTTAAAATTTGTGTCACATTACTCTTCAGTGGAGATAATATTAACAGTAGTTTTATCACTTCGAACAAGGATGTTCGGCGCACATCTTCCTGTATCACGGCTCCCGGATATGGCAGTTCGAAAGCTCGACGTGACAACAACTTCGTCTACATCCAACAGGGGAAACCAGCACAGCAGGGAAATGCGAACAGACTCGTCTCACTGATTGAAGTCATGACCGCGGCTGTCAGTTTCTCGGTCGATCACAGAAAACTCTATTTCCGTTCGTTTAGTTGATCCAATCACAGACCAGTGGCAATTGCTATTACCAACGGACTTCTCTATGCTACGTTATTTATTTGTTTGTTTGTCCTGTTTATTTTAGGGCAGGTTTATTAAATTCTTGTCTCGTAATAAACGTTTAAAGTTTTAAATAAGATTTCTTATTTAGTTCTCACCAATCAATGGCTCGTAGTTGATAGACAAACTTACTGGCTGATTAATTAACTGACTGGCTCATTGACTGAATGACTCATTCACTGATTACCTGAATTATTGACTACACACTGATTCTTTTACTTTTCTGATTGACTATATAGCTATGTGACTGATTGACTAAATGGTGCAACGATTGATTGTTTGAATACTTGACTCACTCACTAAGTGGCCCACTGACTTACAGATTGATTGATCGATCGATTTGTTAAGTGATGACGCACTCTGTCACCTTCTTGCTAACTGATCGATTAACTGACTGACTCAATCCATCTAGATTATTATTGTGCTTGCATATACAAGTCGTTCATTACGCAATGTGTTTGATATGGCAGTCTAAGAGTGTATCGCTAATCTTATCTGTGACATAGGCTACCGCCGGTGGATGACATACTCCCACATTATGTAATTAAATCCAAATAACTTCTTTCATTTAGTAGAAGATCACATATAACGTCTTGCATCAATTACTTCTCGTATTAAATCAGTATACTCCTAGCTCAAGGCTCTTCAGCACTAGCATATCTAAAATCACTAAAAATCCCCATGAAAAGTCTTCTGAATGATCTTAAAATATTCTCTATCATGCCTCTCTGAATGATCCGATCTCTCTCATTTTTCCGGGTAAAACTCAGTCAAGATCCATCTGAATCTACCTGGGGGACTGGTTGGTCTCGAGGCAAAACGCCGGTCTCGAGACAGAGAGGTTGTGGGTTCAGATCCCGGCTGCAACGGTTTGGATTTGTATTTATGATTTCTCTCTGCGGAAACCACCCCTGGTCTCTCAGCAGCGAGGCCTGGCTTGAAACGTCAATTATGGACGGAAAAAAATATGAGTAACTCCGAAGACGGAGTTATCTGCCTGTGCGGCTGGGGACCCCTGTGCACACGGCTGCCAGGGAAAAACGTATTAACACGCAAAATTCAGTTCCTAGTTTCTAGTGACATCGTCAGAGTAAAAGCTGGCGAACGCAAAAAAAAAAAAAAAAAGAATCTATCTCGGAATCCCAAACGTTAACCATGGTTTTCTTAAATAGTGCGTTTAGCTTAGCCTCCCAATATGACTAACTTCAACTTTTCCACAACACGCTCTTCTTAACTCACCACTGCGCGATTATCTGTTTTTTTCTTGTTATTCTCTGTTGTTCTAATCCAACCTTTGTATCTTGATGCTGGGCGATTTTACTCACGAATAAACAAAGGCGTTTCAATATAAATCATTTCAATTGTTTTAATGCTGTGCCCTTATCAATGGATAAAGCCCTTAGCAGATTTTATTGTCTATTCTTAAGACAATGCATGGGGTTGCGTCGCGGCAGTAATAATCTGACCTGTATGTTTAACATATAACATATTACTTCAATATTTACTCATCTATTGACTCACTCACACACACATACACTCACTGAGTGATTTATTTACATTTCTTTTCTGTTGAAATAATTGGTGTTAAAACTAGAATTGAACCTCTTTGGCATTTACCTTGTGTGTCCTTCATTTTATACAAAATTACAAATAATGCTCTTAATCTTGATCAAGAATGATATGCCATTTATAATTTCTGTGATTTTTTTTTCTTCCTGTTTTTTGTCACGCAGACCAAAGTCGCTGACTAGTACTGTTTTCGGCGTCTTGTAGGACATCAACAAAATTTCCCTACTTTGTGCGATCCTGTGCTATATTTTTCTCAGATTGCTCCAATTCTGGCCCACACTGTTCATGTATATTTTCATTGTCCTCCGCCAGCTCGCTTCGATCTGCCTCTACTTCGCGTTTCCTTCTGAGTTCAAGCTATCAAAAATATTTTATCCTTTTACAGTTTTTTGTTCCTTGTTTGTCATTCTGATGAAGGTCTTTAACCGAAACGATTATAATTTTGTACCGTTTTCTTTTAACCAATGTGCTTTATGCAATTTTATTTTTAGTTTTTATCGTGGCAGTTTTTGCGATTGTTTCCAGATCACTATTGACCTAATCTGTTCTATTAAATAAAAAAAATACACGAATTGAAGTTTGGTTTTCTCCCCTTTTTCTGTCAGCTGGTAACCACTAGTGAGTTTAAAAATACCTCATTAAACACACTCTGAAAGCGTGAAAGTAGTTGTGACTTAAGCATAGACTGTCTTAAATAAGACAAGACAGCCAGACAACATTAATCGACTTATTCTCTGATAACAGACGTTGGCTAACAGATGTCGGCACTTTCTTAGAATGAAAAATGCATTTTCCAAAAATATTTCAAGTTACAGAATCAATTTATCTGTCACTCCACTAAGCTAGGGCAGGAGTTTTATTTTTGAAATTATCAGCAGGAATTAATTTAGACATCATTTCAAATCACGTTATTCGTTTTTGGCAATCCGTAATGGGAAAAGAAGGGTTTATTCTTTTGCACACACGTAGTTTGGATTTGCTTAAGATGGGGACGCTGAGTTGTAGAAGAGCTCTTGTATTTGGATTTGATGTGCTGAGAATACACATTAGGCGGTGTAATTTGGTAAATTAAATAGAAGGTTTTGTTGTGCGGAATGAGGCGATGGGATATATATGGATGTCTCCAAATAATGTGTGCACACTTAAGTTGTTTTCATCACGCGATATATCATCATTATCTTATTATCATTATCGTCATCAACATCATCATCATCAAGCACTTGGCCTGCTAGCGTCTGTGATAATGTCTTGTTACAGCTCTTTGTTTCTCTTTGTAAATTCAGCTACCATGTCATTATAGTAGGATGTCTGGTATCTCTTCTCTGATTTCTTCATTTTCTTCTTCCCTTGATATTTCATCTGTCACAATATGTCCCACTTATACTTTTCTTGTTATATAGATTATGAGAAAAATGATAGTTCTTTCCTTCTGATCCTCTTCTTTCCTTCCGCACTTGATTTCGGTGTTGAGGTGAGATATAATTTGCAGTCTTTTGCACTTTTGATCGCCTCTGCTGCTATTATGTTTCCTAATGTTTCTAATATTCCCTTAATCTATCTTTTCCGTGGATGGTCTTTGGGTCTGGTGTTCTCGCATCGCTCATTGAAGGCTCGTTGTATTGTGTTTTAATCTTTCTGCATTGTCACGTGGCCAAACCATTTTATCTGTTGTTTCTTTATATATTCTATGGCGAGGATTATTCCTATCATTTTTCTAAGTTCTTAATTTGTTATCTTGTCTCAGGCTGTTTCCTATCATTCGTCTAACACATTTCATCTAGGTGGTTGTTATTTCATCATGATAGAGGTTTGATTATTCTTATTGTTCTTGCATCTAGGGTCCAGGATTGATAGCACAACGTTGGGATGAAGATTGTATTGTAGAGTGCCCGTTTTGCCTCTAGAGTTATTTCTTTGTTGGACAATAGTGGTGATAGCTGTCCAATGATTGGACAAGCTTTGTTGCATCTTCAGTCTATTTCTGCTTTTTGTGAATTTTCGTTTGTCACTAGACTTCCTAGGTATTTGAATTCCTCTACTTGTTTTAGTTGTCTGCCGTTTATAGTTATTTTGATTTCTGTATCTCTTTTGCGATATTCATGACTTCTCTGTTTTGTTGATGTTTGTTTTCGTGTTGTATTTTGTGCCTGAGCTGTTGAGTCTATTTAAGTGTTGTTGTAGGTCTTCTATTTTTCCCATGTATTAGTGCCTGATCGTCTGCAAACAGATGCTCATTGATCTCCTCTGTCTCTGATGGGTTGGCTAACTTGCATGTATAGTCTATGTATGTAATAAACAGTTGGGGGTGGGGTGAGGCAACCCTGTCGTTAATCTGATCTAACTTCGATGTGGTCTCTGTAGCCTGCTGCTGTTCTAACTGTGCTGTTAATGTAGAGACTTGTGATTAAGTTGATTAGATTTGGGCTTACTCCGTATGTTGTCAATATCCCCTACATTTGTTCCCTGTTTACTCGGTCGAATGCCTCTTTCATGTCAATGAAAGCTATGTTCACATTTTGATTGAGTTCTGTTGTCTTTTCTTCTCGCTGTTTTAATGTGAATAGAGCGTCAGTACATCCTCTGTTTTTTTTAAACCCAAGTTGTAGAATCGCTTAACTATAGTTTTATTATTGGTCTCATCATTTTTTCCACGAATTTGGCGTATAACTTTCTTACATGGCAGAGAAGCAATATACCTCGATTGCAGTCTCTCCTGTTACTTTTATTTTTTTTCATATTGGTATGATAATTGCATGTTGCCATTCTTCTGAGACATTTTGTTGGTGACATGCCGCACTGAATATTCTGTGTAACCATGTAAGATGCTGCATGTAGGATTCCTTCTGACGCTAGTAATAAACTTTATATTTTTGTCTTAGTTTCTTTTATTAAACATCCTAACTATATGCCCAATATGCCCTTTACATTCTTCTGTAAAGTCGCATTTCTGTGACCTCAACATATTTGTTTTTTTTTTTTGCTCTCTGATTGTCGACAATACTCTTCCATATTTCAGAAATGGATCTAAAAAAGACTTGACAAAACTCATATTCTTATTTTTATGAACAGAAAATCAAAATGGCAGCATAAATTACATTTTTTTTAATTTTTACTTTTTGAAATATGTAATCTATTCTAGCTGTCTTTCACATCGAATGTACGCCTGCTATTTAATGTTATTGTTTTTCTTGCTTGTATTTCAAATCCTCATTAACCTGTTTTAACACAGCCCCATTTCGTTAATTGTGTAAATATAGCAGGATATAAAGTTTAAAATATCCAAAAGTAAAAAAAAAAAAAATCGTATGTCTAATGGAAATATAAAACCCAAAAATACGCGGTTCATTAATAATTAAATACAATTAAAACTGCTCAATCTGCAAAAGTCGTTATCTTTGAATTTACGTATTTTCCCAAGATATTTGCATTGTAAAAGTGCGTGTTTATATATATATATATATATATATATATATATATATATATATATATGTAAGTAAGTAAAAAGTAAAGTACCCCCATCACACCATGTGGCGTTTAGGGAATATGGTGTTAGTGACCATAAATTTTACAGACCTTCGGCAGATGATTTTTGGGGTAATGTGGTCGGTATTACGCCCGTGCCACTTTACCTTCCCAGAAAATAATCCGGTACCCATTAAAGATTGGGAGAACCTGGAAGCCGTTGGTTGGGATCGACCCTACCTCTGGTCCTTTACAGTCCAGTTCACTAACCACTGAGCTATCACGGCTCCCATATATATATATATATATATATATATATATATATATATATTTATATATATATAGTGAGAAAGAGAAAGAGAATGTGTAAAAACAATTTTACTTGCAATAAAATGACATATGTTTTGGTATACTATCAACAGTCTAACTGCCTTGTCTTAGAAGTTATATATTTTTCACAGGATTACATGTTTGTTATCAAGTAATATTGCTTGACATTCGTTTAAGTGAACCAAAAAGAGAAATGATAGATTGAAAGGCCAGCAGGAGGAGAATAGGATCGACAGGGAGGCTAAATCAGTTGAGGTACCTTGAGCAAAGCAATACAAAACAAGATGAATATATCACAGCTGTGGAACAACTGATAGTGAAATTGTCTAATGTGGACAAGAGTTCGGGTACATTCCACCGACCGACTTCTAGGTTCACTTAACTTTTTAAATGGAGCCTGTGATTTTTTTCTGTCCGATAAGACAACCTGACGTTATGCTGACCACATTACTAAATAACAATGCAAATAGTTTAACAAAAGGCGTCACTGACATCGCATTTCAAATACACCGCATTTTAGACACGATGGAGTTCTTTCTTTCTTTCTTTCTTTCTTTCTTTCTTTCTTTCTTTCTTTCTTTCTTTCTTTCTTTCTAAGGAATTGAAAGAGCCTTGTAGCTCCATGAACCGATAGAAAAGAAAATCAATTTAATAATTGAAATAGTAATCTTTCAGAATGTTTTTTTTATGTTCCAAGAGTATCGTTTCACGAATTGGTTATGAATTTTATATATAAATAAACACCGAGCATCAAGAGAAAGCACCAAGAAATAATCACAATCTGAGAAGACATAAACATTGACAGGAAAATAAAATGATAATAAAGAACATGTACTTGCAACAAACGGCGGCCATTAGAACTGCAAATCAATAGGGAATGTTTCAACAAACACAACAGGGTGTTAGGTACGGT
The DNA here is from genome assembly GCA_032433765.1 of Megaustenia siamemsis. Taxonomy (NCBI): domain Eukaryota; kingdom Metazoa; phylum Mollusca; class Gastropoda; order Stylommatophora; family Ariophantidae; genus Megaustenia; species Megaustenia siamemsis. Next base: position 42,982,022 of record JAVIAB010000092.1, on the reverse strand, counting down.
TGTGTGCGGTCATATTTATTTAATGAATATTAAGATATTATTTTAAGATCCGTAAGCGACATGCCTGAAATAACAATTGAAGATAATAAAATAAATAATCTTATGTCTGCTGATGATATTGGCTATACGCTAAAAGTGAAAATGAGTAACAAGACATTTTTACATTATAGTGAAGGAAATTAAAATGAAGGATGCAGCCTCAATAGCAAAAAGACAGAAGTAATGGTAGCAACAAAGAAAAATACATCGCCGAAATGCCCAATAAAGACAAGTGGAACAATATTAAAGCAGGTAATCGAATTTAAATATCTAGGAACAATGGTAACTTCAGATAGTAGATGCACAACTGAAGTGAGATGCAGAATAGCTTAGACAAAAGCAGCTTTCCAAAAAATGAGGAAGACATTGTGCAATCCATTTTTGACAATAGAAACAAGAAAAGGAGTTCTTAAATGTTATGTGAAGCCAGTCATACACATAGATGTGAATCATAGACAATAGGACAACAGACAAAGAAAATCACTGGCGGCTGTAGAAATGTTGTTTTACAGAAGAACATTGAGAATCCCATGGACAGCTAAGAAGAGTAATAAAAACGTTCTGAAAGAGGTCAAAGCAAAAAGTGAGCTAATTTCCAATATTAGGAACAAACAATTATCATTTTTTTAAATCCAAGTAATGAAAAGGGAACAACTGAAATATATTGTGACAATTGGAAAAACTGATGGACGGAGAGATAGAGTGAAGCAAATAGAAAAGATACCAACCAGACCGCTTAAGAGAATGGCTCGGCAGAAGGTCATGAACATACAGTATAAATAACTGTCGAGATCGAAAGCTGTGAAGAGAGATGATCTCCTATGCCAGCAGGCATGGTACTTGACGAAGATAAAAATGAAGACACCAATCGCAAATGATATCATTCTGGGAGCCATTATTGGTATCACGGCATGTATGCTACAGCTGACCGTTACTCACATTGACGTGGTGGTAACGGAGACACGCTACAGGCTGGCTCCCTGGAGAAAGTAGGGAGGGCGTACCAGGTGCTCAGAAATAGGGCCGGGACAGGATTATTTGTTGGCTGAAAGGTGTAGGTATCGCAGCTTCATTGTTAAAGTCGCAGTAAATTGGAACACAAAACAATGCAATTAAAACGTTCTGAAATAAACCATAACAAACTGAGACCATACCAATACCAGGGTGACCTATCATCATTTCGTGGCAATGCAGTGAGAGAGGAACAGCTTGAATATGCAATTATTATACGGGTATTGTGACAAGAAGAAAAATTGAGGGCTGAAGAAACAAAGCAGATATTAGAAATAAAAGAGTATCGACAGTTGAAGAATTGGCTATGTAAGTAGCGAACAAATGAAAAGAAAAACAGCTGCAGTGTTTGGAAGTTGTGTAGAAACATGATATCTGCACCAGCTGATACGGTACCTGATGATGTTGATGACGTCAAGTATCAATATTCTGAATGTAGTAATTGCAATTTTGGTTGTGGAAAAAGGGAGAGGTGGTTATTTTTGATACCAGACAGTTATTATTGACATTGTATTAATAATCATAATAAAAAATATAACAATCGAAGAGATGAATGCATTAGGAGAGCTGGGAGTACAAGTCATAACAAAATTACTCAATGACATATATAACACTGTACACATACCCGAAGATCTACTAAAATCTATCTTTGTAGCCATACCGAAGAAGTCAGGAGCCACTGATTGTGAAGACCATCGCACTATTAGTCTCATGAGCCATATGACTAAAATATTACTAAGAATAATCATGAGACGTGTAAGGAACAAAATAAAACCAGAAATAAGTGAGGAACAATGTGGATTTGTGGAAGGACAAGGCACCAATAATGCAATATACATCTTAAAAACATTGATTGAAAGATCTATAAAGGTAAAGGAAGATCTATATATGTGCTTTATAGACTACACGAACGCATTTGACAAAGTAAAGCATGTGGAATAATCAAAATGCTGGAGAAATTAAACATTGATGGCAAGGATCTGCGAATCATAAAAGAAAATGTACTGGCAACAAACAGCAGCTATACGAATTAACAACCAAACAGGACAATTCCAATTTATAAAACAAGGAGTCAGACAAGGCTGTGTTCTATCACCAGATTTGTTTTCACTTTACAGCGAACATATTATGAGATCAATAGTAGACAAAAAAGGAATTGAAGTAAATTCACAACATAAATAATTTGCGATATACGGATGAAACAGTCTTAATAGCAGAGACAGAGAAGGAACTACAAGAAATGATGGACATAATAGTAAAAGAAAGCAACAAGAAAGGTCTCAGTCTAAATAGTAAGAAAACAGAAGTAATGGTTATATCGAAGAAACAATCATCCCATCATGCAACATAAAATTAAACGAGACAAATCTGAAACAAGTGTAACGTTTCAAATACTTGGGCACAATAATAACATCAGATGGGATATGCACCACAGATTACAACGCAGAATTGCTCAGGCCAAAATAGCATTTCAGAAAATGAAAAATATCTTATGCAACAAATTTATGTTAATGAAAATGAGAAAGAGTGTTCATCGGTGCTATATAGAACCAATTCTGACCTATGGAAGCGAATCATGGACAATAGACAAACAAATGAAAAGACGATTAGAGGCCACAGAGATGGGATTTCTCAGAAGGATGTTGAAAATTCCATGGACAGCTAAAAAGACCAATGAGGAAGTTCTCAAAGAGGCCAACACAAAAAGGGAGCTCTTAAAAAGCATCAGAAAGAAGCAATCAACATTTTTCGGGCACATCATGAGAAGAGGAAAGTTGGAATACTTGGTTACAACTGGCAAAATAAAAGGAAAGAGAGATCGCGGACGACAAAGAGAGAAAATACTGGATAGCTTGGTGTCATGGCATGGAAAACAGTCGACAACAGAACTGATACGATGCAGTGTAGATAGAAGATTGTGGAGGGACACTGATCGCCAACGCCAACCGGTATGGCACATGATAATGATTAATAATTACCATAATGAATTAAATATAAACTTGTTGCTGAATAGTTACTTCGTGTGCGCTATGTAAATTACTCTTTTAATTCAAATGTTGCTGGGTAATTACGAAAATATAGTCAATTTTGCATTCATAAAACAACTTTCTAGGCCTGTATTTTCTTACTTTTCTGATGTAAAATTATGAGTGTTTATGGTTTATTGAAGATACCGACTCGTCGTGATTCTATTGAATATCTAAACCATTTTATTAATTTTGCTATTAAAATGATCTGATCACAACAGCCTGCTAAAAGTAATATTGGAAGGAAAAATACAAGGCAAAAGAGGCAGAGGCAGACCAAGACTAACATGGACGAGTAACATCAAAAGATGGACAAGTCAATCTATGTCAGCCTGCACCATCAAAGCAAGAAACAGAGTAGAATGGCGATCGTTGGTAGCCAACCTTCGTTGCGGAGAGGGCACACGACGATGATTAAAATGATCCAGTTTTGGTACAATCCCACCTCTCTTCCTTAAGCCGTCATTTCTAATGCTGTTGCTTATTGTTACTTTTCACATTCACCTTAGATATCTCACTGTTTAAAGAAATAGAGAATATTATATGCATTTATGTATTTTTTTTAAATTTTGAAACTCTCTTTAAACTGTTGAAATTTAAATGTTTTCTACATGCATGTCTATATATATATATATATATATATATATATATATATATATATATATATATATATATATATATATATATATATATATATATATATATATATATATATATAGTTCAGCAAAATTCTAATACGATTATAAAATTGTTTAGCTTGGAAGCAATGTCAAACAGCAAGATATTTTAATTAAACAGAATAAACTGAGTGCTATAATTAACGGAATCTTTTTTGCCTAATATTTGAGGCAAGCCGTAACACAGAGCATCAAATCCCTGCAGCCGTAGGCATTAACTCCTTTCACGAACTTCCGGTTCCTGTTTTTCTCGTCAATTTCTGCTGTTGACTCTTTCTTGTCACGTGATTATTTTCGTAAAGATATTTTCTCACAATTCCTTTCTGACATTGAAAAACCGTCAGTGCGTTCTAAATCTTCGTGTCTTCTAACGTGTAAAGTTGAAGTGAAATATTTGTTATCCCATGAAAATAATTATATTTCCAAATATTATATCCATGTTGACATGATCGATATTCTAGCAAAGATTTGCGCAATATCTCGTTCTATGTAATTATTTCTAAATGGCATTCTCCGAATAGTTTTTGTTCCTTCCTTCTACGTACATCTTGCAGGCCTTTTCATTTACTAGAGTAATGTACTTCCCTTAATGAATATTCAACACTTTTGTTTGTTACGCAATTCGTTCTTAGTTCATCTTTTTGATGTTTTCACTTTATCAACAGTGCTTTTGTCTTCAATCTAGACACGTATATTTAGCCGTATTTTGCAAGTAGATATTAAGTGTTGTTCTTTGTTCATAACGTCTAGTTTGTATAATTATTTACCTTTCAGCATTTTTTACCTTCACTTATAATGTAACCTCAATTGATTATATTTGTTTTGAATTTTTGCTTTCTTTTGGTGACGCACTCTCTCTTCAACCTTAGATTGTGTCTTCCTTGTTTTATTGGAGAGCATGAACCTTTTATTAGTGGGCAGATTGAGGTGCTGACTCCGTGGACAGACTCAGCTGCTTCCTTCGTGCAGGCTCTTTTTTGGCGGAGTGATCATTGTGGTGTTTTCCAAGTGAAACTCTGGTTGTTGTTACACTGAGACACATTTTACAGAGAAAATATTAAACAAAACAATTGTCTATAGATCTTTCTATATTAGGGTATTGTAATTGAGCCGTTTCCGGTTGTTTCCAAAATGGAGGAATTATTTTTCTCCGGCTTGGTATAGAACCGTTGATCAGAGGTTTAACAAGCCGCTATCGTAAAAACGATGTTGTTAATGAAACGTAGACCTGATACAGAATGTGTAAATTAGCAGTAGATAGTAGTGATAGTTTTTTCGGCCCTAAAACAACAACAAAAATAGGATTCTGGAATGTGCGAACAATGGCCGCTCCGACGAAACATGCACAGGTCGCGAGCGAGATGGACAGATACGATCTAGATATTTTAGGATTAAGCGAAATGCGCTGGCCTGGAACAGGTAGGAGATCTATTGATAATAAAATAGTAGTTTTTTCTGGAAGGGAAGATGGAAAACACCGTGAAGGAGTAGGCATAATGATGACAGACAAAGCTGCAAGAAGTTTATTAGAATGGGAACCGGTAAATAGCCGTCTGATACGAACACGATACAAAACAAAACATGGAAGACTTTCAATTATTCAATGTTATGCGCCTACTAACGAAGCTGATGATGAAGTTAAGGATGATTTTTATAACCAACTGCAACAACTTATAAACAAAATACCAAAACACGATCTTTTAATTGTAATGGGAGACTTCAACGCCAAAGTAGGACAAGATAACGCAGGAGTGGAACATGTGATGGGGAGAGAAGGCTGTAATACAACAAGCCAGAATGGAGAAAGATTAATAGAATTATGTTTAATAGAAAATTTAGTTATAGGTGGGACATTATTTCCACATAAAAATATCCACAAAACAACATGGATATCTCCTGATGATAGAACATCAAATCAAATTGACCACCTATGTATTAAACAACAATTCAGATCATCATTAATAGATGTAAGAGCATACAGAGGTGCTGATGTTAATAGTGACCACAACCTGTGCATTGGGAAAATAAGATTAAAATTTAGAAACCAACAGAAGAGGTCAATTACACATAAAATTGATAGTCATAAACTGAAAGATGAAGCAATAAAGGAAAAGTTTAACATAGAGCTAAGTAATTGTTATTCAGCACTTGGTGAAATAGACTTAGATATCAATGAAATGTAGGACTCACAGAGCAAAATACTAATGACAGCAGCAGAAGCAAGTGCTGGACTGAAGAAAATGGAAAAACGAGCTTGGATCTCAGACACCACATGGAAATACATCAAAGAAAGAAGAGAAGCGAAGAGAGCCATGACTAATGTAAAGACAGATCTTGGAAAGGTTCTGGCAAAAGCAACATACAAAGAATTAGACAACAAAGTGAAAAGTTCGGCAAGAAGAGATACAAGAGCTTATATAGACAACTTGGCAGAGAAAGCAGAGACAGCTGCAATTACAGGAGACAGCAGAACTCTTTATACTGTACAAAAGATGCTGACAAACACCTATACATCCAGTGGAACACCAATTCTAGACAAATCTGGATTAATGCTAACAACAAGCGCAGACATAAAAGCCCGTTGGGCGGAACACTTCAAAGAAATTCTTAACCGTCCACTACCTCACAGTTTAATAGATTTTGAAGCTGAAACACCAGCAGCAGAATTGGATGTAAATTTAGATGACTTCACCTTGAGTGAAATAGAAACCACCTTAAAGCTAATGACCAATAACAAGGCTGCTGGAGAGGATAAGTTAACAGCTGAGATCCTCAAGGCAATTGATAGCCATAATTTAATACATCTCCAAAAAATGTTCAACATCATTTGGAAAACAGAGAAGACGCCTCATAAATGGAAAAAAGGAATCATTGTTAAGATCCCAAAAAAGGGCAATCTTAGAGATTGTAACAATTGGAGAGGCGTGACACTTTTGTCAGTTGCCTCAAAATTATTCTGTAAAATCATCCTAAATAGAATAAAGGATTCAATAGATACAGTAATGCGTGAAGAACAGGCTGGGTTTAGAAAAGGGAGAAGCTGTCTTGACCACATTTTCACTCTACGACTTATATTGGAGGAACACATTGAAAAGCAAAAACCTTTTGTACTTAACTTCATCGACTTCAAAAAAGCATTTGATAGTATTCATAGAGATTCTTTGTGGAAAATTCTGAAGCAATATGGCTTACCATCAAAAATCATAAATATTATCAAAGACATGTATGATGGTTACACATGTGCAGTTCGAACAGAGGAAGGACTGAGCGAATGTTTCCCAATAGAAACTGGGGTTAAACAAGGATGTATTTTATCGCCCTTGTTATTTGGAATTGTTATGGACTTCATAATGAAGAAATGCTGCACTGGTAATAAAGGCATCGAATGGATACAAGGAGACCATTTGGAGGACCTGGACTTTGCTGATGACATAGTTCTCATCAGCAATCAGATAAAAACGATGCAGGAAAACACAAATGAACTATCATCAATAGCCAGCAAAATTGGGCTTGAGGTCAATCATGAAAAGACTAAAGTCATGAAAAGTTTAATTCCAACAAGTGACAAAATATACATGGAAAACAAACCAGTAGAAGAGATCGATCACTTTATCTATCTTGGAAGTCACATTGATCGAGAAGGGGATACGAGCAAAGAAATTAGAATCAGACTGGCTAAAGCAGCAATGTCTTTCAGAAGCCTTGAAAAGTTGTGGAAATCAAAACTCATTAGCACAAACACAAAACTTAGGCTATTCAAATCAAATGTACTATCAACCCTTACGTATGCGTGTGAAAGCTGGAAAACAACAAGAGATATAGAAACAAAGTTGAACGCATTCGAAAATAAATGTCTAAGGAAAATACTTGGTACAGAATGGAACGAATTCAAAACAAACGAGGAAATTAGAGAAATCGCCAATCAACCACTAATATCTTCAGTAATAAAGAAAAGACGATGGTCATACGTTGGACATGTGATGAGAAGAGATAATAATCGAATAGCAAAGCAAGCCCTCATATGGGAAACAACAGGTAAAAGAAAAAGAGGAAGACCCAGGGAGACACTGAGAAGAACATTGATGAGAGAGGCAAGAGCAGCAGGAATCGGCTCCCTCAATGAGATAGAACTGCTTGCACAGAACAGAGACAGATGGCGAGATTTGATAAAATATCTTTAAAAGAAAACTGCTAGAACAAAAATTCATATAGGAGAAGGTGTATCTTGGTCTACGCCCTATGGGCCGGTTACGGCTCGAAAGGTCAATAGATAGATAGATCTTTCATAAGGAACCATTGAGAAGCTTCTGAACATAATAAAATATATGATCAAATATAACAGAATGGAACTAATTTCCTAATGTTATCGTAAAAATATACATCATAATATAATTACAAGTATTGGCAGAAAAGTCAAAATATAATCCGAGAGAACAGGAAGAATTAGGGATTATGATCAATAGAAAGGAAGTAAATACAATTAATTAGATGGAAAGATGGTTGAACAAAAGCAACTTTTTATTTACTTTACATTTATCTGTCTCCAACGCTGTTGATTTTAATCATGAGTATATTTCTTCCAATGTTGTTGAATAATAATAGCAGTGCACTGTTCCGATCTCCTGTGTTTCATTTAAGTCTATATGTTACAAGACCGTAACTAATACATATAACATAGTAAAAGTAGTAAAGAGCCCCCGTCACGCCAAGTGGCGTACAGGGAATATGGTGTTAGTGACCATACATTTTACAGACCTTCAGCACAGGATTTTTGGGGTAATGTGGTCGGTATTACGCCCGCTCCGCTTTACTTTCCCACAAAAATATATCTGGTACCCATTAAAGGCTGGGTGAACCCGGAAGCCGTCGGTTGGGATCGAACCCTACCTCTTGTCATTTACAGTCCAGTTCACTAACCACTGAGCTATCGCGGCTCCACAAATAACATACATAAACCATATACGTACATAGGGACACTGTAATGAATCCTCGTATAAATAAACTTCTAAATAATATAAAACAGGAAAATAATAGAGGAGTTGAGACTGAGATCTAATTACATTCATCGGCTCGGTATCTTGTAACTATGGGATAATGAGCTCAAAGAGCATAATATCTCATAACGTAATCTTGCTTGTTTGGACATTCTAATAAATTTCATAATAAATTATTACAGTATTTAGTTAATTCATACCTAGGAGTTCATTTAAAGGCATAACTATTCTACAGTTATAATGATCTGATACTTGATTTCTCATTAATAATATTTTTTAATGAAACGCGGAGGAAATGTTTGAATGAATGTGAAGATAAATTACAGAATTTTAAAAATATCAAAAGTACTGGGTCCTGACTGACAATACCAATCTATAACAAAAGAAGGTTAACATATACATATGCCAACCAAGGATATCGAGAGGAAAGACGGAAAATAATATTTGGGATGCCAACGTTCAGATCTAATATTTTAAAAAATGTGTATAATGAACGTCTTTCGTAGTGATTGCTACCAAAATAGTGCTCTATGTCTTCTAGACTTGGGTATAATCTTTGCTTTTCTAACAATATGAAGTATTTCAATAATTCTGTGTTAAGTGTTTGGGGGAAGTGTGCAGTTAAATTTGCAGCGCAATGGTCTGCTTCGTAAAACTAAAAACTTTCGTAAAAGACCAGAAAGGTGTATCAAGCGAGAACGTGGGTAGATATTGAAAGTATCACGAAATTATCAAAAAGATGCAGTATTTGTATAATGTACTAAAATTAGAATTGTGGAGAAGGTGTCAAAGCATACTTAGATGTAATCTGAGCAGCCAACGTCATAATTGTAGTGTAGAATCACAAAGTAAACGATCGACAAAATCGTAATTTGTGGACTTTAGTCACACTGTAGAAGACAAAGTCATAATTGTGGAATCTAGAGTCACACTGTAGAAGACAAAGTCATAATTGTGGAATCTAGAGTCACACTGTAGAAGACAAAGTCATAATTGTGGAATCTAGAGTCACGCAGTAGAAGGTATGAACATTCATAATTGTGGAATCTAGAGTCACACTGTAGAAGACAAAGTCATAATTGTGGAATCTAGAGTCACACTGTAGAAGACAAAGTCATAATTGTGGAATCTAGAGTCTCGCAGTAGAAGTCATGAACATTCATAATTGTGGAATCTAGTGTCATGCTATAGAAGACAGGAAAATTCATAATTGTGGAGTCTAGTGTCATGCTATAGAAGACAGGAAAATTCATAATTGTGGAGTCTAGTGTCATGCTATAGAAGACAGGAAAATTCATAATTGTGGAGTCTAGTGTCATGCTATAGAAGGCAGGAAAATTCATAATTGTGGAGTCTAGTGTCATGCTATAGAAGACAGGAAAATTCATAATTGTGGAGTCTAGTGTCATGCTATAGAAGACAGGAAAATTCATAATTGTGGAGTCTAGTGTCATGCTATAGAAGACAGGAAAAATCATAATTGTGGAGTCTGAAGTCACGCTGTTGAGAATAAAAGGATGAGGAGAAAAAGAGAGAGAGAGAGAGGGGGGGGGGGGGTGATCCAAAAGTAGAAGAATTAGTCGGCCGACGTTATGTGTTCAGAGTATCAACACCATGACTTTTCACCCTCCCTTCTCCCAGATCACATACACCGCCCCTGATACCTTCCTTCCAATTCTCCTCCCTCGCTGCTGGAAGCCCTCAACTCACAACCCATCTCTATCCTTTCCCAGCCTCCGATGTAATCTCTACTCCACCGTTCGGCATTCCTCCACTAATTTACTAGCGCAAACTTCCCCATAAATCATACGCTGCTCTGTTATTTCCCATTTTGGTCAGCGTCATCAGCATTGGCCGATTTAAAAGCGAATTTGAGACCGAATAGAAAATGCCTGTTTTTTTTTTTTTTGTGTCCGGGTGTGTATCTGCGGCATTTCTGTTGGGAAAATGTATTCTGGTCTTAAATTACGTCGGAAATTTGAAACCGTCTGAAGCTTTTTTGTACGGCAGGGATTTTTCGGACATTAATAGTATCCGGTCTGAATTACCAACGTTCTATTTTCTTGGGGAGATAACGTTTAGCAAAACTCAGCAGAAACATATACCAAGCTTCACGGCTTGTGTTATTCTGATGATCATTTTTTTTTAACTGGCATTTTCCTCGCGTGTCGCTTGATATTTTTTTGGGTAATATTTTTTATGTGACTCTGAAACAACCATTCCTGTTACAAGAGACAACGGGCATGAATTATAAGATTGGCCTCTCTACGGCTGGGAGAGGAGGCGGAAAGGAAGGGGTGTGAAATTGGTGTTCTAAAGGTAGGGGGGGAAAAGAGAAACACAAAGGATATGGTTACAGCTTTAGTATGTGATAAACAACACAAAATCAAACGAGGGTGCGGCTCGATAGGAGCTCAGCAGGAACAATAACAAAAATACAGACACAGATGTGTAAGTAAATAAATTTTACAAAACATAGCTAACTTTTAATGAAATAGCCGAAATAATGAAATATTTCATTATTATTTTAGTATGTAGTTTTAAATGTACTTACTTACATGCCTGTGTTTGTGTTGTTTATTATTTCTGCTGAAGAGAAGCAACGTCGTTTGATTTTGTGTTCATCAGTTCAGTAAAGCAGTAATCGCGAAATTTTTTCTCGTTAGTTTCCTTTCTCCTTTATCATCAGTTTTACAGAAGCGTCCCATTTTTATAAGTTGACCCCACCTTCTCCCCCCCCCCAATCTAAAGGTAAAACGTTGACCGGTTGACAGTAGAGATTGGAATCCCGTCAAAGGCAGTAGTAACTTTTTTCACTTCGAGCTTTCGTAGCTTTACCTTTCTCTGGTCTCTGGGTAGTGAGATCTGATTTCTAGTCCTCTCTGTGTAGTGAGATCTGATTTCTAGCCCTCTGTGGGTAGTAAGATCTGATTTCTAGACCTCTCTGGCTGGCAGTATCTGATTTCTAGCCCTCTCTGGGTGGTGTGATCTGATTTCTAGCCTTATCGGATAGCAACGAGAAAAAGGATGTTGCATGTGCATTTTGCAGATGTCAAACAACTATTTGTAATTGAAGGTCGAAAAGACCCAACCAGAAATGACCGCTGCCATACCACAATTGATTAAACTAAAAAATGTATCCATGCCAAAGACGGATGTGTCGGGCCGAAAGACGCAGATGTCGCGGCTTGTCGAAAAACTAAAAACACAATGTATCAACGACCAACCAATAAGTGAACGCTAAGAAGATCTACACTCATAACAGATGATTATGATAATGACAATGATAATGACAATGATATGACGATGATAATGACAATGATAATGGCAATGATATGACGGTGATAATGACAATGATAATGGCAATGATAATGACAATGATAATGACAATGCTATGACAATGATAATCACAATGATAATCACAATGCTATGACAATGCTAATGACAATGATAATGACAATGCTAATGGCAATGATAATGACAATGATAATAACAATGCTATGACAATGCTATGACAATGCTATGACAATGATAATGACAATGCTATGACAATACTAATGACAATGTTATAACAATGATACTGACAATGCTATGACAATGATAATGACAATGCTGTGACAATAACAATGCCAATGCTATGACAATGATAATGACAATGCTGTGACAATGACAATGCCAATGCTATGACAATGATAATGACAATGCCATGACAATGATAATGACAATGATAATGACAATGATAATGACAATGCTATGACAATGCTATGACAATGATAATGACAATGTTATGACAATGCTATGACAATGATAATGATAAGGACAATGCTATGACAATGCTATGACAATGATAATGACAATGATAATGACAATGATAATGACAATGCTATGACAATGATAATGACAATGATAATAACAATGCTATGCCAATGCTATGACAATGATAATGACAATGCTATGACAATGATAATGACAATGATAATGACAATGCAATGACAGTGATACTGACAATGCTATAACAATGATAATGACATTGATAATGACAATGCTATGACAATGATACTGACAATGCTATAACAATGATACTGACAATGCTATGACAATGATAATGACAATGCTATGACAATGATACTGACAATGCTATAACAATGATAATGACATTGATAATGACAATGCTATGACAATGACACTGACAATGCTATAACAATGATACTGACAATGCTATAAAAAAGTAAACGTAAAGTACCCCCCGTCACGCCAAGTGGCGTATAGGGAAATATGGTGTTAGTGACCCTATATTTTACAGACCTTCAGCACATGACTTTTGGGGTAATGTGGTCGGTATTACGCCCGTGCTGCTTTTACTTTCCCAGAAAAAATCTGGTACCCATTTAAGGCTGGGTGAACCCGGAGCCGTCGGTTGGGATCGAACCCTACCCCTTGTCCGTAGTAGTCTAGTTCACTAACCACTGAGCTATCGCGGCTCCCACTAATTTTTAGGGAATTAGTAAAACCCAGGTGTCCTCGCCAGGGTACGAACCCCGGCTGTTGCCGTGGTAAGCCAACCGCCTATCGATTGCGCTAACCGGACACCCTGACAATGACAATGATAATTACAATGCTGTGACAATGACAATGCCAATGCTATGACAATGATAATGAAAATGCTATGACAATGATAATGACAATGATAATGTCAATGATAATGACAATGCTATGACAATGATAATGACAATGCTCTGACAATGACAATGCCAATGCTATGACAATGATAATGACAATGCTATGATAATGACAATGATAATGACAATGATAATGACAATGATAATGACAATGATAATGACAATAATAATGACAATGCAATGACACTGCTATGACAATGATAATGTTAATGCTATGACAATGCTATGATAATGACAATGCTATGACAATGATAATGACAATGATAATGACAATGCTATGACAATGCTATGACAATGATAATGACAATGCTATGACAATGATAATCTCAATGATAATGACAATGCTATGACAATGATAATGACAATGATAATCACAATGATAATGACTATGATAATGACAATGCTATGACAATGCTATGACAATGATAATGACAATGCTATGACAATGCTATGACAATGATAATCATAATGATAATGACAATGATAATGACAATGATAATGACAATGCTATGACAATGTTATGACAATGATAATGACAATGCTATGACAATGATAATGACAATGATAATCACAATGATATGACAATGATAATGACAATGATAATGACAATGCAATGACAATGATAATGACAATGCTATGACAATGCTATGACAATGATAATGACAATGCTATGACAATGCTATGACGATGATAATGACAATGCTATGACAATGATAATGACAATGCTATGACAATGCTATGACAATGATAATGACAATTATAATGACAATGCTATGACAATGATAATGACAATGCTATGACAATGCTATGACAATGCTATGACAATGATAATGACAATGCTATGACAATGATAATTACAATGCTATGACAATGATAATGACAATGATAATGGCAATGATAATGACAATGATAATGACGATGATAATGACAATGCTATGACAATGATATGACAATGATAATGACAATGCTATGACAATGATAATGACAATGCTATGACAATGATAATGACAATGATAATGACAATGATAATGACAATGATAATGACAATGCTATGACAATGATAATGACAATGATAATGACAATACTATGACAATGATAATGACAATGCTATGACAATGATAATGACAATGATAACGACAATGATAATGAGAATGCTATGACAATGCTATGACAATGATAATGACAATGCTATGACAATGATAATGACAATGATAATGACAATGCTATGGCAATGATAATGACAATGCTATGACAATGCTATGACAATGATAATGACAATGCTATGACAATGCTATGACAACGCTATGACAATGATAATGACAATGATAATGACAATGCTATGACAATGATAATGACAATGATAATCACAATGATAATGACTATGATAATGACAATGCTATGACAATGCTATGACAATGATAATGACAATGCTATGACAATGCTATGACAATGATAATCATAATGATAATGACAATGATAATGACAATGATAATGACAATGCTATGACAATGTTATGACAATGATAATGACAATGCTATGACAATGATAATGACAATGATAATCACAATGATATGACAATGATAATGACAATGATAATGACAATGCAATGACAATGATAATGACAATGCTATGACAATGCTATGACAATGATAATGACAATGCTATGACAATGCTATGACGATGATAATGACAATGCTATGACAATGATAATGACAATGCTATGACAATGCTATGACAATGATAATGACAATTATAATGACAATGCTATGACAATGATAATGACAATGCTATGACAATGCTATGACAATGCTATGACAATGCTATGACAATGCTATGACAATGATAATGACAATGCTATGACAATGATAATTACAATGCTATGACAATGATAATGACAATGATAATGGCAATGATAATGACAATGATAATGACGATGATAATGACAATGCTATGACAATGATATGACAATGATAATGACAATGCTATGACAATGATAATGACAATGCTATGACAATGATAATGACAATGATAATGACAATGATAATGACAATGATAATGACAATGATAATGACAATGCTATGACAATGATAATGACAATGATAATGACAATACTATGACAATGATAATGACAATGCTATGACAATGATAATGACAATGATAACGACAATGATAATGAGAATGCTATGACAATGCTATGACAATGATAATGACAATGCTATGACAATGATAATGACAATGATAATGACAATGCTATGGCAATGATAATGACAATGCTATGACAATGCTATGACAATGATAATGACAATGCTATGACAATGCTATGACAACGCTATGACAATGATAATGACAATGCTGTGACAATGATAATGACAATGCTATGACAATGATAATGTCAATGCCATGACAATGATAATGACAATAATAATGACAATGCTATTACAATTCTATGACAATGATAATGCCAATGCTATGACAATGATAATGACAATAATAATGACAATGCTATGACAATGATAATGAAAATGCTATGACAATGATAATGACAATGATAATGTCAATGATAATGACAATGCTATGACAATGATAATGACAATGCTCTGACAATGACAATGCCAATGCTATGACAATGATAATGACAATGCTATGATAATGACAATGATAATGACAATGATAATGGCAATGATAATGACAATGATAATGACAATAATAATGACAATGCAATGACACTGCTATGACAATGATAATGTTAATGCTATGACAATGCTATGATAATGACAATGCTATGACAATGATAATGACAATGATAATGACAATGCTATGACAATGCTATGACAATGATAATGACAATGCTATGACAATGATAATCTCAATGATAATGACAATGCTATGACAATGATAATGACAATGATAATCACAATGATAATGACTATGATAATGACAATGCTATGACAATGCTATGACAATGATAATGACAATGCTATGACAATGCTATGACAATGATAATCATAATGATAATGACAATGATAATGACAATGATAATGACAATGCTATGACAATGTTATGACAATGATAATGACAATGCTATGACAATGATAATGACAATGATAATCACAATGATATGACAATGATAATGACAATGATAATGACAATGCAATGACAATGATAATGACAATGCTATGACAATGCTATGACAATGATAATGACAATGCTATGACAATGCTATGACGATGATAATGACAATGCTATGACAATGATAATGACAGTGCTATGACAATGCTATGACAATGATAATGACAATTATAATGACAATGCTATGACAATGATAATGACAATGCTATGACAATGCTATGACAATGCTATGACAATGATAATGACAATGCTATGACAATGATAATTACAATGCTATGACAATGATAATGACAATGATAATGGCAATGATAATGACAATGATAATGACGATGATAATGACAATGCTATGACAATG
Organism: Megaustenia siamemsis; assembly: GCA_032433765.1. Taxonomy (NCBI): domain Eukaryota; kingdom Metazoa; phylum Mollusca; class Gastropoda; order Stylommatophora; family Ariophantidae; genus Megaustenia; species Megaustenia siamemsis. The sequence continues at coordinate 42,965,111 of JAVIAB010000092.1, read as the reverse complement.
ATATGACAATGATAATGACAATGCTATGACAATGATAATGACAATGCTATGACAATGATAATGACAATGATAATGACAATGATAATGACAATGATAATGACAATGCTATGACAATGATAATGACAATGATAATGGCAATGATAATGACAATAATAATGACAATGCTATTACAATTCTATGACAATGATAATGACAATGCTATGGCAATGATAATGACAATGCTATGACAATGCTATGACAATGATAATGACAATGCTATGACAATGCTATGACAACGCTATGACAATGATAATGACAATGCTGTGACAATGATAATGACAATGCTATGACAATGATAATGTCAATGCCATGACAATGATAATGACAATAATAATGACAATGCTATTACAATTCTATGACAATGATAATGCCAATGCTATGACAATGATAATGACAATAATAATGACAATGCTATGACAATGATAATGAAAATGCTATGACAATGATAATGACAATGATAATGTCAATGATAATGACAATGCTATGACAATGATAATGACAATGCTCTGACAATGACAATGCCAATGCTATGACAATGATAATGACAATGCTATGATAATGACAATGATAATGACAATGATAATGGCAATGATAATGACAATGATAATGACAATAATAATGACAATGCAATGACACTGCTATGACAATGATAATGTTAATGCTATGACAATGCTATGATAATGACAATGCTATGACAATGATAATGACAATGATAATGACAATGCTATGACAATGCTATGACAATGATAATGACAATGCTATGACAATGATAATCTCAATGATAATGACAATGCTATGACAATGATAATGACAATGATAATCACAATGATAATGACTATGATAATGACAATGCTATGACAATGCTATGACAATGATAATGACAATGCTATGACAATGCTATGACAATGATAATCATAATGATAATGACAATGATAATGACAATGATAATGACAATGCTATGACAATGTTATGACAATGATAATGACAATGCTATGACAATGATAATGACAATGATAATCACAATGATATGACAATGATAATGACAATGATAATGACAATGCAATGACAATGATAATGACAATGCTATGACAATGCTATGACAATGATAATGACAATGCTATGACAATGCTATGACGATGATAATGACAATGCTATGACAATGATAATGACAGTGCTATGACAATGCTATGACAATGATAATGACAATTATAATGACAATGCTATGACAATGATAATGACAATGCTATGACAATGCTATGACAATGCTATGACAATGATAATGACAATGCTATGACAATGATAATTACAATGCTATGACAATGATAATGACAATGATAATGGCAATGATAATGACAATGATAATGACGATGATAATGACAATGCTATGACAATGATATGACAATGATAATGACAATGCTATGACAATGATAATGACAATGCTATGACAATGATAATGACAATGATAATGACAATGATAATGACAATGATAATGACAATGCTATGACAATGATAATGACAATGATAATGACAATACTATGACAATGATAATGACAATGCTATGACAATGATAATGACAATGATAACGACAATGATAATGAGAATGCTATGACAATGCTATGACAATGATAATGACAATGCTATGACAATGATAATGACAATGATAATGACAATGCTATGGCAATGATAATGACAATGCTATGACAATGCTATGACAATGATAATGACAATGCTATGACAATGCTATGACAACGCTATGACAATGATAATGACAATGCTGTGACAATGATAATGACAATGCTATGACAATGATAATGTCAATGCCATGACAATGATAATGACAATAATAATGACAATGCTATTACAATTCTATGACAATGATAATGCCAATGCTATGACAATGATAATGACAATAATAATGACAATGCTATGACAATGATAATGACAATGCTATGACAATGATAATGACAATGCTATGACAATGATAATGACAATGATAATGACAATGCTATGACAATGATAATGACAATGATAATGACAATACTATGACAATGATAATGGCAATGCTATGACAATGATAATGACAATGATAATGACAATGATAATGACAATGCTATGACAATGCTATGACAATGATAATGACAATGCTATGACAATGATAATGACAATGATAATGACAATGCTATGTCAATGATAATGACAATGCTATGACAATGCTATGGCAATGATAATGACAATGCTATGACAATGCTATGATAATGATAATGACAATGCTATGACAATGCTATGACAACGCTATGACAATGATAATGACAATGCTGTGACAATGATAATGACAATGCTATGACAATGATAATGTCAATGCCATGACAATGATAATGACAATAATAATGACAATGCTATTACAATTCTATGACAATGATAACGCCAATGCTATGACAATGATAATGACAATAATAATGGCAATGCTATGACAATGATAATGACAATGCTATGAAAATGATAATAACAATGATACTGATAATGCTATGAAATAGTAAAGAGAATGTATGTTGACATTCCCTGCTAACATTTCATAACACACACTGCGCATTCTCCTCTCCATACGCCTCCTCAATCTCTTCTGAATTGTATTCTCAAGATAAAAAGTTATTACAAATGGCTGTAGGTTAAACGGGAAATTCCCGTGTTCATTAGAGCCCACGCACTTGGAAAAATCCAGGCATTATTTAGCTGTGTCATATATCCCAAGAGACCAGACATCAGATGTTGAAATTAAATGTCAACTGTTATATTGTTCCTTATTAACCTTAGTCTAACTATGATGTAATCAGTAGCTCTTCCCTCTAGAGTTAAGTAACAACTATATTAACCTGTCCTTACCGTCCTAATTGTTTCTATTTTTAATCACCTTCTTTCATTATTCGTTGTAACTGTTCTGTGGGTGGCATTTGTTCTCTTACTTATCTTGTTTTTCCTCCCTCTGTTTCCATTTCTCCATCGCATTCTCCCTTCGTCCCACCGTATGGTTGCAATCATTATTTCGATAACTTTGGCTTCTTCCATAACCTTATTTAAAAAAAAAAAACCTGGGTTAACAATAATTTATTGAAACGTCTTAAGGAGTATAATTATTTTCAATGTATAAATCAATATTATTCAAGAGGTGCGAGTGGCATAATCTATTTGTCAAAAACGAACTTATGTGCAGACAAAAATCTACGTTTTTAGATGATACATTTTTAGAGCACATTTTTCAAAGAATTATTCATTTTAACAAATAAGTCTGTTAATAATTTTAAAATATAATAAATCAATGTCTTATATGACAAATTGATCGGAGACAAAATTCTATGATATACAATCATGTTATTTTGTGATTTTAAAAGTGCATATAGAACATAGCATTTCTCGAAGCCTCCAATTGACTATCCCCCTCGGCATCGCTTCCGTAGAGACCGTGCCCATCGTAGAGACCGTGCTCAATATAAAGACCGTGCACTTGGTGGCTGACAACACGTCTAATGAATATGCATACACTAAGAGTTAACCCGAACCGTTAAGAATGTAACGTTGAAATAGCAATGTTAACGTTGTAAAGTTGATATTATAAAGTTGATATTGCGAGATTACAACCTCGTATCCAATGTAATTTTTTTGTCTTCGCTTTTCTCTGTAGACGATTATCTGAAAAACCAAATCTGACTTCAGCAAACATATTTCAACACGGTTGACCCATGGGTCAAAGTTCACGAAGAGTCGATGTTCTTAATCTTAAAAGACGTCTAGTATATCATAATTTGTATCTTACATCTAGTATAATGTATGGGCATAAGACATCCACCAGCACCAGTGCTTCAAGTGGTCAGCGACTTATTACGGACCGCTTGTGCCAGGATAAATGAACGAGAACTTAACAATGCTTCACAGTAAAGGGTCTGGAAACAGATTGACTAGTTTGCCAGACGATTTGGAATCGAAAAGTACAGGAAGGGAAGTCTGCACCCAAAATTACCTGGATATAGTCGGTAATGTTGTGCCGAAAGGTTAAACATAAAGACGGCTTACTGTAAATGGTAACACAGCGAATGAACATAAATATAACGCTATTTTAAGGACGTACGCCGAAACCAAGTTAAGGGTTAAATCCAGCGGGGAAAAAGACTTGTTTGAGTTATTGAGTTATTAGCGGGTCATCATCATTGCACTCCGAACATATCCATAGGTGCTCAGATCCCCTCCCCAGCAAGTCTCGAAGTGTCCAGCGACTGACGACTCCAGTTCTGTGTTGGTTGATTAGTCTTCTTAAACGCCCGCTAAGTTTCTCGTTTCTGGCTGTGCCCATCTTAACCCCGATTTCTTTCATCCGAAGGAGTGACGTGGACTCATGATTATCAAAGTCCTGTGCCCTTCCAACTTCTCGGAGGGCATTGATGATGTCCACCCGATCCATTGGTTGACCGTCCTCAACAATAGCGCAGCTAGCCAACCTGTCCGCTCTTTCATTTCCCCGTACTCCAGCATGTCCTGGGACGTAGACCAAGGTGACCTTACGTATTTTTGACTTCTGCAATGACTCCACCCATTGCCTACGTACAGATCCTACCTCCAGTTTTCGTATCATGCTCATCGAATCACTCAGTATACAGGCGTGGATGTAGTCTTGTGACTCTAACCAGTTGAATGCCTTGGTCACTGCCATCACCTCCATCGTCATGCTACTCGTGGTCATAACGTATGCACCACTGTCTTCCTTAACTATTCTGTCTGCCGAGCGTGCTGTAAATGCCCATGCACTTCTTTGGTGTCGTATTACAGATCCGTCTGTAGATGACTGCATCTTTCTCATCGGTGTTATCCCTGATGAGACTGTTAACCTCCGCATTGACCACGACTGAGTTCTGTTCCCTACATTTCCTGTCGAGTGTGACAATACATGAGAATGTCCCATTGAATGACGTATGCACCGGTATCCACTTCTCGCCAGCGTTGATGTTGGTAAGCCCACAGACCTGTTTGACAAAAAAAGACTTGTATGTGCTTCAAAGATGGTTAACATGCATTGAATTTATATGGGACAAAGTTCAATTGCATCTTTCTTCAAGACTGATTAAAATAACTGAGAGATGTGTGAATGAACTACGTATCAATGGAAAAGTAAACAAAAAGTGAAAATAAATAGAAAATAAACACGAACGACAGCATCTTCAAAGTTTTGAGGTAACTGTACATTTAATTTAAAACAAAGTTTTGATACATTGTTTGGCATAGAATGATTAATATTTGGTCTATTTATTTAATTTTGCTGCACAGCCTGGCCACTTTATGCCACAAAAAGATCTGATTCATCAAAATGGAGGAGGCAAGAACTGAGCCTGCCAGTGAAAAGTACACAGATGATGAAAACAGCGACGCGTTTTCAGAATTCCAGGGCGCAATACTGTGGCCACGAAGGTCAGATTTTAATCAAAATAACAGTTATTAAGTTCTGTGTTTATATTAACTATTGTGTCTGTCGTTTATGATTATGTCAAAATGCGTCAAAATATGTCATAATATTATTATTATTTTCTTTTCTTTTTTTGCATTTAGTTTATTTTGTGGAAACAAATATGATTATTTTGTTAAATATGTAAGCAAGAACAAAAAAGGATTGTCGGTATTTATAAAAGTTAAAAAAAAATAAAAACGTTCTTTCAAGAATCAATACTAACTTCGTCCTGTAGATGCGTCATGTTGAGCTGCATCCGCATTAATGGATGAAGATAGAGTAATATCATTAATAAATAAGAAGAAAGCCGAGGATGTGAAGAAAAAAGAAGGTGATGACTATAGAGGAGGAGAAGAGGAGGAAAAAAGAGCAAAATATTTTGATGATTATAAAGAAAAGAAAGAAATGGAAGAGGTAGAAAATAAAGAAAGAAAAGTGAAAGAATACAGAAACCCCTATCTCGACCCGTGGTTGAGTATGTAGTGTTTTTACGTCCTATTTGTGTTTCCATAGACACATTTATGGATAATATGGTCAGTACTAAACCTGCATTGTTTTTCTTTCCTTGAAAAAAATCCGGGGCCCACTTAAGGTTGTAAGTAAGTAAAGTACCCCGGTCACGCCACGTGACGTATATGGAATATGGTGTTAGTGACCATAAATTTTACAGACCTTCGGCACATTATTATTTTTTTTTATTTTTGGGATAATGTGGTCAGTATTACGCCCGTGCCGCTTTACTTTCCCAGAAAAAAATCCGATACCCATTAAAGGTTGGGTGAACCGTTGCCCGTCAGTTGGGATCGACGCTATTGTTAGTGATATTTTAGTCCATTAGTGTTATGAGGAGACAGAGAATGAACTACAAGAAATGATAGATATAATAGTAAAAGAAAGCAACAAGAAAGGTCTCAGTCTGAATAGTAAGAAAACAGAAGTAATTGTTATATCGAAGAAACAATGACCACCATCATGCAGCATAAAAATAAACGAGACAAATCTGAAACAAGTGCAACGTTTCAAATACTTGGGCACAGTAATAACATCAGATGGGAGATGCACCACAGAAATAAAAAGCAGAATAGCTCAGGCCAAAATAGCATTTCAGAAAATGAAAAATATCTTATGCAACAAATCTATGTCAATAAAAATGAGAAAGAGAGTTCATCGGTGCTATATTGAACCAATTCTGACCTATGGAAACAAATCATGGACAGTAGACAAACAAATGAAAAGACGATTAGAGGACACAGAGATGGGATTTCTCAGAAGAATGTTGAAAGTTCCCTGGACAGCTAAAAAGACCAATGAGGAAGTTCTCAAAGAGGCCAACACAAAAAGGGAGCTCTTAAAAAACATTAGAAAGAAGATATCATCATTTTTCGGGCACATCATGAGAAGAGGAAAGTTGGAATACTTGGTTACAACTGGCAGAATAAAAGGAAAGAGAGATCGCGGGCGACAAAGAGAGAAAATACTGGATAGCTTGGTGTCATGGCATGGAAAACAGTCAACAACAGAACTGATACGATGCACTGTAGATAGAAGATTGTGGAGGGACATGATCACCTACGCCAACCGGTATGGCACATGATGATGAGTGTTATGAGAATAATAATGAAAAAAAAAAAACATTGTGAAATGTTTCATTTTTAACCATAAATATTCTGTAAATTGAATATATACGTTTTAGTCAGGTTGACTTTACCATAAACGAATCATACTCAGGTTTTATTATTGAGATGGAGAAATGAGACATTTACATAAAGAAGTGATGGACTATACGACTTATGAAGGCAGCTCTGAATGACTTGATGAACGAGCAGACTGATACCGGAAAAAAGGAAAGTTCTAATAATTAGCGATAAATGAGCTTCCATGTACGGTAAATTATCTACTGATACTGTCATAGAAAGAGCCGCGATAGCTCAGTGGTTAGTGAACTGGACTACAAAGGACAAGAGGTTGAGTTCGATTTCAATCGACGGCGCGAGTTCTTCCAGCATTTAATAGGCATAGGATTTTTTTTCTGGGAAATTAAAGCGGCACGGGCGTAATACTGACCACAATACCCCAAAAATCATGTGCCGAAGGTCAGTAAAATTTATGGTCACTAACACCATATTCCCTATACGCCACTTGGCGTGACGGGGGTACTTTACTTTTTTTTTTTTTTTCTCCTAATGGCTGATTTTTAGGGAATGTAGTCCGTTTCACGTCAGGACGCCTTTACTTCCAAAAGATTTCTCTGGTGTCCATTTTGAAAGGCCGGGAGAACCTTGGGCCTTGTCATGCCGAAATAAATGCTCCACTTTTGAGAAGTGTAGCAAGACCGTTTTGACCAGGAAGCGAGCACATTCAGCGCTTATCCAGTTACTTGCGGTAGTAAACTTTCATTTAGAAAATGTGGGTTTTAAAAAAAAAAATAAGATCAACTATCATCATCGAGTGCCGTCTCCGCAACGAAGGTTGGCTACCATGGAGCGCCATTCTGCTCTGTCTCTTGCTTTGATGGTGCAGGTTGTCATAGGCTGATTTGTCCATCTTTTGATGTTACTCGTCCATGTTAGTCTTGGTAGCCTCTGCCTCTTTTACCTTGTATTTTCCCCTCCAGGATTACTTTTATTAGGTTTTTGTGTCTTTTAACATGCCCCAAAAATCACATTTGTTTTGTTTGAATTGTGCTTAGTAGTTCTCGTTTAATTTTTAGTTGTTTTAAGACATCATTGCGTGTTTTCTTTTTTTTCCATCCAATTCTACCTATTCTTCTATATATCCACATTTCAAAGGCTTCAATTCTCTGTTCTTTTTTTCTTGTCTAGTGCCCATGTTTCTGCACCATATAGGAATATTGAGAAGATGTAACATTTTGCTATTCTTAGTTTTAGCTCCGGTGTTGTGGCAAGAAAAGAGATCAACTACACTTTCTTTTTGTCCAGTATGGACACTTCAAAAAATTTTAATAAATTTCCATCGTAGACGAAAAACCGCCTTTCCTCCACCCATCAAAAAAATTGTGCTTCACAAGGCATCAGAGAACTTACATCGGTCCCGTCAAATTAGGTAGCCAGAGCAGGTCAGTGGTTAAACTGATCTACTGAGGACACGAGATCGGATCGAATACCGATCGACAGCTTCTATGTTCACCCAGCCAGTGGGAGGTATTTTTTTCTGGGAAAATAGGTATGCATCATTAAAATGTGCAATTGTTCATAAAAAACAGGACCACCAACGTCATATTCCCCATACGTTTATGTCTTAAAACCCAACACATGTGACATAATGAACGTAGTGGGTGTTTGGCAAACTATGAAAAATAATATTGAATTTCTGCTAGTAATTATATCAACTTGTCTAGAACATATTAGAAACTGTCATTTGAAGATTTCTGAAAGCTTGCAGGCTGAAGGTGAAACAGATTCTATTTCATTAAATGTTGCAATTAACTTCACACTAAAGATGAAATCAATGAAAGGTTTGAGGCGTTGATCCCGCTCTATGAGGAACAAATATCCGGTGACCACATCTTATTGAGTTATTTCTGTCAATCAAATTGTGTGTCTCCACGGAAACTCTTCTTCATATGTTGGCGGTACATATTCTTTAGGCTTGCACTGCTGAAAGTTGTTGCCTGTTTCAAGCTTTCGTTCCGTTGATGAGGGTGTGGTTAGTGTTTAAAAAAGAAACCTTTTAAAGATGTTTTCATGTTAAAGAAAAATGAAACATCGCCTCTTTCATGAAAGATACCAATGTGACATCATATAAAGGTAGTGATGAAAATAAAAAAGCGCGTACAATACATTTAAAATGAAATCAATTATTTAATAAACTAGCGGTAAATTTACACCACGTGACTGCGCATTATGCACGTCGCCTTCATTCTTTAAGCTCTTAGAAACTCCAAACAGTTAAATTTGTATAAATGTCATAAGTGGACACACACATTAATTCATAAATACGTGTGAAACAGCATCATATATGTTCAGTCGTTTAACAGATATTGCAAAGAGTGTCTTTGTCGACTATTACATTCGCTGGATGATTATACACTTTTATTCGTCTCGTAAATAGTTTTTTATTTCCTGTTTTCTCCGCATCTGATACATGATTCGTGCAGATCTAGATGTGTTATTACATAAATGGGTTTTCTAGAGATAGACGGCGACCTCTGAACCGGATGACCCGGGTTAAAATCCCGTCACAGATGGTGACAACTTGTCTCGCAGAATCCATTTTTTTCTCCCCCATGTTTTTACCCTCCCCCTGGTCTCTGGGTAATAAGGTCTGAAGGTCTGAAGGTCTGAAGGTCCTTTTGTCTGACGGTAAAAGTCATGAGGTTCCCGTGTGCACTCCGCGCTTGCCAGGTACAAGTAGAAAAGCGAAGTAAAAAATTGCTGCCAGGGCAAACATTTTAAAATAAGAAACTTCTCGTGCTGAGGTAATGTGTTGGACCGAAAGGTGCATATATTGCCACTTGTCAGAATCTAGCGACACTACGCTATAACGCCCACTTAGCGGTTAGAGAAACAGTTACATCAAGCTTCTTGTCTTCCTCATGTCAAAGGTTGTTGATCAGTGAATGACGTCATGCTTCTGAGAAATAGCAGAAGATACATACATTTTCTAATAACATGATATCTTCCAAGACACATTTGTTTATAGTCCTCCCGAGACGAAGACGGCACATGAAGCAAGAAGTTTAGAATCTTTGTGTCTAACGATCTTTGTTGTCAAGCATAGCACTTTGCACTGGACGGGATATTGTATTTCGCCATACGACTCGGTTCTGGACGAGTTATTTGGAGAGACCATTTATAAATAAATAAGACAATAAAATAAATGAGACAATCTGTGAGTCACAGGCAATTTATATTATTATTTGCATGAGACTATTTGTGAATGAGATATCACTTCTTTTTCTTATCTTGACTTTCTCTTATACCTCTTCGGATGTCAAGGAATATACAAAGCTCTAGCTCTAGACATTCTCGCAGCCTAAACCATTGTCCTTTAGTGTTGCTGTAGCGTTCGTGGGATGGTGTCAGTCAATCTTACTCTGAGCCTATCTTGGACTCTTCCGCCATTTTCCGTTTCTGATAAATGTTTTGTAAGATTTATAACCTTTAGCAAACTTTCCAGATTAGTGAACCATTTTATTTGTCTCTGTGTGTAGTTTAAAACTGATTCAATGTCCAAAATCCCTCTTATGACATCGTTTCTAATTCTGTCTCTTCTGGTCACTCCAAGAACAACTCTTCTGCAATCCATAATATAAAATAATTTATGTTAAAAGTATTTTTGTTCCCATTAGTAGGAGATCATTTCTGCAAATGTTTCGTATTACGGGAGACTTCCTTAAATTGTTTACTTGCTGAGATCATTTCTGTAAGTTACTTTACACGACTATTTCTATAATTGGTAAGAAATTGTTAAAATGTATTATTCCTAATAATTTTCTTTGTTTGTTCTAACAATAGAATTTTGATTTTACTCCTGCGCAAAATGTATTTTTTTTTTTTTTTTTTTTTTTTTTGTAAATTGAGTTGATCATTTCAACAAAATGTGAGCATAGAGGTGCAATTCTAAAATGTCAAAGACATTGTTTGTTACAAATGTAAGAAAATCCTAATGTTTTGTTATCAAATTTCAAAATTAAGCCATTCTTTAAGGTGTTATATAATCATTGTAAATACCACAGCAATGAAGCGAAAATGTCGCTTTGAAACGAGATGCTAAACGCTTTTGGCCTTTTACAATAAAAATTGCAAATCTTCTGCGTTTTAGTTGTTTAAATTTTGAATTGAATTTTAAAAGAATTACAACATCGAGCTATTGGAACAATGCAAACACTTCGTCATTGTGTTGAAAGCGGCAGACAACCTGTAGGTTTTCATGGTGTGCTCTGATGTCAATTCTAATAATAATGTACATTAATGGGCAAATAGGAAAACGTTGCCATTTGTATTAATGATTGATGCTATGTCGAAGGTTTAGCATCTGGAGGGAGAGAGATATATAGAGAGGAAGAGTCTCAGATAGGGAGAGAGACAAAGAGATAAACACACAGAGAGATAGTGAGGGAGAGAGGCAGAGAGAGGGAGAAAGACAGAGAGAGAAAGTGTCTGAAAGAGGAAGAGAGGCATAAAGAAAAAACACACAGAGAGACATAAAGAGAGAGTGAGAGACAGAGACAGAGATAGAGACAGAGATAGAGAAAGAGAGATAGACAGAGAAATGTAGATAGTGAGAAAGAAGAGAGAAAGACAGAGAGAGATAGAGGCAGAGAGAGAGATACAGTGGTGAGAGAGAGAGAGAGTGTGTGTGTGTGAGAGACAGTGAGAAAGCGAGAGAAAGAAAGAGAAAGATAGAAGTAGAGAGAGATATAGAGGTGAGAGAGACAGAAAGAGGGAGAGGGAGACACAGAGGAAGACATAGGAAACAAACAGGTTGGGACAGATAGAAGCAGAGAAAGGGGGAGAGAGACAGAGAGCATACAAGAGAGACATAGAGAGAAAGAGAGGGATAGTGTCATAGAAATAGGGAGAACGAGGCAGAGAAAAAGCGGGAGAGAGGAGGAGGAAAAATAGAGCGAGAGAAAATAGAGAAATGAATAATTGTTTGATAAATAAAGTAAACGAAGTCTCGATGATGTAATTACCAGAAATAAACTAGTAGTGATATTAGCTATCCGTCTGCCTGCGAAGCGAAAGCAAGTATTTGTACAGTAATGTGTACTATTGACTGTGGCATCGCAGCCTGCAGCTAAATGGCGACTGCGCACTGAGAATCATCTTGTGAGTTGTTCAAATACGACAGGCCGGGACGGAACTTTTAGGCGGGATAGAAATGCCGAGTTGAAAAGAAATCAACGGCGAGAAAAGGCCCGAAAATTGAGAACAACATAGGCCCTTGAAGGACCTCGGCTGGAAGCAGTCAGCGATTCAAAGCTGACTGTCTGCGGCTGGATGAGTGAACAATAACTGATCAAGATTCTACTCGTGAACAGAGTTCCTGGAAACATATTGGCCAGTCTGGCTAAGTGGTTAGGGAAACATTTAGTAAGTAACCTGGTGCACAAATATAATATGTTGAAGTCGGATGGGTCGAAACTCTGAGATATTGCTGATGCTATTAATCCAAACACAATTGATATATTCCACTGTAACATGCTTTTAAACGGAGATAATTTTTGTCACCACAGTTTGTTCATGGCTCTTGCGGTCATGGCTATTGCGGTCATGGCTATTGTGGTCATGGCTATTGCGGTCATGGCTCTTGCGATCATGGCTATTGTGGTCATAGCTATTGTGGTCATGGCTCTTGTGGTCATGGGTATTGTGGTCATGGCTATTGTGGTCATGGCTCTTGTGGTCATGGCTATTGTGGTCATGGCTCTTGCGGTCATGGCTCTTGTGGTCATGGCTATTGTGGTCATGGCTATTGTGGTCATGGCTCTTGTGTTCATGGCTCTTGCGGTCATGGCTATTGTGGTTATGGCTATTGTGGTCATGGCTATTGTGGTCATGGCTCTTGCAGTCATGGCTCTTGTGGTCATGGCTCTTGCGGTCATGGCTATTGTGGTCATGGCTCTTGTGGTCATCGCTCTTGCGGTCATGGCTATTGTGGTCATGGCTATTGTGGTCATGGCTCTTGCGGTCATGGCTCTTGCGGTCATGGCTATTGTGGTCATGGCTCTTGTGCTCATGGCTCTTGCGGTCATGGCTATTGTTGTCAGGGCTATTGTGGTCATGGCTATTGTGGTCATGGCTCTTGCAGTCATGGCTCTTGTGGTCATGGCTCTTGCGGTCATGGCTATTGTGGTCATGGCTATTGTGGTCATGGCTCTTGTGTTCATGGCTCTTGCGGTCATGGCTATTGTGGTCATGGCTATTGTGGTCATGGCTATTGTGGTCATGGCTCTTGCAGTCATGGCTCTTATGGTCATGGCTCTTGCGGTCATGACTATTGTGGTCATGGCTCTTGTGGTCATGGCTCTTGCGGTCATGGCTCTTGCGGTCATGGCTATTGTGGTCATGGCTCTTGTGGTCATGGCTCTTGCGGTCATGGCTATTGTGGTCATGGCTATTGTGGTCATGGCTATTGTGGTCATGGCTATTGCGGTCCTGGCTATAACCTTCCATACAGATTTGAGGTTGAACACATCGTGCCTCACCTAAAAGAGGACAAAACTCTTAAGGACAACCAACCGGCAATAAGGAAGGTTAGTTTTTGAGCGAACGAAGGGAGACAGGACACATTTGAAATTGAAGTGTTGCCATACCCAACTCTACGTCCAATAGTAAATGTTGACAGATGAAGGAAGTAACCGAACCCAGAAATGTGATCTTTTAATGGCAGTTAAGTTACTCTTTAAAGATAACACCCATTTATTTACAATTTATTCAACAAATTGCATCCTTCAATCTTCTAAGCAAATTTTAGTCAAAACCATCTGTAAATAAATTCTCAAAGGCCTACAGGCTGACAGGAAGTTACCGAAACCTCAAACTAGCGTGACATTTTCAGCTTTGTGGGCAGGGCGATAGTGGTTAGAGTGACATCAGCCGTGAGTCGGTGTTGCAACATTCCATGTAAATATAACAGAAATAATTACCATATCTGATTGATAGGAAATTTTACGAGATTGAAGTATGACAGGAATTACTGTGAGATCTGTTTGACAAAAAGTATTCTGAGATTGAAGTATGACAGGATTACAGGAAATAGGAGATTTGATTGGCATAAAGCTTTATGGAATCCAAATATAAATATGAAGAGAATGAAGATGCTATTTATTGAAGCATACACGATATATGCGAAAATAATACAGTAACTATAGTTTCCACTGAGGGGTAATATTTGTTGTTTCTAGTTTATGAATGGATGATATAAACAGGCATATACTTTTGCAATTAACGCTCAACTTCCTCTGCCAATTTTTGTTTATCTTCTTGTGTCGCTTCCGCAGGGTGCATAATTTCAATTTGAGTAGTGCCTTAAAGGATCGCTTTCGTCATATCAAGTGTTTAGATGTACATAATCTGATTTGAATTATATTTCAGATCTCTGCTCTATAGAGTAAGCTTTCTGGCCTTACTGCCCTTGTTTGCCATCTTTCTTATGGGATTCACCAGCCCTTTCTGGATGAAAAAACATTCGGTAAGAAGCACACGACTAGTGTCTCGTGTTATTGTTTTTCACGTACAATGGTAATGGTATGTTTCAGCCCAATGACTGGAGTAGCCAGGCGAGACACAGAATACAAATGAGAAAATAAGAAATGAAATCAACAAAGTGAACATGAATCATGATATGGAGACAGCGAAGAAAGCTATTTTCTCCCTTGGAGAGAGCTCTTTATGATTCTATAACTTAAAAGGTTTATATGAGATGTGGAGATGTAAAGCAGAGACAATGTTAAAGACAGACACAAGGAAAGACCGTGTGAAGGAAACACTACTCCATAATCAAATTACAATTGTTGAGTCCGTCAGCGTGTGTCTCTTTCAACATCAAATGCTTCTATAAGAGTATGTGAAGAAGATGATCGTAGAATTTCATCGAATGTACAATATAAACCTGTAAAATCATCCTCCCAATTTCATTCTGTTGTGTGATAATCGCCCTACAATTTTTTAACATTTTTTATACAAGGTTGTCACTCAACAACAGTCTTCAATGATTTCAACACATCAATGACAGTAGTATTACTTTTATTGGTACATGATCAACGATCCCAAGACTCAGCAGCTGTGGTAACGTGGATGCTAGATTATAGAATAATGAAACTGATAACTACCACACAAATAAAATGTGTCACAAGCATAATGGAAGTCAGCTTGAGAAGTCCCAGCTTTAGAGACAGTGAGACAAGAAAATAATTAAAGATCACAATACAGTAGAGTATATAACGAAGTAAGAAAGGAGTCAGTGATCACCGTACAGTAGAGTATATAACGAAGTAAGAAAGGAGTCAGTGATCACCGTACAGTAGAGTATATAAAGAAGTAAGAAAGGAGTCAGTGATCACCGTACAGTAGAGTATATAAAGTAGTTAGAAAGGAGTCAGTGATCACCGTACAGTAGAATATATAAAGTAGTTAGAAAGGAGTCAGTGATCACCGTACAGTAGAGTATATAACGAAGTAAGAAAGGAATCAGTGATCACCATACAGTAGAGTATATAAAGAAGTAAGAAAGGAGTCAGTGATCACCGTACAGTAGAGTATATAAAGTAGTAAGAAATGAGTCAGTGATCACCGTACAGTAGAGTATATAAAGAAGTAAGAAAGGAGTCAGTGATCACCGTACAGTAGAGTATATAAAGTAGTAAGAAATGAGTCAGTGATCACCGTACAGTAGAGTATATGAAGTAGTAAGAAATGAGTCAGTGATCACCGTACAGTAGAGTATATAAAGAAGTAAGAAAGGAGTCAGCGATCACCGTACAGTAGAGTATATAAAGTAGTAAGAAATGAGTCAGTGATCACCGTACAGTAGAGTATATAAAGAAGTAAGAAAGGAGTCAGTGATCACCGTACAGTAGAGTATATAAAGTAGTAAGAAATGAGTGAGAGATCAATCACCCAACAGTTACAGTAGCTTATATAAAGGAAAAATTAAATTAATTAATTTTTAAAGTTTAATGGCTCAGAATTGCAGCAAAAATAGCAAGTGCCATCATATGGATACCACACGACCTTGAAATGTATGTCAAGGTTATGCACAGACAGAAGCTTTCTATTACGATGAAAGGACTTTTCTCAGACAATTACATTGTCCCGATTTGCATATTCTGATTAGTTTCTTATTACAGGTCTACATTCTATTCTAACCTTATGAACGTCCCTTCATTGCGGCCAGTATAACACAAGACTGAATGTACACGATCGTACAAAATCCGTATGTTTCTAGAAGAAATCGTGTCTTCAAGTATTGGTAATATTACCTCTAATATGTCAATATTCAGGAGCTAACCAATAAGACTTTCAATAAGGTGGGAAATAGTTGGTTTGTACGTGAAATGGTACACTAATTAAGTGTATTAGATGATGCAAAAACAAATAATATTTTAATTAAATGAATTATAGGAGTACACACAGAGAAAACTACTGGTTAATATGTATATATAATTATTTTGATTTGAGTTCCTGAGTTTGTTCTGTGCCATTTGACATTATCATAGTCTTTCAATAATTATAGTTCAAATCTTTTACTCAAGTGCTAGAGATTTAATTAAGATGGGCACTATTACACGATGTTGCAGGTGGACAAATACCGAGGCTACTACAACCAAATAGAGAAAGTTGACGTCAGCATTGGTCTGTGGCGGGTATGTGAAGGTACTGACTACTTTGATATCACGGACTGCACCGTCATTCCTGATGTGACACCCTGTGAGTTGGTCTAGTGTTGATATTGTATAGATTAAACGATATATATTGTATAGATTAAACGATATATATTGTATAGATTAAACGATATATATTGTATAGATTAAACGATATATATTATGTAGATTAAACAATATATATTGTGTAGATTAAACGTTATATATTGTGTAGATTAAACGATATATATTGTGCTGATTAAACGTTATATATTGTGCTGATTAAACGATATATATTGTGCTGATTAAACGATATATATTGTGTTGATTAAACGTTATATATTGTGTAGATTAAACGATATATATTGTGCAGATTAAACGATATATATTGTGTTGATTAAACGATATATATTGTGCTGATTAAAAGATATATATTGTGCTGATTAAAAGATATATATTGTGCTGATTAAACGATATATATTGTGCAGATTAAACGATATCTATTGTGCTGATTAAACGATATATATTGTGCTGATTAAACGATATATATTGTGCTGATTAAACGATATATATTGTGCTGATTAAACGATATATATTGTGCAGATTAAACGATATATATTGTGCAGATTAAACGATATATATTGTGCAGATTAAACGATATATATTGTGTTGACTAAACGATATATATTGTGTAGATTAAACGATATATATTGTGTAGATTAAACGATATATATAGTATAGATTAAAATATATATATTGGGTAGATTTAACGATATATATATATATATACATACATATAATATATATATATATATATATATATATATATATATATATATATATATATATATATATATATATATATATTGTGTAGATTAAACGGACAGCCGTCGAACACTGCAGTATCTCACCTTTTTGACACTGCCTGAATTTCGTTCAAGTACGAGTTTTCATTCCTTCAAGATTGATTATTATACTTTCATTTAAGATCTTGCTTTTCGTCTCCTCTTAATTTCATTCCGATATCTCGAGATATTCGAACTCGAGTTATTCCCCTTATGTCTTTTGGCGTGTGTTGAGGCTGCTAAGATGGGGACTACAGTTACCTTTCTTTGTTTGGGAGATTAGTTAGTAATTCGGATGATCCCACTGGCATGGGCGGTTGAGCAATTGTGGATTTTAATTTGTTTGCAGTCATACCGGGGCCTTCCATAACCATAATCATTCGAACTGTTTTATGTTTCTGTCGATTAAAATTGTATTTTACATTAAGCTAAGATCTGAAATTTAATAGCATGTCAATATTTGTGAAACATTAGTAGGTGCACGATATTTTAGCAAAATGCTACAGACAAATCCATAAGGTATTTTAATATATTTAACGGAGATTAAAAGCATTCTTCTTTCATTCCTCATTTGCCTTTCAGCGTCGAGGGGAGATATAATGTGCGGTCTTTTGCTCATCTGTTCGCATGTGCTGCTATTATGCTTCCTAGTGTTTCTAATATTCCGTCAATCCATATTTTTCGCGGTCGACCCTTGGGTCTGGTGTTCTCGCAACGTTTATTGAGGGATCATTGTGTTGTGTTTGGATCTATCTACCTTATCACGTGGCTAAACCATTGTATCTGTTGTTTCTTCTTGTATTATTATGGATTATTATTTTGGATTATTCTTAGCGTTTTTCTCAGTTCTTAATTTCTGATCTTGTCTCGGGCTGCTTATTGTCATTTGTCTAACACGTTTCATCCCCGTAGAGGTTTTATTTTTCTAATTGTTCTTGCATCTAGGGTCCAGGACTGGCAGCACAACGTTGGAATGAAGATTGTATTGTAGAGTGCCCGTTCTGCCTCTAGAGTTAATTTCTATTGAAAAATAGTGATGATAGCCGTCCATTGATTTGACAAGCTTTGTTGCATCTCGAGTCTATTTCTGCTATTTTTGAATTTTCGTTTGTCACTAGACTTCCTAGAGCATCCATAGCTCAGTGGTTAGTGAACTGGACTACAAAGGACGAGGGGTAGGGTTCGATCCCAACCGACGGCTTCCGGGTTCACCCAGCCTTAAATGGGTACCGGATTTTTTTCTGGGAAAGTAAAGCAGCACGGGCGTAATACCGACCACATTACCCCAAAAATCATGTGCTGAAGGTCTGTAAAATATATGGTCACTAACACCATATTTCCCTATACGCCACTTGGCGTGACGGGGGTACTTTACTTTTTTTTTACTAGACTTCCTAGGTATTTAAATTCCTCTACTTGTTTTAGTTGTTTGCTTTCTATAGGTATGTTGATACTCTGTTTCTCTTTTGCAATATTCATGACTTCTGTTTTGGTGAGAAGAGTTTAGCTAAGAAGAGTAATGAAAACGTTCTGAAAGAGGCTAAGAAAAAAAAAACAGCTAATTTCCAATATTAGGAAGAAACAATAATACTTTTTTGGGGCCATATAATGAGAAGGAAACAGGTGGAATATTTTGTAACAACTGGAAAAATCGAGGGACGAGAGATAGAGGGAAGCAAAGAGAAAAGTTACCAGACAGCTTAAGAGAATGCTTTGGAAGAAGGTCAACAACGGAAATGACAAATAACTGTCGAGATCGACAGTTGTGGAGAAACATGTCACCTAGCCAGCAGGTACGGTATTTGATGATGATGATGTTTTGGTGATGTTAATTTTCATAATGTATTTTATGCTTCACTGTTGAGCCTATTTAAATGTTCTTGTATATCTTCAATTGTTCCATGTATTAGTGCCCGATCGTCTGCTAATAGAAGCTGGCTGATCTCCTCTGTCTCTGATGGATTAGCTAACTTGCATATAGATTCCATGTATGTAATAACCAGTAAAGGGGGTGGGGGGGATAGTACGCACCCCTGTCATACACCTGATCTAACTGCGAAGTGGTCTGTGTAACCTTCTGCTCTTCAGGCTGTGCAAGTGCCGTTGATGTAGAGACTTTTAATTAGGTTGATTAAATGTTGGCCTACTCCTTAAGTTTTTAGTATCTCCCACAGTTGATCTCTGTTTACTCGGTCGAATGCTTTGTCTTGGTCAAGGAAAGCTATGTACACATTTTAATTGTGTAATGTCGTCTTTACATCTAGCTGTTTTAAGGTGCATAGAGCGTTAGTACATCCTCTGTTTTTGTTCGGAACCCCAGTTGAGAAACGCTTAACCGTAATTCTCATATTGGTCTCAATATTTTTTTAAAATTATTATTTTGGCGTATAACTTTCCTACATGGCTGAGTATGGATATACCTCTATTTTGATTACAGTCTCTCTTGCTACCTTTAATTTCCTATATTGATATGATGATTGCCTGTTGCCAGTCTTATGTTGCTTCTACATTGGTGCCTTACTGCATTAAATATTCTGTGCAGCCATGTAATTCCTGTTTCTCCTGCTGCTGCTATTATATCTACTGGTATGTTATCCCCTATGCTTTATTTCTTGGTGCATATTTGATTACGTCTTCAATTTCCTCTTTTGTAATGTTGGGTTCAATGTCTGTGCATTCTTATGTGGTTTTTGTTGTGTTATTGATAGTTTCATGTTTAATCATCATCATCATGTACCCTGCCGGTTGGCGTAGGCGATCATGTCCCTCCACAATCTTCTATCTACAGTGCATCGTATCAGTTCTGTTGTTGACTGTTTTCCATGCCATGACACCAAGCTTTCCAGTATTTTCTCTCTTTGTCGTCCGCGATCTCTCTTTCCTTTTATTTTGCCAGTTGTAACCAAGTGTTCCAACTTTCCTCTTCTCATGATGTGCCCGAAAAATGATGATTGCTTCTTTCTGATGTTTTTTAAGAGCTCCCTTTTTGTGTTGGCCTCTTTAGAACTTCATGTTTAATAGGTCTTCAAAATATTCTTTCCATCTCTGTTACATATGTTGGTTATTTGATATAGGCTGCGCGTCTTTTGTAATTTATGAGCTCAGTAGGATCGTGGTTTTCTTTTCTTGCTCTTGTTGCTTTTTCTGCTTTGTAGAAGTCTATTGTGGGTGTCTTGAAGACCCTGTTCATATTTTGTCCGAAAACTGTCCATGTGTTTAGCTTCTTTTGTCAAAATGTTAACTTTTATTTTCCGGACTAAGGCATATATGTCATATTCTTCTTGGTTCTTCTTCTTCTCCCTCCAATTTTTAAACAGGTTCTTATTTTCCTTAATTGCTTCTCTAATTGAATCGTTCCACCATGGGGTGCTCTTTTCTCTTTCTTTTGTCCTTAGTTTGTTCCACATACTGTTTTTGAGATGTTTATTACTGTTTTTTAAACTGCTTCCCCTCTTTTTCTTCCGTGTTTATTTCATTAAGGAGTTTCTTGAATTCCTTTGTTAGTTTTTCTTTTGGGTTTCCTTAATTCCTGATTTTTTAATTGTTTATTATTTGTATTGTTTGTTCTTTTTGCATCTTTTGTTTCTTTGCGTAACTTCTCTTTGTTTTTGGTTGTCTGAGTGTAATCCAACAGTTTTAGGGTATGTGTCGTCTGTAATATTAGGGACAGCTCTGCTGTCGGTTACTCTTTTCTTGTTCTGTTTTCTTGTTAGCATAAAATATATTTGGGTTCTACATGTTGCATCGTTCCACTTGAACCAGGTGTATAACTTCGACTCTTTGTGTTTGAAGAATGTGTTGGTAATAAAAATCTTTTTGATTACATAATTCCAGCAGTCTATTTCCATTTTTATTTATTTCAGCTGTCTTACCGAGAAAAGGTTCCAGGATATTTCTGTACTTGCTATTGCGTTTCCTAAGCCTTCCATTAAAATCTTCCATCACTAACATGTCATCACTTTTATCATTCTTATTGACAATTTCATTTAGTGTCTCATAGAATTCTTCGCTGTCCTTTTCATTGTTGTTAATTTGTGCAGTGTCCAGGAAACAGTAATACTAAGTCAAGGCGACATCAAACCTATATTAATCACTTTAAGAGATTGTCCACTATAATCAGTTCAGAAATTCGCGTATCTTGGATCCACAATTACGCTAACCACTTCTCTTGATGATGAAATAAACAGCCGAATTGGTAAAGCAGCTACGACATTCGGCAAACTTACAAAAAGAGTCTGGAGCACCACGCAACTAACACTGAAGACCAAGCTCTTAATATATCAAACGTGTGTGCTTAGCACACTATTATATGGATCTGAAACCTGGACAACATACTTAAATCAGGAAAAAACTAAATGTCTTCCACATGCGATGTCTCCGCAGAATAATACACATCAAATGGCAGGACAAAATAACCAACTTAACTGTCCTGCAACGTGCTAAGACCCCAACAATCATGTCGATGCTTAGATGTCGAAGACTAAGATGGCTGGGGCATGTCCAGCGAATGGAATAAAAACGCATCCCCAAGCAAATACTATATAGTGACTAATACACGGAAAAAGACAAATCGGCAGACCTAAACTACGATATAGAGATATCTGTAAATCATCTCTGAATGACTTGACCCTCTATGAAAATGACTGGAAACATCTGACAAGTGATCGCACATCATGGAGAGCATGTATAAGGAATGGCATATCATCATTTGAGACTGTGCTAAGGCAAAACTTAGAAGAGAAAAGACTCATGAAAAAGGATGTAAAACACTGTGGATCAGTGGGCCTGATTTATTCATTCTGTTGCCGTGTCTTTTTGTCAAACATTGGTAGAATTAGCCACGAGAGAAGCTGTTCGACAAAACCAAAACCTCAGAAAAAAAATACACAATAGCCTCCACTAGACCGTCTGACATGACGAAGGGGTCATATATCTATCTATCTATTGACCTTTCGAGCCGTAACCGGCCCATAGGGCGTAGACCAAGATACACCTTCTCCTATATGAATTTTTGTTCTAGCAGTTTTCTTTTAAAGATATTTTATCAAATCTCGCCATCTGTCTCTGTTCTGTGCAAGCAGTTCTATCTCATTGAGGGAGCCGATTCCTGCTGCTCTTGCCTCTCTCATCAATGTTCTTCTCAGTGTCTCCCTGGGTCTTCCTCTTTTTCTTTTACCTGTTGTTTCCCATATGAGGGCTTGCTTTGCTATTCGATTATTATCTCTTCTCATCACATGTCCAACGTATGACCATCGTCTTTTCTTTATTACTGAAGATATTAGTGGTTGATTGGCGATTTCTCTAATTTCCTCGTTTGTTTTGAATTCGTTCCATTCTATACCAAGTATTTTCCTTAGACATTTATTTTCGAATGCGTTCAACTTTGTTTCTATATCTCTTGTTGTTTTCCAGCTTTCACACGCATACGTAAGGGTTGATAGTACATTTGATTTGAATAGCCTAAGTTTTGTGTTTGTGCTAATGAGTTTTGATTTCCACAACTTTTCAAGGCTTCTGAAAGACATTGCTGCTTTAGCCAGTCTGATTCTAATTTCTTTGCTCGTATCCCCTTCTCGATCAATGTGACTTCCAAGATAGATGAAGTGATCGATCTCTTCTACTGGTTTGTTTTCCATGTATATTTTGTCACTTGTTGGAATTAAACTTTTCATGACTTTAGTCTTTTCATGATTGACCTCAAGCCCAATTTCTGTCATCATTATGCCTACTCCTTCACGGTGTTTTCCATCTTCCCTTCCAGAAAAAACTACTATTTTATTATCAATAGATCTCCTACCTGTTCCAGGCCAGCGCATTTCGCTTAATCCTAAAATATCTAGATCGTATCTGTCCATCTCGCTCGCGACCTGTGCATGTTTCGTCGGAGCGGCCATTGTTCGCACATTCCAGAATCCTATTTTTGTTGTTGTTTTAGGGCCGAAAAAACTATCACTACTATCTACTGCTAATTTACACATTCTGTATCAGGTCTACGTTTCATTAACAACATCGTTTTTACGATAGCGGCTTGTTAAACCTCTGATCAACGGTTCTATACCAAGCCGGAGAAAATATATACTTGGTACATAAATCTGTATGTATGTTGTTTTTCGGTCGTCTTCAAAGGAGAAAGACTGATGCATTAAAAGGATCTGGCTTATAAACACCATTCTTAAAAAGATATTAAAATACCATAGCCACGTCAAAAGTCATAGCGGACTTGGGGGAAAAAAAAACTATAATAGAAGATGTGGTTCATTGGCAACGCATCGGGGCATACCAAGAAGACGATGGTTTCAAGATATCAAAGAGATCTTGGACATGACCAGAAAAAAAGTGAGAGATCTGACTAGAAATAGAGATTCTTTCAGACGAGCTTTTGTGAATGCAACGTTCTGTAAAGGACATGAGACCTAACGATGATGATGGTGATGGTATGTCATCTATGCTATGTATGGATGTGTGGCGAGTGTTTCTGGAGGCAAACGTCCTCAATTTCTATGAAGGTCAGTGTTAGTTTAACTTTCGCAGAAGACGTGTTTTCGACTCAGGTTATATGTATATTGCTATTGGTTATTATTAAAGGCTTATTTATTGTGAATGTATGTTAAAGCTTGTTTAACCTTTCCAGAAACAATTATTTCAGTCCCTATGTATGTAACGTTTATGACGAGCAATCCCATAAGTTTATCACCTCTAGCATATTTGCGTATCATTGACGTGCACATGATTCATTCTACATATTTTGACCACATATTCGGACCACATATTTATCATAGTTTTGTGTACTTTGCAGAGTTTCACATGAAGGAACATTTTGAAAGAATTAGTGTTAATATAATCTTTTATTAAAATTACTTTGTTATTTTTTCTGCGTTTTCATACATACTTATTAGTTTCCTGTTTTGAACGCAATAATAAGAATATACGTGAATGGCTTACTGATATTTGCATTTATAGTTCTCGTCTATTTCAATGTGCGATTGTTGCAACAATACTATTGCCAGTGTTGGCACGTCTATTTGTATCTGTTTATATGTTAAATATTTCCGGATTTTAGCCGGCAGTAAAATATAAACAGGTCTAGACACGTGATAAGAAAGAAAGATCAAAACATAAAACAACGAACATTCATAATCGTTGTTATTGTTGTTGTTTTTTTTCGTTCGCCAGCTTTTACCTCTGAGGAAGTCCCTAGAGACTAGGAACTCAATTTTGCGTGTTAATCCGTTTTTCCCTGGCAGCCGTGTGCACAGGGGTCCCTCGCCGCACAGGCAGATAACTCCGACTTCGGAGGTACTCATATTTTTTCCGTCGACGAGTAAATGACGTTTCAAGCCGGGCCTCGCTGTTGAGACCAGGGGTGGTTGCCGCAGAGAGAAATCATAGATAGAAATCCCAATTGGTGCAGCCGGGATTTGAATTTAAAACCTCTCTGTCTCGAGGCCAGCGTTTTGCCTCGAGACCAACCAGTCCCCCATAATCGTTGTGAGAACACCAGAAAAACGATTAAGTAGCGGAATATTAAAAACACCAATAAACATAACAGCTGTAGAAGCCAACTGAAGAGCAAACGACTGCAAATTATATCCCCCCTCGACGCTGAAAGGCAGGTGAGAAAGGAAAGAAGTAAATGATTTTAAGGAATTAACAGAATATGACATTAGCGTTTGATATTTTTAAAAATCTAATAGGAAGTAGTAGCTGTGATTGCTATTTCCATCTCAAAATCTACTCCCCAGACTTTGTTGTCTGTCAGGCTATGCTGTGCTTGTCGCTCATTTTTACCGTCTTCTCGCTGATCTTTGGGTTGTACGAGAACTGCGCTACTCGTTACGACATGGAAGAAGGCAACGAGGTCAGAACCAAACGACCAGAAATGAACGCTGTAATGAGTGGTAAGACATGTCACCAAGAACAGTTGATGTGACGTATGTTTTTATCTTGTTTAGGAAACACATCTCATTTGAAAATTTTGTAAATTATTAATGATCACCTGCATCATCTTCATCTACAATATTATCTAATCAGGTTAAAAATAGATGAAGATAGAATGTAAGAGCTGCTAAAGATTAACCAAAGTTAACTGATGATATCAGTGTGAACAAACCAGAGCTGACAACAATCATACTCCACCATCATCATATGGTCATTGGAACAAGTAAGTAAGGGTCGATAAAGACAGGAAAACCTGGCTTTTAAAAAACGAAATGATCAAACTGGATCTGATCGAAAGGAACAAATATCGGAGTCGTCCGCAAAACAGTTAGTGAGTGATCATGATGGATATCACGTGATACCATTGTTTGTTCATGTTTCTCCACTTGTTTAGTAGTTTTGTTGTTGCCAGTATAAGTTATCAAATCCATAAACAGGAAGCAACCAGAAATGGAAAATGTAAAACTGAAATAAACAAAAGAATAGGAATGACAAAAAGTAATTTTAATGCCATGAAAAGTATACTAACATCAAAACAAATAACAAGGGGTTAAAAAAACTAAGAATAACAAAATGTTATATCTCCTCAATATTCCTGTATGGTGCAGAAACATGGTCATTAGACAAGAAAACATATAGAAAATTGAAGCCTTTGGAAAGTGGATTTTTAGAAGAATAGGCATAACTGGATGGAAAGAAAAGAAAACAAATGATAAAGTTTTAAAATTACTACAAATTAAAAGAGAACTACTAAACACAGTTAGAACAAGAGAAATGAAATTTTTGGGGCACATTAAAAGACACAAAAGCCTACTAAAAGTAATATTGGAAGGGAAAATACAGGGTAATAGAGGCAGAGGCAGACCAAGATTAACATGGACAAGTAACATCAAAAGATAGACAAGTCAGCCAATGACAACCTGCACCATCAAGGCAGAAGACAGAAATAGCGCTGCATGGTAGCCAATCATCGATGCGGAGACTGCACTCGATGATGATGAAACAGGAAGCATATCATAGAAAACACTGACCTAGAAGAAACTGCGATTAAACCTCATGGAGGA
Source organism: Megaustenia siamemsis (assembly GCA_032433765.1). Taxonomy (NCBI): domain Eukaryota; kingdom Metazoa; phylum Mollusca; class Gastropoda; order Stylommatophora; family Ariophantidae; genus Megaustenia; species Megaustenia siamemsis. The sequence goes on along the minus strand of JAVIAB010000092.1, from coordinate 42,938,408 downwards.
AACACGTGATTGTCTTCAGGAAAATCCAGCAAACATAAACTTTGATAAACATAGAATTATGAAACCAGTCAAATACCAGTGGATAAAGAGATACAACGAAGACGATGGCGCTGGATAGAACACACACTGCTGAAGCCAACTGAGAATATTACGCAACATGCCTTTTTTGGAATCCCTAGGGGAAAAGACAAAGTGGAAGACCAATAAATTCTTTGAGAAGACAGACACAAGCAGAGATGAAGATGATGGGGAAGACATGGAATGATCTTAAAAGAATGGCAAGAAAGAGAACGACATGGAAAGTGTTTTTGGAAGACCTATGCTCCACAGGGAGCTGAAAGGTAGAAGAAGAAGAAGATTGGAGCTGCTGTGATAATATCATTGTGTGTGTACCTGCACATTTATTTCTTTACAGTGCTCTGGTCGTAAGACACATGGATTTTAATTCTATGTAATTAAGATGATCATCAGTAAGCAGAGTGTTATATAAATGTATAACATTAGAATAATATCTGTGACTACTACGTTGTTACCATTCTCTGTTAGCGCATGTTCGGCGACGGCTAATGAGGTCAATCGGCGTCACGAAGGACTGCATTGCCATCATTCTCTGTTGATAGGTGATGGATAATGAGGGCAACTCGGGTGTTGAAACATGAATTACATTTTCTGTTAGAACTACAGCTACCTATAGTATTAATAAGGCCCACGGTTTGAAGTGAATCAACCAAAGTTTGATACGTTTTCAGCTTTTCGAGTACGGGCGGTTGTGTGTAAATTGACGTCAGATGTCTATAGCTCGCATAGCTGTGACGTCGCAAACTTCAGGTGATTACTAGATTTCCCTCTCAGCCCATAAGCCTTTGCACACCTATAGATTGCTGTGGTCAGAGTGAACACGACGGCGGTTATTAGGTCACTCGGTGACAAAAAAAGACATTGGCACCAATCTCTATTAGCCGTTATATTAGAGGAAGTGGCTGGTAAGGTCTGAATTATTTAGTGTAGTACTACAGGCATTGAAGGCACTAAATTACAGTAGTGAATTGATGACATTTCTAATTTAATCTTCTCAAAATCCTCATCATGTATATTATTTTATATTAGCATTCTCAGTAATTAAATCCAAAAATGCGAATTTGTAAAAATGTGACATTTCAAAATGTTAAACACATTGTTATTTCATGGCAGGTTTGTTTGGTCTTACTGGTGTTTGCATGTATGGGACATCGATCATTGAAGCTGCCAGAAACGATCAAGGGGCAGTTCACTGGGCGTTTCCTGTCACTGCTGCTTCGGTAACTGGAGTCATTGTCTGTGGCATTTTGATGGCTGTTTCTAATCCCATACATACGGTAGGCGATCTTGGTAAATCCTTACACACGTTTTGTGCTCAAAATCTATACGTATATAAAATATGATAGTGGCAAACTTCGCGCAAGAGATATCTCGCCAAGCCAAGATATCACCACGTGACTTTAACAAATGCTCATTGATCCGTGACAAAGTTCACTCAAAAGGTATGTTCTTTCATGACCAAGCAGTATTTCTAAACATGAATACCATACAGAAGACATTTCAAAATTCAAACCTAAATAACAGCATGCCCTCACAAAAAAGAACACAAAGAAAATATATTATCTCGCAAAGACAGTACTGGAAGTATGCATTTATACACACTTTTATAAGGTTTCTTTCTGTAGGCAATAATATATCTTTTATCATTATATATTACTAAAATTTGTTTGCAATATATATATTTTTATTAACTATATTAACTAGCTAATGCGATATAGTTTAACTCAATAATATAATATACGTTAATGTAGAAATATACATAATATGTATTTCATTTATAAGATTTATCTGGAAAGACACATCCACTACAGTTGTAGACTTTTTACGTTTAATGCTAATCTCTAATAGAAATATTTAAATTAGAAAGTGGAAAAATTTAGTAACATAACAAATCAATGTTATGATAAAAGAAAAATGTATCCATATTTAACTTGACATAGTTCGATCCTTTATATTCTTCGCTACTTTCTAAGTTGTGCGACATTTTCCAGTGCGCTAACATGCGATGAGATCAATATATGGTAATTAATTTACTAATTACAAGACTTCACTCAAACACAACGGTCTTTAATTTAGAAGATTACATTGGAATATTTGTAAAACACCAGTCATGAGTTTTGCTCTCGCAAACAGTAACAGTTTCCTTTTCCGATTGATGCGATTTCTGTAGGTGGGATTTAAACACCACAACATTTTTTCTTCTTGGAACACAATAACATAAATGTTGGGCATTGAAATCATATATGGTCTGGAGGTGCAGGTGTCGTAGAGAAGTAAATAAGTAGGAGTTAAAATAAATCGCTACATAAACAATAATCCGAGAGACAATCAAACCCATGCTTTAACATTTCTAAATGTATGACGTTAAGAATTATTTTTTTTTTACAAGGGAAACAGTAAAAATAGCATGATCGTAAAACGGTATAGTAATAAAGGAATGCGAACATTCAGAAAGGAGTGAATGAAAAATGAAGAGGAAATAACTGGTTGAACATACATTGACACTGAGTTGTGGACCACATGACAGTAAAGAATCTAAAGTTGAAGGTTGCTATAAAGATGTTGATGATTTGTTCGCCCAATAATTAGAAAGAGAGTAGGTCTGCCTATGTCTATGGCATGGCTCTATCTGCAAGACTAAAAGACAGATGGGATGAAAAATCCACCCGTCAACGATACCTGGCTCAAATATTGAACGATAATAGGCTAGTCCATAATACACTAAGGATTGATTCTTCAGCATAGGCTGTATCCAGAACGAGGAAATTATACAATTAATAACTGTGACTGTTGATTGTCCACACTTAGAGCACCCACGAAACTTTGTCTACATGACACCCGAGTCGCCGTAAACTAGCGACACAACGAATCTACGCCCAAACCGGGTGCTAGTTAGAAGAAGAAATTGTTGATTCATCAGTATTAGAACAAATTATGTTACACAAACCTCCATCTGTTTCAATTATGATTTTTACATTGAGTCACTAAGACAGACTTAATTATTTTCGGTCCAAAAAATAAGCTGCTACTCCTTTTAAATCTACTACTGAACTGATTAATGGGTGCAGAAACAAGCAGCAATCTTTGCTGTTAGCAAGAATGTGATTCAAAATAATCAATATCAATCATGTGCACATATTCAATTGATTATTTTTTTGTGTGATAGAAAATAAACGTGTCCTAATGAGCATAAATAAGTATAGATTCGTACAAAATGCAAATGTCAACCCTAATTGCTATCATTCTCTAGCTGACCCCATTAAGGTCTTTACATACGGCAACCAGATCGTAAACGAACGTCTATTTTGCTTATTTATTTTCATCTAGGCATCAAAACTGAGACAAATATTTTGCAGTTCCTGTATTGTTGTGCCACTATTGTTCTTATTTCTCTCGTTTCATCGAATTCATTTTCTTGTGTTGTGATACTTTACAAGATCATATGTTCTCAATTCGGCACGCCATGTTGCATATCGAAACCTTCATTGGTCTTGTTCTCAAAATTTGTATCACTCACCTCAACATTCTTCATACTTACTCTTTGTCTAGTACAGTTTTACAAGTTGATGTCTACGAATCAGTCTTCGTTTCCACTCTCCGTTCAATAGTTCGTTGTGTCAAAGTACAGATTTTTATTTATAACATATTACAATTTTTCTTTAGCAATGAATTTCATTTTGAGATTAGTTCGTATGCTGATTTCGACATGAATTAATCATTTTAACTTTCTGATTACTTTAATGTCATTGTTTATTTAAATCTAATTACACTATTTTTTAACCTATATTTTTTCCCCTAACTATTTCAAAACATTAACCAATTTCTTTCTCTTCTTGAATTTAAACACATTGTATGCGATAGGGAATTTCTAGATTTGGCTTGCAACCCTTCATGTACTCTTTTAATATGCGTACATTTAACGGATGTTTCTCTGCTTTTAACATGTAAAACACAGTAATCACACAAGCATTGTCTTCACGGCAAAACATTATGTCAACCGTTTACCTTCACAACATACCTCTGCTAAATATTAATGTTTTCACAACATACCTCTTTCTACTATTAGCATCCACAATCTAATTCTTCTGAACTTTAGCCGTCACAACATAATTCTACTTAACATTAGCTCCTCTTCACAACAACAATCTCCACAACTGAATTCTGCTCAACATTATTCTTTACAACGTAACTACTCGTATTCCCAACATCACCTCCAAAGTACGAATGTTACTTTTTGTAAAAATTACAATTGTGTAGACTGTAGAATTAGACTATTAGTACATAAAAAATAACTATTGTATAGACAGAAAACTACTAGTACATAAAAAATAACTATTCTATAGACAGAAAACTACTAGTACATAAAAAATAACTATTCTATAGACAGAAAACTACTAGTACATAAAAAATAACTATTGTATAGACAGAAAACAACTAGGACATAAAAAATAACTATTGTATAGACAGAAAACTACTAGTACATAAAAAATAACTATTGTATAGACAGAAAACTCATCATCATCATTGAGTGCCGTCTCCGCAACGAAGGTTGGCTACCATGGAGCGCCATTTTGCTCTATCTCTTGCTTTGATGGTGCAGGTTGTCATCGGTTGATTTGTCCATCTTTTGATGTTACTCGTCCATGTTAATCTTGGTCTGCCTCTGCCTCTTTTACCTTGTATTTTCCCCTCCAGGATCACTTTCAGTAGGCTGTTGTGTCTTTTAACATGGCATAAGAATCGCATTTGTCTTGTTCTAATTGTGTTCAGAAGTTCTCTTTTCATTTTTAGTTGTTTTAAGACTTTGTCATTTGTTTTCTTTTCCTTCCATCCAATTCTACCTATTCTTCTATATATCCACATTTCAAAGGCTTCAATTCTCTGTTCTGTTTTCTTGTCTAATGTCCATGTTTCTGCACCATATAGGAATATTGAGAAGATGTAACATTTTGCTATTCTTAGTTTTAGCTCTGGTGTTATTTGTTTTGATGTTAGTATGTCCTTCATGACATTAAAATTACTTTTTGCCATTCCTATTCTTTTGTTTATTTCAGTTGTACATTTTCCATCACTGGTTATAGTATGTCCAAGGTAGTTATAGTTCTGAACTGTCTCAAGGTCTATTCCTTCAATTTTGATATCCACTTGTGGGTTTTGAATATTTTCTTTGTTTATGATCATAGTTTTAGTCTTTTTGATATTCATATCTAGTCCATATTTTTTGCTTGTCGTGTTTATTTCATTAAGTAATTGTTGTAGGTCTTTAGGATTTTCTGCTAGTAGTACAGTATCGTCAGCATATCTTAGGTTATTGATTATCTTTCCATTAATTTTTAAATTAGACAGAAAACTACTAGGACATAAAAAATAACTATTCTATAGACAGAAAACTACTAGTACATAAAAAATAACTATTCTATAGACAGAAAACTACTAGCACATAAAAAATAACTATTCTATAGACAGAAAACTACTAGTACATAAAAAAAAATAACTATTGCATAGACTGTAGACTAATAGTATATAAAACACAGTACTATTGTTTAGTAAAATTAAGGTAAAGAGCCCCGTCACGCTAAGTGGGGTATAACGAATTGGTGTTTGTGACCATCATTTTTATAGACATTCGGCACATCATTTTTAGAGTAATGTGGTCTGTATTACGCCTGCGCCGCTTTACTTTCCCAGAAAAGCTATTTATGGAAGCCGTCGAACCATACTTATACATACATATCGAACCCAACCCTTGTTCTTTGTAGTCCAGTACACTAACCACTGAACTAGCGGGCTCCCACTATTGTGCAGTTTAGACTACTAAACGCTAACAAAGACTAATATGAGTCAACCAACGCTATAGGTGAAAACTTATTTACCTGTTCTGAAAGTGTGTTTTCTTTCTGCCTCATCTATTCGGCGTTTCTAAAGAAAAAGGCCTAGAGTTATAATTCCGCAGCCACCACCATTTTAATAAGCTACTGTTTTGTGAAGACATCGATTGTCTTAACAGAAAACACTTCTCACAACAGTAGTCTTTGCAGTAGTATTCTTTAAAGCCGACACTTTTAGTTTTTTCGCGGATATCGAACAATTTACTACAAAGACATGAATAGTCTTCCCAATCCTTATTTTACCAAACAGATCACACCCACTATGTAAAACTGTACACACATTTTTAATTATTTTCACAAATCTAGTGAGATAAAAGAAACAGACCAAAGACTAATTTATAAGTAATATGTTTATGGACGTAAATTTGACTCTACTTTTACAGACGTCATTTCCAGAGGTGTCAATAATATATTTTCATGAAAGTTATATAAAAAGTATACATATATATATCATCAAAGACTCTATTAAATGAACTGAATCAGTTCATTCCATGAATTTTGTCATTTAAAATAATGTTGCAGAAAAGTCTCTTGCATCTGTCCTTGTTGCGTGGTGAATTGTTATAAAAGTAGTGTCTTCCGGTTGTAACAGATCAGTAATATTATTGCTCAAAACTTGTATCTCATCATCATCATCATCATGCGCCATACCGATTGGCGTAGGCGATCATGTCCTTCCACAATCTTCTATCTACAGTGCATCGTATCAGCTCTGCTGTTGACTGTTTTCCATGCCATGACACGAAGCTATCCAGTATTTTCTCTCTTTGTCGTCCGCGATCTCTCTTTCCTTTTATTTTGCCAGTTGTAACCAAGTATTCCAACTTTCCTCTTCTGATGTGCTCGAAAAATGTTGATTGTTTCTTTCTGATGCTTTTTAGGAGCTGCCTTTTTGTGTTGGCCTCTTTGAGAATTTTCTCATTGGTCTTTTTGGCTGTCCAGAAATCTTTCAACATCCTTCTGAGAAATATCATCTCTGTGACTTGTATCTCAATTGTTTTTAAAAGCAGTACAGTGGCCTATACGTTTCACAGTTAATATTTTAAGAAATTCTAAATATGTTAATGTTTAGCTTCGCACATTACAGTTTTTTCGTACAATTTTTTTTACAAGTGGTCAGAAACTGTCATTCCTATTTTATAATTAGAAGATAATTTAGAAACAAATAAAAAATCAAGTTACTTTCCTTTTTTTTAGATGAAGGTGAATAAGTATACATATTTCTATATGTTAATCTATGATTCTATGTACAATGTTTCTGTTACAGGCAACACCAAGCTACCCCGGGCAGATTATGAGCTTGTCCCGACAAAACTCTCTCAGAGTCCGAGAGTCGAACATTCAGGATCGACTAGTCATTGCCAGTGAAGCAGTCATCCAGCCTCCAGGTGCTCAAGCATCTGGAACCATTTACGGAGTTACGGGAAGCAACTTTGAAGACAAAGATGCTTCTTTCCTTAAGCGAAGCGAATCGTGTCTCAGCTCCCATATGTCCTCTCCAGACATTTTCACAGCAACTTCACAGGACCCATGTTTTTCTTACAGCTATAGAAACACGCATGTTGTGGAACCGCACGATATACACGCACGTGCTTACGATCATGCGCGAAGACAGGCGTTCAAGCAACAGCTCCAGAATAAAGCAGCTCAGAGACGATCGTGGCATTTTGATGACAGAAACGGAGCATACATTGTCACGGATCTTATCAATAATAGACCAAGTGATTCCTCGCCGACACAAGTCAAATCCATGAGAGAGACAGACGGGGTAAAGCCGCCTGTACCGCCAAGGAGGGACAAACTGACAAACTCTAAACGCTTGTCTGTGACGGAAGTCTCGACGACGACAACACAAAATGAAGTAAATGATTTAATGCTTGTGGATGATCCGGTTGTAACAGCTCCAGGTAAACTAGAGCAAAATGCAAATACAATGACGAGAGCCGACGTGTGTGTAGTTAAAAGAAATACAAACCCATTTATAGAAGATAATGCTGCGGGCACGTCTCAAATACTAAGCGATCTTCAACACAGCACTCTCAACAATAGTTCCTGGGACAGTCAGCCTTGGCCCGACCCACCAGCAGAATGCGAGATGATAGGACAAACAGCACCAACAGTGCCTACCAACAGTAACACAACGTCAGATAGGCCTTCGTCGAGTCCTCTAACTTTCCAGCTAAAAACTGTCCCTGAAAGCCTTCAGTATCAGCCACAGAATTACACAAATCATCCTAGGAAACAAGATCCGAACGATGCATCAAAAATTACATACAGTTCGTTAAAGTCCAACGACTCCCACGCCAAGCACAAGAGCAACCATTCAGACAGTCACCACAGACATAACAGAAACTGCGCCGGTAAGAGCACCCCTCCTTTGGAACCTCAAGTGCCCATAATGCAAGAGTATGACAATCCGCTCTTCAAATCCCAACCTCCGGACGGAGATCGACTTCTGACTCTTGGAGAGAACTTTTCTTTGCAAATTTGTGAGTCGACATCCTTCGTTCATCCCTCACCAGAACAGCCTCCGCCGTCCTCATTTTATACTGCTGTTAATGCAAACAATAACGATACATCCTCAAACAGGCGCCACAATACTCACCACTCTTGTAATCCTATTCTGGAGAACTGTGAAAGCACAAAACAATCTTCTCCCCATTTATCCCTTGAAAAGAATCGGGATATTGCACCCCCGGCCTACAGCAGATTTAACAACAGGAGAACTGAGGATACCCCGAAAAAGCACTCAGCTCCAAAGGAAAAATCAAGACCTAGCAACAAGCAACATCAGAATGGTATAGTCAAATCTCGTCCCAGACAGGTGAAGCGGGAACACCAGCAGAGACGTAACGGGCATCCCGAAGCTGGCAACCAACACCAGTCGCCATCCTGCCCACATGTAGTCCAGTACGGCTCCAGCCCGAATCTTACCAGCAAATCGCCAAGACTCGGGAGACGCAGGCCAGACAGTGTTGGACCGGAAATTGTGTACGGCCTGAGTGACTGCAACAGAAACGTCGGCATCCGAACTAAAACTCCGGAACATATTTCAAGCTCCTATTGTTACGACATTGGCAGGCAACCGCAGACACAGTATTACAACACACAGCCTGGTCATTATCGTCACTGGGGTGATTCTGATCTATAGAACCCCCAGATACAATGTTAGTGCACACAGTTTGAGTTCAGCTTCAGACGCTTCAGAGACAGCGCTAAAGCATATAGATAGGACATTTCAGGACCTCTCGACCCTCAAATACAGGACTAGAGACTACAATAGATAGGTCATTATATTAACTTCCATACAGTCTCACCCTGACTGCAAATCAGAAAAAAAAGTATCACATCACGCAGACTGGGCGGTGTTTTCACTGTGGAGATTATTGCTAACAGACGTGTATACTCCTATCAATAACTCTTCCATTCAAAGTTTATTAACTTAGTTACAAAAGTTCTATTTTGTTGCTGTTGTGAACAACGAATACTTAAAAGTGAATATAGCATAAGGGATGAAGAACCAATCGGGGAAAAGTATTTCTTTGATGATCATAATTATCTCCCATTGCAGCTTTTGAGATTGAAATATAACCCATAGCTTGCGACCGCAATTTGACCACGGAGAGTGACTTTCTACAAGAAATTTTGCGTCTGATAAGTAGATTTCTACAAGTTTTACAACAAATTTATGTTTTTCTTTTATAATTAATAAAAAGCTGCTGTTTGCAATTTTTATCTTCTTTAAATCCACATAAATTAATTTGTGCATGTTTATAAATTCATATAATAATTGCTATTAGTGCTATTTAATATTTGCTGCTCTCAAGGATTAATTTGCTGGTCACACTATGAGCACTTTTTCGATGCAAGACACTATGACGTCGTAAGACTGACTGTGATCGAATCTTTTAATACTCTTACCAAAACCAACCGATTTGAATATTCAAAAAGCAAAACCATCTCCTTATGAACATAGATCAGATTATTACTAACAGTGGTGGTATCTAATTGAGAACATTTATCGAAAAGTACACAGAAGTAAACAAACCAATATATGTCTGCTTCATAGACTACACCAAAGCTTTTGATAGAGTACACCACAAACAACTTATAGAATGCCTAAAAGAGATACAATAGATGACATGGAAATACAACTAATATGTAATCTATACTGGGAGCAAACAACAATAATAAAATATAACAAAGATAACTCTACACCCATTGATATAAAAAAGGAGTAAGACAGGCATGCATCCTATCACCAAGCTTGTTCAATCTATACGCTGAGCAAATCTTTAAAAACATCATAGAGATGCCAGGCCTACACATTAATGACCAGGCCTACAAATTAATTGAATGATAATCAATAACCTAAGATATCCTGACGATACTGTACTACTAGCAGAAAATCCTAAAGATCTACAATTACTTAATGAAATAAACATGGCAAGCAAAAATTATGGACTAGATATGAATATCAAAAAGACTAAAACTATGATCATAAACAAAGAAAATTCTCAAAACCCACAAGTTGATATCAAAATTGAAGGAATAGACCTGGAGACAGTTCAGAACTACAACTACCTTGGACATACTATAACCAGTGATGGAAAATGTAAAACTGAAATAAATAAAAGAATAGGAATGGCAAAAAGTAATTTTAATGTCATGAAGAACACACTAACATGAAAACAAATAACATCAGGGCTAAAACTAAGAATAGCAAAATGTTACATCTTCTCAATATTTCTATATGGTGCAGAAACATGGACATTAGACAAGAAAACATAACAGAGAATTGAAGCCTTTGAAATGTGGATATATAGAAGAATAGATAGAATTGGATGGAAGGAAAAGAAAACAAACAATGAAGTCTTAAAACAACTAAAAATGAAAAGAGAACTACTAAGCACAATTCAAAGAAGACAAATGTTTTTTTTTGGGCCATGTTAAAAGACACAACAGCCTACTAAAAGTAATCCTGGTGGGAAAAATACAAGGTGAAAGAGGCAGAGGCAGACCAAGACTAACATGGACGAGTAACATCAAATGATGGACAAATCAGCCTATGACAACCTGCACCATCAAAGCAAGAGACAGAGCAGAATGGCGCTCCATGATAGTCAACCTTCGTTGCGGAGACGGCACTCGATGCTGATGATGATGATGATGAGGGGTATCTGTATTTCTGTAGGACTGCAACACCTTTATGCTCACTGTTGTTCTTGAAAGAGGAATACAGGCTCTGGAAAGGAAATAGTGCCAGAGAGATCTTGTGCATATCTTTGATTAATCACTTCATCAACAAGTATCTAACAACAAACAGTTCCAAATAAAGACTTACTGTCTACAGTAAAAGAGCGAAAATTAAATATATATGGACTTATTACAGGATATGCTGGACTTGCTAAAAACTGGACTTGCTAAGACTCGTCTGGCAGGGTACAGACAAAGAAGGCAAGAAAAACAGAGAAAGCAAGAAATGGGTAGACAACATCAGACAATGATGTGTAAGATTAATCTTCGTCACATCTCAGAAACCAGCTTTCATTTGTGAAGGTTCAAGGAAATATTTATTTTCCTCAGTCCCACTGGAGCACAGGGAGCCGCGATAGCTCAGTGGTTAGTGAACTGGACTACAAAGTACAAGAGGTCGGGTTCGATCATGATCGACAGCTTCCAGGTTCACCCAGTCTTTAAAGGGTACTGGATTTTTTCTGGGAAAGTAAAGCGGCGCGGGGATAATACCGACTACATTACCTCAAAAATCATGTACAGAAGGTCTATAAAAATTATGGTCACTAACACCATATTTGCTATACGCCACTTGGCGTGACGGGGCTCTTGACTTTACTTACTTACTGAGACACACGACCTTATCTTGGACTCCTATGGATCATTCGAGAGATGTAATTTAGTTTCTGAAAATAATTTACAAGGAAAAAATGTGTATGCCATTATTTTGTTGACTTGAATATTGCAAGTTTAATTTTCTTTACTAATAATACATGAAAAGAAACTTCAGTGTTACTGTTAGTATTTCTGACATTATCATTAATATAAAGTTCATATATTTTTTATTCACTTTATAGTTATTGCAAGTATTTTCAAACACCATTTAGATTCACCGTTGTCTCAAAATTTAGGGGAACTATTAGCCCCATTGTTTGAATACCAGATAGAACTGCCAATGGCCTTCATCAAATAGATTAAATAATCACAAGCTTAACCACACTGCTTAATAAGGAGTCCTTGGTAAAGAAAAGTTACAAACTCTTTTTACTAGTGTCTATCTGGTGAAATAAATATATATTACTCACCAAGCATAATCAACAATTATATGGCATTTATAAATACAGTATTAGTCAATTTCCTGTGTGTTACCGGGGCCTCATTATGAGGGAAGTAAAGAATAGTGACACTGTGACCTTCCAGGCATGTCGTAAGAGGCGACTAAGGAGAATGATTGATGGCTTGACAAGCTGTCATTGTGAAAAGTATTGTTATGGAAACAGCGCCATACATTTTAGAGCAGTGATCTCTGCAATATGTGATACTTTGGCACGCAAGGTTTCTGTTTTTGAGATTGTGGTTCTGCCCTATGTGCCGTCTTCGGCTCGAAAGGACAATAGATAGAATAGTCAATACGTGAATTGATTAACACGTTTAAGCCACATCTATAAGGGAGTTTTCACAATAAATAAAGTCTGCATGAAAGCCAATGTTCAACCTTACACATAATTCTACATAGTTAGAAGCTTCTGATTATTGTATTGTTTGTATTTTATTATATAGTTCATGTCATTTGGTTTGGACCAACACAGTTTTAGGATTCACCGGGTTTCGGAAAATTGGTACCAAACAATTTTTTGTGTGTAGGAGAGCAGGTTGTCCTGGCATGACACCGAGAACACGTGACACAAAGAATGTGTAGTTGATCAACAAAATATGGGCTCTGACACTATAATCCTTAAAGCATGGATAGAAACCCCAATATTTGACTTAATTAAATTAAGAAACTAACGAATTTGGTGTCATTTCATTGCTGAAATCTGTCATGAGAAGGTTGTGGGGTGGAGGGGGTGGGGCAAAGTGCTTACCATTTTCTGTCCGCAATGACATCCCTTCAAATGACTGCTTATCCATTCAGCTGTTTAATTGGTAAATAATCTGCTTATTGCACATGCCTCATTTCATTCTTAAGTCAAAGCTGACATAGACCTACAGTTTGAAAACTTGATGATGTATAATGTTTTTGCTTGTCTTGTAACAATCCTTTGGCTGGATTTTATTACTAACTGCTGTTTTTATTCAAGATTTCATTATCATCTTCCATTTTATTCATTCTTCTTCTTCGACTTACTCCTTGTATGTCTTCAACAAATACTTTTGAAGCCATCCTATTTGGTGCCATTTTCTTAAGATCGTTGTCTTCCCCATCTTCTTCCTCTGTACTTTCACTGGTGTTCTGCAAGTTTATTTCGACCTTCACCTTCATCTTTTCTCCTGGAGATTAAAAGAAAATGGCCTGTCATATAATAGATTGAGAGCTGTTATGATGGAATTACGTTTTCCCCATTTATTTAACTTGTCCATGTTTGTGAGATTTGTTAGGCTTATTATTATTTTTTTTTTTTTGCAATATGTGGTAGACAGCCAAATCAAGAATTATATGTTATTTATCATCCGTTCTTCAACTAGTACTTTAACTAGTATATTCATACACGCCCTATAAATTTAGTCAATGCGTGAACTGATTAGCACGTTTAAGCCCCATCTATAAAGGAGTTTTCACAATAAAATCTGCATGAAAGCCAGTGTTCAACCAATAACCATAGTTAGTTGACTCTTACGATTACCAGGTAGGTTTCAGAGCCACTATTCTTGACTCCCATTTGGGACTCGACAGCGGACGAGATATTTTATTCATTTCAACTCTGCCAAATTTATTTCCACTGTAGGTCAACTCTGTAAAACCAGATTTCCTGTTGTTGAAATTTCTCTCTTTCAAATATTAACTCTCAAAGCTACAAATTCATAAATGTCTTTAACTGGACGTTAAGCCACACCTTTGGCTACCGGCTGAGGTAGTTTATTTTTTTTTTAAAGTCGGACACAATTGCGATAACATTCTGAATTTGTAACAATTATATGTTACCAAACGTAAACTGATAATTTGATTATCTCTTACATCAGTATTTTTATGTGCCAATATATAAATTAACCAAATGCTCAAAATATTCTGAAGTGATAATGATTGAATTGTAACCGTTGTTACTACTATAAGTTAACAGTATATTTGTCCCTTTCTAACCTTGAAATCATGACTTTTCTACTAAGTGTAATTAGAGTGGTAAAACTGTACTTACCCATTGAACCCTTCATTTATATTTTAATGTGACAACTTGTATGCTTTTTTTTTTTGTTTTGCTACTTAAAAATGTATTGAATTTATTAAATGAGATATTTTCATGGTATCTGACTTTTTATTTAAAAAATATATATACGTTACCACTACCACCATAACTAATGTGCTAGTTAAATCCTGCTGTTACTGAATTAATATGCTGTCTACATCTTTTTTTTTTTTTTTTTAGATCATGCAAAAGATGTGGAGCTCTTGTGGATGCCAGTAAAATGGGAAGAAAATGAAATAGAAGAGAAAAAAAAAGAGTGAAAGAGAACGCTGACAACAAGAATAATTCTAGACACCAATTTCACTGTTTGCCTCTGCTTTACTTGACTCCATAATTCCCTGTATTTTCATGATTGTTGCTTCACTAATTGCAGTGCCACTGTCAAAGTCATATATTTTAGCCGTGCTACATTAGCCGATACAATCTATTTGTCCACATATACATAGCACTAAATTACATTTATAGTGCGGAACTTCTTCAGAACGTACCTAACAACTACTCTTCATCGCTCACACGTAAAAGGATGTTAAGTGAACCTGCATTCATTGTGTCTTTAGTTTATGGCGACGACATGATATCCGCACCTTTCAACCTGAAACGTTCATCTTAGATACATTTGTTGGGTGCCAGGTAGATTTCCCTCTTTGATCTCTCTCTACCTGATTGGCCAGACTAGTTAGCCTGTTTCAAGAAGTACTACAGGTTTTGGAGTAAGATTTTGTTCACCTTTGTCATTTGTGCGCGTGGCCGTGCGGAAAAGCCACTGTTCCGCTAGCTGAAAAGCCGGCGCACAGTGTTCGAAGCCCGCGGTAGACAGAAAGGATTTTTTCTATCGGGGGTGAAATAAAAATCCTGAGTCTCACACGTCGTGGCGTCTGCTTGACAAGCGGCCTTTATCCCTCTGGTTCTATCGTTGCCCCCCGACATACACCAGCAATGGTACTATGTGTGATTGTGTCGTAAAGATAGTTTTTTTTTTTTTTTTTTTTTTTTGTCATTTGTGATCCTGGTGCATGCTGTCAGCTATGAAATCAGTGTTGAGGTAAGAGATAGTTTGTAGTCTTGCTCTTTTGTTATCTCTCTGCTGTCTGCTTATGTTCGACTATTCCTCAATTTTTTTGCGCGCGGTGGGATGTTTGCCTAATTCATTCATCCATTGAATATCGTCTCCGCATCGAAAGTTGGCTACTATGAAGCACCATTCCGGTCTGTCTCTTGCTGTGATGGTGCAGGATGTCATTGGCTAACTTGTCCATCTTTTGATGTTACTCTTCCATGC
The DNA here is from genome assembly GCA_032433765.1 of Megaustenia siamemsis. Classification (NCBI taxonomy): domain Eukaryota; kingdom Metazoa; phylum Mollusca; class Gastropoda; order Stylommatophora; family Ariophantidae; genus Megaustenia; species Megaustenia siamemsis. Next base: position 42,922,746 of record JAVIAB010000092.1, on the reverse strand, counting down.
TAGTCTTTGTCTACCACTGCCTCTTCTACCTTGTATTTTCCTTTCCAAAATGACTTTTCATTTTAGACTGCTGTATCTTTAACATGCCCCAGAAATCTCGTTTCTCTTGTTTTAATTGTGTTTAGTAATTTTCTTTTCATTTTTAGTTGTTTTAAGACTTCATCGTTTGTTTTTTTTTTCCTTTCCATCCAATTCTTCCTATTTTTCTATAAATCCACATTTAAAAGACTTAAGTTTTCTGTTTTCTTGTCTAATGTCCATGTTTCTGCACCATACAGGAATGTTAAGAAGATATAACGTGTTGCTATTCTTTATTAGGTGTTATTTTTTTTAAGCCAGTCTATTTTAGATGGCATTAAAATTACTTTTTGTCATTCCTATTCTTTTGTTTATTTCTGTTTTACATTTCCTATCACTGGTTATAGTATGTCCAAGTAGCCCTCTACTTGTCTTTAATGTGGCTTGTCCACTGTCGAAAATGTTTGAATGACGTGAAATTATAACACTCATACCACATATACTATGTATACCGCTGTTAAAAAATTAGGCTAACTTTATATGGTAACGTGTGAGTGAATGTTTATTTTTTTTAAATTATTAAATGTATGGTTAGTTGTACTATAAAGTAGCTTTGTGCAAAATGAAAGTCAGACATAATTTTTCTAAAAGATTACAAAAACTTCAAAATCTTTCAAAAGCTTTCATAGCTCGCCATAACATATTCATGCACGAAATATACTTTTTGGCACATTTTGTTTAAATACATTAATAATGGCTGAGGCATACGTTATAATATTTATTGCGTTAAAATTACTTTTTGCCATTCCTACTCATTTGTTTATTTCAGATTTACATTTTCCATCACTGGTTAATAGTATGTCCAAGGTAGTTGTAACTCTGAACTGTCACCAGGTCTATTTCTTCAAATTTGATTTTCATTTGTCGGTTTTGAGTGTTATCTTTATTTCTGATCATAATTTAGTCTTTTTTTTCTTCATATTTAATGTTGCCTTATTAGTCTCTCGTCTAGTCAATTCATAACCATTATTGATCTATCTAGATTCAATATTTGTTGTTCAGTTCAAACATTTTTAAAGTTGAACTAATCACAATTTTTGATGCAACCAAACAAGAAATAATATAAGTCATAACGACTGAATGGTGAATAAGACTGAATCTGTAGTATCTGTAAAATTTTGCAATCGTTTTTAGTTTTAAACATCATACATACCATATTAGATTAACATTGTTGATGTGACTATATTTATATATACACATATTTAAACAAAATCATTTATTATCATTATGTATGAGATTAAATGTCACATAATGTATTTTTGACAGGTACAAAGAACTGCAGGCAGTTACATTTTTTTTTTGGCAGTTGACAATCACATTTTTACATTGTATTTTAAATACAGTAATTTTGTGATTTGTTATTTATTATATTCATTGATTTTCTATTTAATCAATGTTCTGGTATCACTTTCTGCTTCAATAAAATAATTAAAAATGTATGGGTGCATTTTTGAAGATCAGCAGTTTGTCTCTAAGATGCATGCAGAGACTATATATATATATATATATATAGCTGATTTGGTGACATTATAAATCGTCTGTTTAGTCTATTTATAAATGTTCATTGATAAAACACTATCTTTGGAAAGAAAATGTGAAACACATGCACTAATTAACGATGGAAATTACAAAAGTAAGGAAAGATATTGAATACTAAATATATGAAAATCTTTTAAACTATTGAATTAAAAAGCTCAATGTGACAAATAGAAAGGATCCATAATTAATCTTAAATTATGTAAATTCAAATGAAATAATAAACTGCTGCAAAATACATATTTATTTTATGGTATTACTATTTCTACAGGGTAACTGAACAAAATAAATTAAATTACACCCACTGGTCAACAGTCTCAAACATCTCCACATAAAACCTACAGATTTCATGCATTATACTGACATCTTCCTGTATAGACATCAATAATATTAGTCGCTCTCTTAGTACAATGAAAATTACCCTATACTCTGGAACAAAAAGGAGGCGATGAAACCAAATGATTCTAGGAAATAGTTCCAAGACATTTTTAGGTTACAGCTGTTTAAAATGTAATAAAATACAACTCTAATCACTCTCCAGCTAAAATTTATGACAACTTTTTAAAATAAATATTTTAACAAATGTATAATTTACATTATCAGTATCTAAAAAATTACATCAATGAAAATAGTTAGATTTATTAAATGAAGACATAACAAAAATACAAAATGAACTGTAAATCAATTACAACACGAATACTGTTGTTTTCTTAAAACAGATTTGTGATCCCCTTGGTGTGTGTCAAGAACCAGACTAGGAATTACTTATTAATAATTCATGTATCTAAAAGCTTCCAACATGTTGGCCTGTTGCTAGCTCCAAATGGTTCTCAGAGAGTGTAGACAAAAAAGTTGTTTAGGGATGAGTAATTGTCTAAAGCCCTAGAAAATCACCTTATGTTGCTTACTTTGATGAAGTTATTGAAATGTTTGGCCATGTTATCTTTCAACTTTGCACCAAGGAGTTTATCTTAGTGGAGAAAACAGGAGAGTGACCTCACAGAAAAGCAGAAAACAAAAACAAATAGAAGTTAGGAAACAGAAGAACATACCAAGAAACAGAAGAATATACCAGAAAACAGTTTTAAAAAATATTTCAGTGAAAGTAAAGTTATTTTGAGTAAAAGACTGATAACAGTTTTCTTTTTCACAGCAGTATTGACAATTGGCTGGTGAAAGTAAGGAGTAAAAAGTTAGCTCAACATCTTTAAGGCAAGTCGGGGATTATGGCTTTAGTGCTCATGTTTTTCAGTGACCAACAACACACTTTTTGTATGGGTAATGTGGTCAGCATTAGGTCAGGCCACCCTACATTCCCAGAAATATAACCCAATACCCATTTAAGGCTAAGTGAACATGTGAGCCATCAGTCAGGATTAAATTCAACCCCTTGTCTTAGCAGTCTAATTCTAAAAGGCTGGTATGGACTTAATTTGTTTCATCTTCTTTAGTGTTTAGTTTTTTATGTTGAACATTACAGTTCATTACAATGTTTTGTGAGCTTCAAAGCCCAGAATGCAGCTGAAGTATAACACCTGGGCCTCATAACCACTGTGGATTCACACCACCTTAAAATGTCAAAAAGTTAATGGTCAAAAACATGTACTCAGTGAGTCTCACATTTTATAATGAGAACAGCATGAGAACAAAAAAATGATATAGTATCTGCAGTTCATTTTAAATTGCAGTGTTTTTGGTCATGATAAGCAGATAAATAACAGATCAATATAGCAGATGGAATATATTTTGACAAGTGAAAAAAAAGACTGAAGGAAGAAGAGATGCAGTGAAATAGGGAGAAAAATAGGAATTCAACAAAAGAGTTGATAAACAACTGTAGAGATAGAAAGTTGTGGTGAGACAAGATTGCCTACGCCAACAGTCATAGTACATTATGATGATTTTTTTACAATTTTATGCTGATTTTCTGAGATCCAATTTAATAGGGCATTTACTTATTTACTTTTCACTATTTAATCTATGCTTTCATAATTCCAAAACTGATGGGACAATGACATGAGACTGAGCATCTAGAATTTGCAAATTTGATTCGAATGTTTGTGAATCAGTGAGCATTGTCAGTCATGAGCTTCTGATAAGTAAAGAGTTGACATCATCATCATTGAGTGCCATCTCTGCATCAAAGGTTGGCTACCATGGAGCGCCATTCCACTTTGTCTCTTGCTTTGATGATGCAGGTTGTTATCGGTTGACTTGTCCATCTTTTGATGTTACTCGTCCATGTTAGTCTTGGTCTGCTTCTGCCTCTTTTATCTTGTATTTTCCCTTCCATTATTACTTTTATTAAGCTGTTGTGTCTTTTAACATGCCCCAAAAATTTCATTTGTCTTGTTCTAATTGTGTTTAGTAGTTCTCTTTTCATTTTTAATTGTTTTAAAACTTCATTGTTTGTTTTCTTTTCTTTCCATCCAATTCTACCTATTCTTCTATAGATCCACATTTAAAAGGCTTCCATTTTCTGTTCTGTTTTCTTGTCTAATGTCCATGTTTCTGCACCATACAGGAATATTGAGAAGATGTAACATTTTGCTATTCTTAAAGAGCTGACAGGCTCATTAATTGTAGGAATAATTGAATTTGTCATAAGAGAGTTAAAAAATGTTTTTTATAAAGTTATATTGACATGGCAATTATTTAGACTGTGGAAATAAAAAGTAAGAATATAATAATAATTCAAGTAATATTAGTTATGGTGAGATAAACATAAATAAATATTAACTCTCTTCGTATGTTGTGATGTCCCATGAGCCATGCAGATTTCGGTTACTGTACATTTAGCCACACAGTGCGTCACTCTCAATTTGATTAGTGTAAACTCTCATCAAACCATATTCTTTTTAAAAGTTTTGTATCATCTTGGTATTGGTGAAATATAATTCCTTGTTTAATTATCTAAAAATTCCTATATAATATGTTAAGGGTTAGATAGATATAAACATGTAGATTAATATTTAAAAACATGAACAATTTTGTCTCTGAAATCTTTACCACTAAATTGATAAAAACCTTCCGTAATGAAGAGCTAAGAAATGCTTGAATTTAATTTATCATATATAAAACAAAGAGAACAAGGTAGTCATATGTTGGCCATGCAATGAGAAGAAACAGCAAGAGAATCTCAAAGCAAGCCCTCAAATGGAAACCAGAGAGTAAAAGGTAAAGAAGCCAACCCAGAGAAACACTCAGAGCACTGAGGTGAGAAGCAACAACAGCAGGTTTCAGATCCATAGCATAGGTTTAGTGGCTCACTCAGAACTGGGACATATTGTGAGATACAATGCAGGTCTTGTGCAATGTCTGATACTACTTGATGCAAAGATTGTTGGACAGTCTAAGATTTCTGCCTTATGCGCCTTCTTTTGGTTCGAAAGGGCAATAAATAGATAGATTCAATATTTTGAAATTGATTCTTCAGTCAATTTTCCATCAACTCTTTAGTCATGTATACATACAATATATGGAGAAAAAGGTCTCTTAGTGTTAATACGCTCACCTCTAGTGTTAAGATTTGTGCCAAGTGTGTATATTCGATTATAGTTCAGACTGTTTACTACTTTCTGTTGTGTATGAAAATTTGCGACAAAGCGTTTAAATGAATTGTGCGCCTGTATCACTTATGTTTTCCTCCCTTGGAGTTATGCTGTTATGTTAGGATCATTATCACTGCAGTTTGGATACACCCATAGGTGCTCTGATCTTTTCCTCAATATACACCTTTCGTAGGTGAATGTTTATTTATTTTAGTTTTAGTCTAAATCTGTGAAACTTCTACTTGTGTTGTTGCTGTTCTTTATTGTATTTCAAGAATACTTGCATTACATATATATGGCCTATATTTGAAAATAGGAATTTCAGGATAATAACAATGCCATTAAATTTAATGATTCTGGGTATTTCTGTAATACAATAACAGGAAACAGTTATTAACAGTGTGTGATTATGACTCATAAGTCAAGCTTAGTACATGAAGAACAAAGTAAAACAGAATATTGATCATAAGTGTGTGTAATTAGCTAGTTGCTGAAACTATAAGCATTTACATTTTGTATCATTTGTTCAATGGAGCAGAACATTTCTGATACAGCATGTTGTTAGTTCCTTCAATTAATGATTAATCATTTGTTATATTTTCTCATAAAAGGCACTTCTTCCTAAGCTTATATTATGTCTTAGTTTTAGTCTTCTTCTGTAAGTGGTCATCTCATAATAAAAAAAAACTCCATAGACTAGTATGAGGGTCTTTTGAATTAAATCTTTTGTCAGGATGATCTTACATAAAGTTATTTCTCAAATCTCCTTTAAATTATTGGATAAAGATCTATTAAAAGAAGTATTATATAATTATCTTAGTATTTATTATCTTATAAAAAACGCTTCTTTTGTTTAAAATCGTGCATGAAATGTACAATGATCCTAAACATGACATGTTTTTAAAAGAAGTATCATACAAAGATATCATACGTTAATAAATATCCACAACTGTTTCATGAATATCACCAATGAAGTGTAATGTGAAGAATTTTTGTGATGTTCTGCTTCATTATCTCACTTTAAGAAATAACTTCTCTAATGATCGTTTATGTCATTTTGTGTTATGTAAAGATCTTACAAAGTTTAACGCGTTCGAAAATAAATGTCTAAGGAAAATACTTGGTATAGTGTGGAACGAATTCACATTAGAGAAAATTACGAGATAATATGAAAAATTCGAGGAAATTAGAGAAATCGCCAAACAACCACTAATATCTTCAGTAATCAAGAAAATACGATGGTCATATGGTGGACATGTGATGAGAAGAGATAATAACCGAATAGCAAAGCAAGCCCTCATGTGGGAAACAACAGGTAAGAGGAAAAGAGGAAGACCCAGAGAGACACCGAGAAGAACATTGATGAGAGAGGCAAGAGCAGCAGGAATCGTCTCCCTCAGTGAGATAGAGCTGCTTGCACAGAACAGAGATAAATAGCGAGATTTGATAAAATTAGTTTAAAAGATTGAAAACTACTTGAATAAAAATTTAGATAAGAGAATGAGTATCTGGGTCTATGCCCTATGAGCTGGCTACGGCTCGAAAGGTCAATAGATAGATAGATAGATAGAAAGATCTTATCATATTAAGAAAAGGGATGTTACAAGAAGAGCTGTATGAAAATTTACAAATTAATAAAAAAAAATTGTCATATAAAAATTACCTGTATCATTTATAACAATTGTATATGATGTCTATGTTGACTGATGATCTTACATGCAGTCTTGTATGAAGGTCTTATATAATGTGCTTTTATAAACATCTTGTGTGAAATATTGAATGAAATTCTTATATGAAGTGCTTTATACCGATCTGATATGATATTTATGAAGTGTTGTATAAAGATATTAAATGAAGTGTTGTGTTCTTCATGGCTTTATTTAGCAAATTTTGTCTTGTTAGTTAATTAATTCATGTTTGGCTGTTTATTTATTTTGTTTTGAATATGGTGAATATAAATTGTTGGTTGGTTGGTTGGTTTTTGAAGGTCCCGGTGTAACTGCAAACGAATCAAAATCCATAATAGCTCAACCACCCGTGCCAGCGTAATCATCCGGATTAATATCTCTTCTCCCAAACAAAGAAAGGCGATTGTAGTCCCCATCGTAGCAGTCTCAGCACACGCCAAAAGACATAAGGTGAAACTGCGCAGAAAGTGAACACAGCCAACTGTTCCCTGTCATACGATATCAACATTCATCGCAGACAATTGGAATATCAAAACATGGTCAAAACTGATGAGACACACAGCTCACGGTGTGCACAGAGCACTTAACTCAGTAGCTCCTGTAACAAGCCGGACTTGGAATATGAGGAAACTGCAACAAGGAACACTTTTCATGCATAGCCTTCAAATGTTCCCGCCGCCTATCCACCATATACCGGAAGTTCATAGAAATTGTACTCCTTTTAAAGATGTCTGATGGTAAAAAGATCTTCACAAATTGTATTCCCAAATGTATTGAGTATTTACATAGCATACTAAGATGCTGAGGCCGGGTGAAAGCAGCCTATCTCATAAGGTACTCCACAGACAGAAGCTAGTGAGACAGTATTTGTACCAGTATTTCTATTTTTTTTTTATGTAGTTCTGCTAATTTCTTACAAACTCAAGGCATTAATTTAAAGTTCGATTGAACCAAAGGGTAGATAGAAAATGTTTCACCTGATGCTTGGTATGTTTGACTGTTTCAAGATAGCCACCAGGAGACAAATGTAACATCTCATGTTCCCCCATATTGCCTATTCAACATAACTTGTCAGGACAAGGTGAACTATGCAGTGAAACTATGACAACCATGAAATACAAGAAAATATTGACTTGTCACATTTTGAAATGGTTGATTTCCCATGAGATTACCATCCAACTACTTTTTTCCATGGGTGACCTCTGAATTCCCAATCATCATTATCATCATGTGCTATATCGGTTGGCGTAGGCGAACATGTCGTTCCACAATCTTTTATCTACAGTGCATTGTATCAGTTCTGTTGTTGACTGTTTTCCATGCCATGACACCAAGCTATCCATTATTTTCTCTCTTTGTCGTCTGCGATCTCTCTTTCCTTTTATTTCCATTATATTGATTTTTTATCATAAAAACTGACTAAAGGCCAGCAGATTACAAATGTAAGGTCAGTGTTAAGAAAGTTTTTGCATCATCATTGTAGGAGTCTATTCTGCTTTTTATTTCTACTGGAGGAGGAGGAGTATGAAAAGAAAAAACAAGAACAAGTTGAATAAACAAACTCAAATGAATGTTATTGCTCTTATCTATAAGGAAATTTTTATTGTGCTCGCACAGTTTCCAATAGCAATGCAATCTCTTGTCTAATTATTCCAATAAGATCTCACCATGAATATGGCCTCATACACATTTAAAAAATTATTTTTTTTACCAAATTCACAGTAAAAGTATTCAATGGACAATATATTACACGTTTAGTTTATTTTTACCATGTTCTGCTTTTCTTATGCTAACTTTTTTTTATTACTTCCTTTCTTTAAAACACCTTTCATAGAAGAAAATGGCAATTGAAATCAAATATTATTTTCAATGTTAACAAATCAAATATTATTTTCAATGTTAGCAAATCAAATATTATTTTCAATGTTAGCAAATCAAATATTATTTTCAATGTTAACAAATCAAATATTATTTTCAATGTTAACAAATCAAATATTATTTTCAATGTTAACAAATCAAATATTATTTTCAATGTTAACAAATCAAATATTATTTTCAATGTTAACAAGTCAAATATTATTTTCAATGTTAACAACCAGTCATGGTTTAAAATATCCTAGATTAACTGTTATATCCGAAATTATACTGTTAAAAATGACTATTTGGCAACACTGGTAAGAGTTATAATGTTCTATCTATCTATTGACCTTTCGAGCCGTAGCCGGCCCATAGGGCGTAGACCAACATACTCCTCTTATCTGAATTTTTGTTCTAGCAGTTTTAAATTCTTTTAAAGAAATTTTTATCAAATCTCGCTATTTGTCTCTTTTCTGTGCAAGCAGCTCTATCTCATTGAGGGAGCCGATTCCTGGTGCTCTTGCCTTTCCCATCAATGTTCTTCTCAGTGTCTCTCTGTGTCTTCCTCTTTTTCCCTTACCTGTTGTTTCCCACATGAGGGCTTGCTTTGCTATTCGGTTATTATCTCTTCTCATTACATGTCCAATATATGGCCATCATCTTTTCTTTATTACTGAAGATATTAGTGGTTGATTGGCGATTTCTCTAATTTCCTCGTTTGTTTTGAATTCGTTCAACGCTATACAAAGTATATATATGTTATTCATGTATCATATATCTTGATGTGTGTCGGTGTTAGTCATGTCTCGTATAGCTGTGTACATGTCTGTGTTATTCACCTCTAGTGACTCGGGCAGATGGTGCTCATAAACCTGTGAAGGCAGACCATATAAGGGCAGAATCCCCCTACAGAAAAGACAATCTGCTGCCTTGCAGGAAGATTGGGGACAATCAAAGGCTAAAGAAAGCGAACCTGAATAAAATGCTGGCTGAAATCGGATGCACTGGGCCACTGGCGCAGAACACATTGCTACGTATTAACGGGTGTTCAGTTAGAGTGGATCTGGCAGACTCTAAATGTGTTGTTCTGTCTGTGGGGGCGATCAACACACTGAACCCGACAGCTGACTTCATGTAGGAGTCTGGAATCTTACTCTGATTGAGTCCTGATCGCCGCAGAGAGAGAGAGAGAGAGAGAGAGAGAGAGAGAGAGAGAGATATACCAAGTATTTTCCTTAGACATTTATTTTCGAATGCGTTCAACTTTGTTTCTATATCTATTGTTGTTTTCCAGCTTTCACGCGCATACGAAAACAACAAGAGATATAGAAACAAATTTGAACGCATTCGAAAATAAATGTCAAAGGAAAATACTTTGTATAGAGTGGAACGAATAAAAAAAAAAAAACAAGGATATTAGAGAAATATATAATAATGTTACAGATGTTATAATGTTACAGATGTTTAATTTTTTCTTGCCCGAAAATATCTGAAAGTGAACAGACACTTTGTCTTTCCAAGATACTTTTTACGAAGTTGTATTATGCTTATCCTTTTTATCAACTAGGAAGGCATGCACCGAATTATACAAAATACAAACATTTTTGTCTCACACAGAGGTAAGCACAAATAGAATATATTAAAAACCATGCCGGACTCATAGTAGAACTGCAGAAAACATGTGAAATAAACATAAATGTATTAAGCAGCTTAACAGAGACAAACTATGACAATTTCGCAAAAGTTTTTGTTATATTTTGTTTTGTCTCTTTACAAGTTTAGCTGCTTAATACCATTTTATGTTTATTTTACATGAACCATTTCATAACACAATCAGTTCATTCTTTCCTTGGAGTATCTCCAAAAATTACAGAACACAGGTTTTGTAAAAATCTGGACCAGTTAAACTATAGGAAAAAAAAACATACGTAGAAGAAGGAAACCAAATAACTTTAAATAGTAAAAAAAATAAAAAAATATCTGTGGCTGTAGTAAAACCAAAAATATTTAGGTAAATATTAAATTTGTTTATTTATTAACACAGACATATTTCCTTCCATAAAATTAGCAGACTGAGCAGTTTAGTGTTTTATATAATCCCAGCTTGAAAGATCAGTTTATAAAAACAAAACTACTGTCCTCACAACGAAATATGTTTGTGAGCAAGGTTTGGACAAGTCAAATACAAAGTCATTTTCTGTGTGGGTTCTAGATGAAAACTGACTAACTACATTCTTCAACATATTATAAAAGGCAAAAAAAGATGGCAACAAGAAGGCTACCACCCTCAGCTTGTAAAAAAATTGTCAGTTGAAATTCATTCGAAATGTGTAAACTGCTACCTTGATTTGTTACCTTGTTTTTAGTTGTAGCATGGAACCATTTTAAACATTAATACAAGAAAATCTGTTATATATATAACCGACGTTTCGGTTATTTTTGATCATCATCATCATCAGCCTGTTGGTGTAGGTAATCATGTCTCACCACAACTTTCGGTTTCAAAAGTTATTTATCATTTCTGTTGTTGACCTTCTGTCAAGCCATTCTCTTAAGCTGTCTAGTATTTTCTCTCTTTGCTTCCCTCTATCTCTTCGTCCCTCAATTTTTCCGGTTTTTACAATATATTCCAGTTCTTCTCTTCCTATTAGAAGGCCAAAAAAATGATGATGGGTCTTCCTAATATTGGATATTAGCTCTCTTTTTGCTTTGACCTCTTTCAGAACATTTTCATTACTCTTCTTAGCTGTCCATGGTATTCTCAACATTCTTCTGTAAAACCACATTTCTAAAGACTCCAGTGATTTCCTTGTCTGTTGTCCTATTGTTCATGATTCACATCCATATGTTAATACTAGCTCTACATAACATTTAAGAACTCTTTTTATTGTATCTATTGTCAAAAATGGTTTACATAGTATCTTCCTCATTTTTTGGAAAGCTGCTTTTGCCTGAGCCATTCTGCATCTCACCTCTGTTGTACATCTTCCGTCTGAGGTTAACAAAGTTCCTAAATATTTAAATTCATTTACCTGTTATAATATTGTTCCACCTGTCTTTATTTTGCACTGAGGCGATGTCTTTTTTGTTGTTGTTACCATTACTTCTGTCTTTTTGCTATTAAGGCTGAGTCCTTTACTTTTGCTTTCTTTCACTATAATGTTTAACATTTCTTTTAACTCAATTTCACTCTTATCGATTAAGAATGTATCATCAGCATACTTTACTTAGATAACTTATATTATGACCACCGATTGTTATTCCAGGCATGCCCCTTATGGATCTTAAAATAATCTCACTATACGTATTAAACAAATCTGGTGACAGCACACAACCTTGCCTAACACCCTGTTTTATTTGTTGAAACATTCCCAATTGATTTCCAGTTCTTATGGCCGCTGTTTGTTGCCAGTACATGTTCTTTATTATTCTTAGATCTTTGCTGTCTATATTTATGTCTTCTAAAATTCTGATTATTTTTTTGGTGCTTTACTTTGTCAAATGCTTTGGTATAATCTATGAAACATCGGTATAGATCTGTTTTTACCTCTATGGCCCTCTCTACTAAAGATCTTATGATATAAATGGCCTTGCTCATTCCTTTACCTCTAACAAAACCACATTGTTCATCACTAATTTCGGGACTGATTTTGTTTCGCACTCTTCGCATGATGATTTTTATTAATATCTTAGTCATACATCTCATAAGGCTTATTGTGCAATGATAATTGCATTCAATTGCACCAGATTATTTTGAACATTGATTTCAATAGGTCGTCTGGTTAATATCAAGTATTGTAGATATCATTCAATTTTTTTTTTATTAATTCTATTACAAAATTACCCATGGCTTTAATCTCTTCTTTAGTTATATTATCTGGTCCAGGATCTTTTCCTGCTTTCATATTGCGCAAGGCGTCTTCCACTTCTTCTTGTTCATAATTATAAAGATCTTTAATGTATTCTGTTCATCTTTCCCTTATGCTTTCTTGTTTAATCAACAGTTCTTCTTCCTTTGATCCTAAACATATAATTTTTTATTGCATTTTTCTTCCTGTTAATTCTTCAATTTGTTTGTATATAGCTTTGGTATCTCCTTTTTGTTGCATTTCAATTTCTTTGCATCTTTCTTTTAGTCATGCCTCTTTTGTTTTATTGCATTTTATTACAATTTCTTTATTTAATCTCTTATACTCACCTTTATGTTCTTTATTTATTCTTCTTGTATACATTAGCTGCAAACTGTCATCTGGCATCCATTTCTTCCTTGAATTTGTCCTCACTGGTGGTATGAACTCTCTTGATGTTTGTTGCATTGATTCTGTTAGCATTTCCCACTGTTCATCTGTGCTTTGTATCTTCTCTTTTGCATTATACCAGTTCTGAATTGTGATGTTATATTCGTCTTGCAACTTCTTGTCTGATCTGAGTAAATCTAAATTTAACTTGATGTTAACTGATGCATGTTTAATTTTACTTTCTTCTTCTACCTTTTTAGCTCCCAGTGGAGCATAGGTCTTCAACAAACACTTTCCAAGCCTTTCTGTTTTTTTGCCATTCTTTTAAGATCATTCCATGTCTTCCCCATCATCTTCATCTCTGCTTCTATCTGTCTTCTCCCAGAATTCCTTGGTCTTCCTCTTTGTCTTTTCCCCTGTGGATTCCAAAAAAGGGCCTGTTGTGTAATACTCTCAGTTGGCTTCCGTTATGTGTGTCCTATCCAGTGCCATCGTCTTCGCTGTATCTCTTTATCCACTGGTATTTGACTGGTACATTTCCATAATTCTATGTTAGTGATTTTGTCCTGCCATTTCCATCTTTTTATTCTGTGTAAGCATCCATTAATGAAAGTCTGTATCTTCGTGATTGTCAATTTTGTTGTTTTCCATATTTCACGGCCATATAATAGGACCGACTTAACATTTGAGTTGAACATTTGTATTTTTGTATTTAACATAATTTCTTTGGATTTCCATATGTTTCCCAGTGCAATGAAAGCTCCTCTTGCTTTTGATATCCTTATTTTGGTATCATTTTTTGTTCCTCCCTCTTTATCTATATTACTGCCCAGATATATGTAAGATTGTATGTCTAGTAGAGGTATTTCTCCTAATTTTATTTGGTTATTGCCAACTGTATTAATTCTCATAATGTTGGTCTTATCTTTATTAATCTTTAGTCCTAGCTGTTGTGATCTCTCATCAAGTATGCTCATTTTATCCTGCATCTGTTGATGGCTGTGTGATTGGAGAGCTATGTCATCAGCAAAGTCTAAATCATCAAGCTGTTTGTTCAGTGTCCACTGGATCCCATTTCTATTGTTTTGAGTTATTTTCATAATCCAATCTATGACCAGTAGAAAGAGGAATGGAGAAAGAAGGCATCCCTACCTTACTCCTGCTCTTATTTCAAATGCTTCTGTAAGCTGTCCTTCATGCACCTAACTACATTTTAATCCTTCATACATTGTTTAATTTTACTCTAAGCTGTTATATATATATATATATATATATATAGATTATATATCTATATATATATATAGATTTAATAAAATATCTTTAAAAGAAAACTGCTAGAACAAAATTCATATAGGAGAAGGTGTATCTTGGTCTACGCCCTATGGGCCGGTTACGGCTCGAAAGGTCAATAGATAGATAGATATATATATATATATATATATATATATATATATATTACTGTAAGTTGGGTGTCATGGATCACCATCTCACTCTGTCTCTTGCCTTAATTGTACGTACTTCCATGGGTCCTCCTATGACGTTTTTACTCCACTTTTGTCTTTCTGTGCCCATATACTTGTATTTTCCCCTCCAAGATGATGTCCAGTAGATGACTGTGCCCCTTAGCATATCTGAAAATGTCAATTTGTCATGTTCAAATTGTGTTCAATAGTTATTTCTTATTCATCAGCTGTTCCATAGCTTCTTCATATTTGTCATCTTCTCTGTCCACAAGATGGATAAATTATATTTATTTATAAATTACAATTCAAGGACTTTAATATTATTCTCTATTTTCTTATTTATTGTCCATTCAGCATTCAAGAATGCTGAGTTGATATAACACTTTATGAATATTAGTTTTAGTCCTGATTTTCTGTCACTTGTCATCACAAAATCATAACTATATTCTTGAACTCTCACTAGGTCTTATCCAGCTACATTGATAAAGAATTGTAGGTTTTATATGTTATCTATCTCTGTTTACTATCAAAGTTTTAGTCTTCATAATATATAAATTCAATACACATTCTCTGCTGTTTTTTGTTTATTTCTTGAACTAACTGTTGTACTTCTTCTGGCGTTTCTGCAAGTAAGCCCTGGATTCATCAACATATTTTAGACTGTTTGATTATACCAGCATGGATATTTAAACCTAGCATTTCAATGTCTTTGTAAATCTTGTATAAATTGAATAGATATGGAGGCAGAGAGCAGCTTGTCATACTACTCTTTTTGTAACAATAGGCTCACAGCTCAGACAGAATACATATGATATAGTAAATGAACAATAAAATTAGCAAAACATTTCTAACATTAATGTGTAATCTGAGAGGAAAAAAAAAACAGTTTGTGCATACATTTAAAAATAAAATGTTATTTGCAGGCTGGTTAAAAAAACATAGCATGTAAGATGACATAGCAACATAATTTTTAGTTACCAGATGTTTGACAAAATCTACTTTTGATTTAATAGATGCAAAATGTGACATATATCTGGGCATGAATATAAAGTAAAAATGGTGGAACAGAGAATGATACCAAAATAAGGATAGAAAATTCAGACTAGCCTTCATTGCACTAGGAAACCCAAAGAAATTAGGTAAAATACAATAAGAAAAATTGTCAACACCAAGATTAAATCAAGCCTATTATGTGGCTATGAAACATGGAGAACAACAAACATTAAAAATCATGAATCGGCCAAAACGCCGACTTTTGTATTGTTACTCACCCACATAAAGCTATTACCATACCACTTTTTTTCTACCCCACCCTTTTTAAAAAAAAATTGCCATGATTATCATCAGCTTTAAATCAACTTCGCATCTCTTTGCATCTTGATGTCTTTACTCTTGTACATACATAGATACATATAGACATTGCCGGTGATGTTATAGTTGAGGTCTTCTTTTCTTTTCTCTTTCTCACTGGTACCGAAAAGGTGTCGTGGTTATATCATTTGTCGTTCTTGAGCTGCTCGAACTGTCTGAATTAGTGATTTTCTTTTGTTGTTTTACATGTCTCTGTCACTGCATCTATCCATCTTCTTCTGTGTCTTCCTCTTGGTCTATAGTTGAGATAACCTATAAAATATCCCCTCATATATTATTAGAACCCTTTCACTCGTGTTTTGGCCCTCCCATTAGCTGGTCAACTTCACCGGGTGTCCTGCGCGGATTAGCCCTCGTTCATTTTCCAGAGAGCTATAGGAAGGGAAGACATTTTTATTTCTCATTCTAGTCCGAAATTATTTTGTTTTATATTCTTCATTATTAGTTAGCTATGTAGGGCTAATTTTATTTACTTACATATCAATGTGTGTGTGTTGTTTATTGTTACTGCTGAAGGCCTATTAAGCCGAAACATCGTTCTAATTTGTGTCGTCCTTTAATTACTTAAAGCGTTAACCATACAATTCATTATTTTTTTTCAAATTTCTCCTTTACAACCAGTTTTACTGCAGTTTCACATTTGTATGCATTTGTATGCATTTATTTTCCTTGATCGCCCCTAAAATAATAGGAGAAAGTAAAAGAGGCAGAACTTGTGAGTCATTGAGAAGAATACTGACAAGAAAAACAAAAATATAGCAGTCATTAACTCTCTTGCTGAGTTCTAAAAGTTTGCCTAGAGTAGAGACTATAGAAAGTAAACTACAAGTTCTGCGTGACGTCAGATCGAACTGGACGGATGTTAGATTCTAGCCAAAACTCTATTTACACTGTAAGGTCATTCAGTGCCATACACATACATCACAATTTTGTATTAAGAGATTTGATATCTATAACCAATTTCCATTGGCCAAAAGTTTTCTGCTTGTTGCTCAAGTATTAGTTGTCATTGTCGTGCACTATAAATGCCTGGACTGAACGATATAAAGCTGCAACATTGCCTGAGCCAAAGCCTGTTGCACCTTTCCTCTGTATGATTTCTAAGAAGAACGGGTCACTTCGAAACACAGGTCTTGTAAATATCTGAAGCAGGTAGCTGTAAAGCAATAGTATAAATAGTTTAATTTGACATTAAATTACGAGTTAAATTAAATGAGATGTAGTAAAAGGTTCATTTTTAAAAATTACATATAGAGATGGAAATACGTTTCTAAGAGAAAAAAAAACTACCTTTACTACATTTTCCTATTACTGGGGTCGATCGGGTGAAAACGCAGAGCGGAACGGCGCTCCATGGTAGCCAACCTTCGTTGCGGAGACGGCACTCGATGATAATGATGATGATGATGATCGGGTGAACTTAGAGGATCGAAGAATAACGGCCGCTTGTCTAGTATAGTCTCCACGAGGTGTTCAGGTTTGAGTTTCCATTTCACTCGCGACAAAAAAAAAAAACAAACACTTTTTACCCTACAGGGAATTGAATGCACATTCTCCTGGTTTGGAGCATGATGAGTTATCAAATCGGCTATTCGCTCTCCAAAAATGTATTTCTGGGTTTATGAAATTCAGTATTCCAAAGAAGCTATCATCCGTTAATTTGTATCTTTGACTACTCTTATCTTAAAAAAAAAAATCATAATTGAGCTATTTTATTTTGACAAGATATTTTAAAATGTTCTTGTCAAGAAAGTACGTATATATATATATATATATATATATATATATATATATATATATATATATATATATAAAGCAAAGTACCCCTGTCACGCCAAGTGGCGTATAGGGAAATATGGTGTTAGTGACCCTATATTTTACAGACCTTCAGCACATGATTTTTGGGGGAATGTGGTCGATATTACGCCCGTGCTGCTTTACTTTCCCAGAAAAAAATCTGGTACCCATTTAAGGCTGGGTGAACCCGGAAGCCGTCGGTTGGGATAGAACCCTACCCCTTGTCCTTTGTGTGTATATATATATATGTATATATATATATACTAAAAGTAATTCTGGAGGGGAAAATACAAGGTAAAAGAGGCAGAGACAGACCAAGACTAACATGGACGAATAACATCAAAAGATGGACAAATCAGCCTATGACAACCTGCACCATCAAATCAAGAGACAGAGCAGAATGGCGCTCCATGGTAACCAACCTTCGTTGCGGAGACGGCACTCGATGATGAAGATGATATATATATATATATATATATAATTATATTATTATTAAGAATGAATAACTGATACAGAAAAACAAAACCAGAATATCAATTTTCAAGATAATGTATCACATTAACTCTTTCAGTACGGAAAGCTATTATCAATTTAGCGGTAGAGATTTCTGTGACAAAATTGTTCATTTTTAAAAATATCAATCTGCATGTTTATATCTATCTAACACTTAACATATTATATATGCCGTTTTTAGATAATTAAACAAGGAATTAGATTTCACCAATACTAAGATATACAAGACATATGAAAAGAATATGATTCTATGACGGTTTACGCTAATCAAATTGAGAGTGACGCACTGTGCGGCTAAACGTACATGACCGAATTCGGCATGTGGTTTGGTGCGTCGAAAGGTAGGGAAAGAGTTAATCATCATCACATTCACCATCTTGCTTGTTCCTGTTGGAACTCGATTCTCATAACAACTATCTGATATTTTCTGTGGAGAATTAAATTCCAGCTTGTCTGCATCCATCTTCTTTTTAGCCTTGTGCTCTCTCATTGAGTGATATCACATCCCCTATACCAGCTGTCTTTACAACTGTTTCGGTCAACGGAGCCCAAACTCTTAACCACAAATCACCGCGGTAGCACCTTATAACAACAGTGTAAAAAAACAACCATATTTTAATAGCATTTTGAACGGAATGTTGAACATGTTTTATTGATTGCAAAGGTAAATAAACGAACGTTTTGGGTATAAATTAAACAGATCGGTGTCATTTTTGTAATTGAAATAAAAAAAAAAAAATAACTGAATCAACTTACATTGTAATATTTTTATCCTGTAACAATAAATGGAAAGATTGAGCTTGTATCACAATCATTAAATCTCCAAATCTGGGCACAAGATTGGAAATTGATATTTAATCTCTTTCACAGCGTCCAAATGTGTTCTGTATTGGGATTTGATAGCTGCCAATGCTGAAAACCCGATCTTACATAAGTAGGTAATCGCAAAAACGAATTAAAACTCGTAGAGACTTCTTGGCTACTTCTGAGTATTCTTGTTTCACAAAGCTCCAAAATAATGGTAGTGAAGAGGAAGTTAATCTTGCTTTCAAAGTTTAGTCTGACGAAATATCAATTAACTGCTTTAGTTCTCTAGAGGTGAGAGTTGTGCTGCACTAAATGGGTTGCTCGTGTTCTCTAGAGGTGAGAGTTGTGCTGCACTAAATGGGTTGCTCGTGTTCTCTAGAGGTGAGAGTTGTGCTGCACTAAATGGGTTGCTCGTGTTCTCTAGAGGTGAGAGTTGTGCTGCACTAAATGGGTTGCTCGTGTTCTCTAGAGGTGAGAGTTGTGCTGCACTAAATGGGTTGCTCGTGTTCTCTAGAGGTGAGAGTTGTGCTGCACTAAATGGGTTGCTCGTGTTCTCTAGAGGTGAGAGTTGTGCTGCACTAAATGGGTTGCTCGTGTTCTCTAGAGGTGAGAGTTGTGCTGCACTAAATGGGTTGCTCGTGTTCTCTAGAGGTGAGAGTTGTGCTGCACTAAATGGGTTGCTCGTGTTCTCTAGAGGTGAGAGTTGTGCTGCACTAAATGGGTTGCTCGTGTTCTCTAGAGGTGAGAGTTGTGCTGCACTAAATGGGTTTTTAATCTAATTAAACTGATCTGCCTCTTCTGATAAACACCAGTCAAAGTAAGCAATGAGCTGTGTTAAAGGGCCCGCAAACACGCCTGGCAGTTTTTCAATGAGCTGTGTTAAAGGGCCCGCAAACACACCTGGCAGTTTTTCAATCACACTAAAATAGTTAACAAATAACAGCACATGCAGAATTGGAAAACAGTAACTAAAATCTTGTTCGTCCAACCTTTTCTTCCACAAAAATAATTTTCTTTTGTAGGAGTAAAGGCATCAAGATGCATAGAGATGCAAAGTTGCTGTAAAGCTGATGATAATGACAATTTTTAAAAAAATGAAGAAAAAAGTGGTATGGTGACAGCTTTACGTCGTAATTAACGAAACAAAAGTCGACGTTTCGGCCAAGTATGCCTTCAGCTGGAAGAACAAACAACACACAAATATATAGGAAAAATTGAAAAAAAATTTTTTTTTCAATTTTTTAAATTATTTTTTTCTATTATTTTTATTATATTTTTTTCCAATTTTTCCTCGAATTCAGCTTTACTGCAGCTTCGCATTTTTATGCATTCATTTGCATTTCTTTGCCTTAACCCCACACAAATATATATAAGGATATGTACACAAATTTAACTACATGGCGATAATATGCAAGATACTCAAGAACTCAAGAAAGGAAATAAAAAAGGGTCACTTCCCTGTGGTCCAGAGCGTAGCGTGGATTTACAGATTTATGTTTGTACGCATGTATGGTTATGTACACATGCTTTTTGACATATCGGTTCGTTGTGCACACACACAGTTAGATATACGTCGTTTATACGTATCTTGTACCCACCTCCCAACATTTTTAGAACCCTTCCGTCTTCTCACCTGACTGCTCGGTTAGGGAGATTTATAGTTGGTTATCCCGCCCTCTTATTTTATTTCATTCAGAAGCTGACCACTCTACACTCTGGACCACAGGGAAGTGACCTTTTTTTTATTTCCTTTCTTGAGTATCTAGCATATTATCGCCATGTAGTTAGATTTGTGTACATATCCTTATATATATATATATATATATATATATATATATATATATATTTGTACTGTTGTTTGTTGTTCCAGCTGAAGGCCTACTTGGCCGAAACGTCGACTTTTGTTTTGTTAATTACCACGTAAAGCTGTTACCATACCACTTTTATCTTCCTTTTTTTTAAATTATAATTTTCTTCTGAAGGCGGAAACTTTCTCTGCCAGCTGCAGTATGTGCCTACCTTGCTGGAACATATTTAATGAATCTAGTTTTCGAAATACATCACAAAGATATGCCAGCTTCAATCATCATCATGAAGTATCGGGCCTGGTATCGTAGGTGATCATGTCTCTCCACAACTTTCGATCTCGACAGTTCTTTATCATTTCGGTTGTTGACCTTCTGCCAAGCCATTCTCTTAAACTGTCTGGTATTTTTTCTCTTTGCTTCCCTCTATCTTTTCGTCCCTCAATTTTCTCAGTTGTTACAATATATTCCAATTGTTCTCTTCTCATTACATGGCCATAAAATGATGATTGTTTTTTCCTAATATTAGAAATTAGCTCTCTTTTTGCTATGGCCTCTTTCAGAACGTTTTCATTACTCTTCTTAGCTGTCCATTGTATTCTCAACATTCTTCTGTAAATCCAGCTTCAATACAAAATCGTTATTCACAAACTTTCCCCGAACTAGAATGCTTTTCTTCAACAACATAGTAATGAAGCTCATTTCTCATAAGCACCTTTCAGTACATTTTCACGTGAAAGCCAGCGATAGCTGCAATAATAAAGCAAGGAAAAATGTTCGGCTCCCATATCAAAGAACATTTGCTCAAAACACCTGCACTTAGGTGGTCGCGTTTTAATACAATGTTACTACTTCGATTAGTGGCTGAATAACTTCATTAATGGCCGGGCTGATATATATTTGTTGTTGCTGCATACAATGCTTCACTGTGATTAATGCAGTGAGTACACACACACATAAATATAAAATGGTACTGAGCAGCTAAAGTAACAGAAAGACAAAATAAACTACATCGTTTCAAGGAAAGCCTTCAACAGATATAGCAAGCAAATTTTAGAAATTACACAAAATTCCAAGCTAGTTAAAGTACTGGCTCAGATTTGTTTAGCTTTTAGAGTTTGTTTAGCTGCTCAAAATCATTATACCTTTTTTTATTTTCTGCAGTCATACTAGCGACGCCGCATATTATTTAATTTTTGTTATATTTGATATATTATGCTTGAGCTCAAACACAGAAAGGAGACTTTTTGCGGATCAAAGTCCAGCATAGGATCCAAAGAACAACCTCCGTCTGTGCACACATCTACACAATTCTCCCAGTTAATTCTATTTCATTCCATAAAAGAATCAAATGTTTGAATTAGATCTCCTGCTTTACTTGCAGATTCTTTTGTTTTTGCAAAGCTATCTAACCATCGTCATTCTGAGGGTTTTTTTTTTTCCGCGGTGTCAATTCGTCTTTTTGAACTCCATGATTCGTCAGAGATGGTCCGTTTTATATTTGTACTTAAAAAGTTATCCATTGTGATTAGAACACAGACAGGATTTAAATTCAATTGACTTCCATGAAACCAACGTAGAAACGAATATTTTTGGTGCGACTCCAATAGCCCTCTACCAAAACGTTTTGCGGGTAAAAGTCCTAAGTCAGACTTTACGGTGCCATTTATTGTTGATTGATGTCTGCGGCATTCTTTTGAGAACAAAAGGAAACCAGCCATTCGGCAACCACAGACACAACTTAAACCGATTAGAACATTTTTGCCATCAGTCAGCGAAAAGAGGGAAAGATACATTACAGGCGACATAGAGAAATAATATTAGACAGCTTAACATTGTGACACAACAGCGGCGAAGTTGATGAGTAGCACTGTGGATAGAGGTTTGTGGAGAAACATCACCTACGCCAGGCATGGCACTTTATGATGATGATAATAATGTCCACAGAGAACAGTTTGACAACTACTGCCTTGTACTGATTTTCTCTAAGTCATCACTTCCATGATTAAAATACTTGATTTTCCTTTTTTTATGTTCTTTAGTAAATTATTTAATGAAATATTATCATCAGGTCCCATGTTCTCTGCAGAACGTTGCATTCACCACAGCCCGTCTGAGCGGATTACTGTCTCCAGCTAGATTTCCGATTTCTTCTGTTGTCATGTTTAAGGTCTCCTTGATGTTTTGAAACCACCTTCTTCCTGGTCTGTCCCTGATGCGTGGCCCAGGAACCATGTCTACCATTATTGTTTTTTCCAACTTTCTGTGTCTTTTGACGTGGCCATTATATTTTAATTTCCTCGTTAGAATGGTGTTTATAAGTCAGTTTTGTTAAAATGTTTAAATCTTTTAATATGGCTTTATTTGGTTCGACAAAAGCATCTTTAAAAAAAAATGAGGAAGATACTGTGCAATCCATTTTTGACAAAAAAAAAAAAACAAACAAGAAAAAAAGTTCTTAAATTGTTATGTAGTGCCAGTCTTAACTTATGGATGTTAATAATTGACAATAGGACAACAGACAAGAAAATCACTGGAGTCTGTAGAAATGTGGTTCTACAGAAGAATGTTGAGAATACCATGGACAGGTAAAGAAGAGTAATGAAACCGTTCTGAAAGAGGCCGAAGCAAAAAGAGAGGTAATTTCTAATATTAGGAAGAAACAATCATCATTTTTCTGGCCATGCAATGAGAATGGAACAGCTGGAATATATTTTGACAACTAGGAAAATTGAAGGACGAAGAGAAAGAGGGAAGTAAAGAGAAAAGATACCAGACAGCTTAAGAGAACGGCTTGATAGAAGGTCAACAACATAGATGATAAATAACTGTCGAGATCGAAAGTTGTGGAGAGACATGATCACCTACGACAACAGGCACGGTACTTGATGATAACGATGGTGTCTTAATTACTCTTTGTTATTATCCAAGTTTTCTTATTTAAGAATGTTTCTGCAGCATTATGTTTTGAATGAATCGATTGTTTTCCCTTGCTGTTTGCAAGATTGCCCATGATTCACAACAACATGTTATCGAAAAGATACATGTCCTCAGTTTATTTTAATTGTACTGCCTTGCAGGTATTGTGCCACATGTTCTTCACGGCGTTTAATGTTTGTGTCGATATTGCTAATCTTCTTTAGCAATATTATATTATTGCAAAATGTTTGTTCTTTTCTCTGTTCATGGTATTCTTCTTCACACTTGCATTTGAAGCCACATTTGTATTTTTCAGTAGATTTGTCGTAGTGCACATTTCATGTGTCCGGTTAGCGCAATCGATAGGCGGTTGGCTTACCACGGCAACAGCCGGGGTTCGTAATCCTGGCGAGGACACCTGGGTTTTACTAATTCCCTAAAAATTAGTAGGAGCCGCGATAGCTCAGTGGTTAGTGAACTGGACTACTACGGACAAGGGGTAGGGTTCGATCCCAACCGACGGCTCCGGGTTCACCCAGCCTTAAATGGGTACCGGATTTTTTCTGGGAAAGTAAAAGCAGCACGGGCGTAATACCGACCACATTACCCCAAAAATCATGTGCTGAAGGTCTGTAAAATATAGGGTCACTAACACCATATTTCCCTATACGCCACTTGGCGTGACGGGGGGTACTTTACTTTTTACATTTCATGTAATATGTT
Organism: Megaustenia siamemsis; assembly: GCA_032433765.1. NCBI lineage: Eukaryota > Metazoa > Mollusca > Gastropoda > Stylommatophora > Ariophantidae > Megaustenia > Megaustenia siamemsis. Next base: position 42,898,400 of record JAVIAB010000092.1, on the reverse strand, counting down.
GCTGAGGAAATAATACATGCTCTGAGAAATTTAAGTTTTGTTGCAATTTCAGGTATTTGCATTATGTTGTGAAGTTGTTTTTTTATTGTTTTATGCATATAAATGTTCAGTCTTTTCTTTCTATTTACTTTGTGATTTCTCATTGTTTGATAGCACGAACCATGATGTTTAGAATTGTTAACACTTTTCAATGTTTTTCTGTTAATACATATATCGGTTTTAACATCTGTTGTAAAGTAATGTTAGTTTTAGTTGCATTGAGACAGAGGTGTTGATTTAAACTTTAGCATTGAATTAATGTTATCGATTTCTCTTCTGCAGTTGTTGAAGAAAAACGAACAGAACGTTTTGACGCTGTGCTTCATGTATATAATACCTCTTTTGCTTGATGTTCTCATCTCTAGACTTGACAGAATCATGTATTCCATCAGCCTCAGTGTCAATGAGAATTCCATTGTTTCTGAGCTCATCAACATCTTCTTCAGCCCATTTGATGTCTGCAAGTCTTCCAACCTGAAGTACAATAACACAAGTTGGTACCATTAACTACGTTTTGCGTCATGTATTGACTGATAACAATTGTTACAGATATGCTATTTTAAGTTTAAGATAGGCTGTGTTTAAAACACAGAGCAAAGGATACAAATCATTGTTCCCACCTTGCACATCGCACTGCTTATTCCTTCCTATTTTGTTCGTTACAGACTTATTGTGGACCCTTCTCTCCTAACAATTCTATGTAAGATCTATTTGATAAACATGTACTTAAAAGTGACATTCAAGATATTGCTATTAACTTATAAGACAGTTGAGATACAAACAGAAGTTTATAGTAAATCATGCCACCAAATACAAACACTTTTACTGACAAGAAATAAACGTGTATCTTATACATTAATTTTTATTCAATAGCAAATATTTATTTCATTTGATAATGTCACTAGATGGTCTTCATTAAGTAACTGAAATATCGATTACTTCTCTGTTTTATCAGCTGTCATGTACACTGTTTGACTATTAATGAATCATTTACTAAATGTTCTAGAAATCACATATTGTATTTTTTCCATTAAAATCATAGTTTGTTTCATTTAGTGTTTGAGATACATTTTGTAAACACATGTTCTCATAAAAGAGGTGGGTCAAATAATAAATGGTAAATATGTATGTCAGAAAACAATCTTCTTCTTCTATCTTTCCTCCGTTGCCGTTGGCGTCGAGGGGAGATACAATCTACGATTCTTTGCTTTTCTGTTGGCCTCTTCTGATGTTATCCCTCCTAGTGACTCTAGTATTCCCTTTATCCATCTCTTTCTCGGTCTTCCTCTTAATCTAGCGTTTTCTTAGAGTTTGTTCATGGCTCTTTGCTTTCAGAAAACAATGATGTCTAGATTTCTGACAAGGAATCAAGATTAATGAGGGGAAAGGCGCACAAATATGAAACTATTGGATATTTGACAATATTGATGGGATGAGTAGCAATGCAAGAATGCCTTCATGAGGAAGTAGCAGTTCCATCACGTAAATACCTACACATAATGACTACATATCAAGAATAGTTTCTCAAGACTTGATATATCAGTGTTGCTAGCTAACAAATATCTGGGAGCCGACTGGAGACAAATTTAGTGAGTATTTTCGTGATTTTACCCAGAACATAGACATCTGGTAGCGTACAACTTTAATTCTTCAGACCACCAGTATTTCCACGAGGAATGAATATATCACACTAATAAACATAGGTCCACGTATTAGCCATAACAGAGTCGGTTTTCATACACATGTATAGGAATATATACATACATATATACAATTACGTCGATGTTATAAACTATAGCTTTTATTTTACTTATGTCTCTTTTAGAACGTCGTTACGACACCTTTTAGCTGTCCATGGGGTTCTCCACATTCTCCTATTGTTCTATGCAACCACATTCTATGTCCTCGAATATATTATACACATAACATTTTTACAAGTTGCAAGCTATGTTACAATACTATATATATAGAAACAGTATGTGTGTGTGTGTTAGTTTGTGTGTGTGGGTGTGTATATAATCATTATCTGCAGGTATATAGGTTATGGAATTGGTGTTTCTCCGATTAATAACTCTTAAGTTGCTACCCATTCCTTCAATATTTTGATGCTCCTTTTCACTGACTGACCCATTTTGCCTCTGACCTTCTAAGCAGCTGGTGCCACATACGATAACTCGCCTACACAATGGCCACAACAGAATGAGAAATTACATGTTCATTCACCAAACTCAAAATAGGAACTACCAACCAATGCCACTGTACCCAGGATAACATGACAACAAACCATGTTCTACAGGATTGCCCCCAAGCATACAGGCCTGAGGAGGACAGTGTAGCCCATTACCCATCTCCCTGGAAGAAAAACTATACGGGGTAACCGAATCACTGAAATAGACAGCTGCCTTCATAAGAGAGCCCGAAGTCCTAGTCTGAATGTGGCATGATCGCAGCAGAAGAAGAAGAAGAAGAAGAATTCGTTTTATAATGCATGTAATTTTTTTCTGTTTCTGATACTTTATCATCAAATCGTTATGCAGTCTTCAGTTTTAATATAAAAAAGAAATATATACATGTATTTGTGTGTTTTGTCCATTGTTTCAGCAGACGGTCTCCCGAACCGAAACGCTGTTTTGATGTGCAATACCTTACCATTTTTATCTACACACTTTTTTCTTCCTAAATTAGTGTTGACACAGACTACTATTTTTATTTTAGTGATATACATGAGTATCAATCAATCATTTGATATATTTTTTTTTAGACCAGATGTAGTCTATCCTATAACATTTGAACAAAATATGTGACCAGCATTCAGGTATACACATTACATATCATTTATACAAAATTCATATCAGTTTTACACACTGCATATGAATAATACATATTGCATATTACTTATTCTATACACATTGCATACCAGGTGTACACATTTCATTATAAGTATTAACATCAAGTAGCATGCATGCTGGTGAAAGGAATCACGTCTCCTTAAAACTTTCACACTCTGCAGTTGTTTTTCAATTGTTTTTCTATTCTTCTAATGAAGCGTTGGTGTGTTTACTTCCTGTCCAGAAATGCCCGGACTCATTCCCAGCAGTTGCAGAATTATTTATTTGTCAGACCAACACGGCTCCAGGGCTAACCATATCTATATCTCACCATTTGTTTTCCTCTCATTACATTGTTACAAAAATCACGCATACTCTCCTCCCTCCCAAGATTGGTTATGAGCTTTCTTTAAGAGCCTCTCTCGTAAAACATCTTCATTACTCTTTTAATTTGCTGTGGCATTCTCAAAATTCTTCTATAAATAATCTTCACCCATAAACACTGTACAATTTCTAGAGTCATGGCTAAATGACAATTTGAGATTTAAACACTGACAGCTCGGAGTTTATATAAATCTAAATGGCTCTTTCTTGTAATGTTATTGTCGAAGTGGGTTGTATAATATTATTTTCACTCTGATATTCTCCCACCACTGCTGCACATTTACCATCTGTAGATGTGATCTCTAAGTATCACCGCAGGGTAGGTTGGTGGGGTTGGAGGAGAAAAGAAAACAATAAATATTCTTTTTCTGTTTAATATGTAGTCATGCGACTTTTACAACTTCAGAGCAGTAAACATATATGCAGTATTAGAGTGAGCAGTTAAGAATGCACATGAAATAAACAAGGCGTCGTGTTTGTTTACATAAATAGAACATTAATTGCAATAAAACATTAATAAACATGCTTACTTCAGTGTAATATGCTGGAGGAGGTGGATTAGCAAAAGGTGTCCCCAATTTACTAAGGTTCTTTACGGTGGTCTTGATATCCCAGGTTGTGAATGCTATGTGCTGAATACCTGGACCTCCATGATGCTTGATCCATGACTCAATCTGGTTTTTCTCTAACAAAAGAATGAGATTGCTCATTTATTTAGTCGCCATTGTCGTTATTTTCTATTTTGTTCAATCATATTTGAAATTAATTTTGTCAAAAAGAGAAGGACATCCGAACATGGGGCATGTCTAATGTGTTTGGCTTCAATCACTATTATTTGCCATTGAAATTTTTTTTTTTTAAACTTACCTTTCCTATCTCATTACTTATCCTATGATTATGTGCAGTGAAGCGTTTCAGGGAGCAACGGTTTTCTTTCCCGGATTAATTACGTCACTGGTAGTTGTTTGCACCTGCTGCAAGATTGCTGCAACATTTGTCTGCCACTTGGACTTCCAGGAATCTTGCAGCCAGATTATCTTATGTTATATGCTCATAATGACATCTGATCAGGTCCCATTTCCTTTCCTTATCAAGTTTGAGTTTTACAGAGGTCGCTCTGTAGATCGATATGTACATGAAGGACATATCTTTTTGTGATCTCTTTCCTAAGACAAATTACCCATGATTTTTTAACAAAGCAGCACGTCCACTCAATTACTTTAAAGGTAGATGACGAAGAAGGGCAATCATGGAATGAACGCTAAATAAAAGAAAACATGTTAATGCTTATATTAATTCTTGGTGGAGCTAATTAGCGCAGTAGGGGAGAGGTCTCTTTTCACGCTGAATATCAGGGTTCGAAGATGGATCGTCCTCGCCAGTTAACACTGCTGGAATAAAGTGAATCAGGAACGGTCAGGGGAGAGAGCACTGAGCAAAACATGTGTCCATGATAAATGGAAGATTATTCTTCACTCCCCTGCGGTAGTCAAATACTGCTGTGGGGCACCTTTACCTTTTTTTTAAATATTATCAAGACATTGAAACTTTGATTGTTTTGTTAGTCTTATTTTTGAGAATCATCATCAAGTACCGGGCCTACTGGCGTAGGTGATCATGTCTCTCCACAACTTTCAATCTCGACAGTTCTTTATCATTTATGTTGTTGACCTTCTGCCAAGCCATTCTCTTAAGCTGTCTGGTATTTTTTTCTTTTTGCTTCCCTCTATCTCTTCGTCCCTCAATTTTTCCAGTTGTTACAATATATTCCAGTTGTTCTCTTCTCATTACATGGCCAAAAAAGGATGGTTGTTTCTTCCTAATATTGGAAATTAGCTCTCTTTTTGCTTTGGCCTCTTTCAGAACATTTTCATTACTCTTCTTAGCTGTCCATGGTATTCTCAACATTCTTCTGTAAAACCACATTTCTACAGACTCCAGTGATTTTCTTGTCTGTTGTCCTATTGTACATGATTCACATCCATATGTTAAGACTGGCCATCAACTGAAGACCTGGTCACCTACATTGCACAGGAAATAGAGGATTCTCTACAAGAAAAGAAACACGCACAGGCAGTGTGGGTCGACATGGAGATTGCTTTTGATAGGGTACGGCGAGAGGGTTTACAGAACAAGCTTTTTAGACTTGGCATCCAGGGTCGTTTATTCAATTGGGTCTCTCAATGCCTTCAGGATAGAACGGCCAGAGTACAACTTCAAGGTCAACTAAGTAAGAAGGTCTCTATCGAACAAGGTGTCCCACAAGGTGGAGTCTTGTCCCCAACACTCTTTTTAATTTCATAAATGACATCGTAATGGACATTCCAACTAGAATACACTCAGCAATATACGCAGATGTTCTGGCGTTATGGGCTCGCGAGGAAAGTATGTCGGTGGCTGGACCCAGGATGCTAAGTGCCCTAGGTGAACTTGAAAAGTGGACGAACACCTGGTTCTTACTAATCAACGAAAAAAACACTACATATACAATTTTCAGCCTATCAAGAAACACACTCTCTGCAAACTTGAAGATAAAAGACAATACACTCCCTATTGACCAAAACCCAACATATCTTGGCGTCAACATGAATCGCAGAATGATTTGGAAAAATCAGATAGACAGAGCAAGGAAAAAAGCCAGAAAACGAACAAATATTATGAAGAAATTGGCAGAAACGGACTGGGGGGCAGACAGCAATATTTTTTAAAAAAGCATATGTAGGAAGAATCAGAATAGTTCTAGAGTATGGAGTCACAGCCAGGCTATAGTTTCCAAATCACACCTTAGCAAAAAAATTAACACAACACAGAACCAAGCAGCCCGTATCATCACTGGTGCTATGAAATCTACACCTATCAAGACTCTAGAAACAGTAACAGGTTTACAACCATTAGATGACAGACGGGTCACTAAAGTATTGCAACAAGCGGAGACATATAGAAGGCTCCTTAGCCACCCCATGCACCAAAGAATAACTGGTTCCGGAATTGTACGACTAAAGAGGAGCAACTTCGCTGCAATTGCCAATGAACTAACTACTGGCGACCCAGTACTTTCCCAAACAATATCGAAACCCTTGGGCCCATCTGATATGTCTCCTCATGGAAAACATAAAATACCATAACTTAAGGAAAATATAGCAGGAATCATGAAAAAAAGGCACCCAATCAGACACAGAAAGAAAACACTTAGCAGAAAAACACATACACAATACCTACCCACAGGACTCTTGGTCCCACATATACACAGATGGCTCTGCTACAAATGCCATCAGAAATGGAAGGGGAGGTGTGTTCTTGACGTTGAATAATCAGGAGATCACCAAGTCAATAGCTACTGGAAAATTCTCAAACAACTTTAAAGCAGAAACTGATGCCATCAGAGATGCTGCAACACTGGCTCAGAGATGCTGCAACACTGGCTGCTCAACACAAAAATAACATGCACAATAAATTGGTGATTTTGACTGATGCACTGTCAGTACTAGGGAGCCGCGATAGCTCAGTGGTTAGTGAACTGGACTACCACGGACAAGGGGTAGGGTTCGATCCCAACCGACGGCTTCCGGGTTCACCCAGCCTTAAATGGGTACCGGATTTTTTTCTGGGAAAGTAAAGCAGCACGGGCGTAATACTGACCACATTACCCAAAAATCATGTGCTGAAGGTCTGTAAAATATAGGGTCACTAACACCATATTTCCCTATACGCCACTTGGCGTGACGGGGGTACTTTACTTTACTTACTTTACTGTCAGTACTATCAGCTCTAAAAAGCCCCAAGAACAATGAACTAGATGACTTGAGAACAACTCTTGACCAACTATGCAATAACTTCCAGAGAGTAGTCATTCAGTGGATACCATCACACTGTAATATACACGGGAAAGAACGCGCAGACAAATTAGCTGAAGAGGGAGGGAGATTACCACAAGAGAACCATCCGCTCAGTTATGATGAAGCCAAATCCACCCTCAAGGGTCAGTTCCATGAAAAATGGAAACGAGAACACCCAAAGCATAACGAGAGTGACGGATACCACCAACTATCAAGGAGGGATCAAGTCATCATACTTCGCCTACGCACTGGCCACAATAGAATGAGAAATCACATGTTCACCAAATTCAAAATAGGTACAACCAGCCTATGCCACTGTACACTGGACAATATGACAACAAAACATGTTCTACAGGATTGCCCCCAGTTCACAGACCTGAGAAGAACAATGTGGTCCACGCCCACCTCCCTGAAAAAAAAACAAAAAACTATATGGGGCAATCGATTCGCTTAAACAGACAGCTGACTTCATGAGAGAGTCTGAAATCCTACTTTGATTTAGTCTTGATCGCAGAGAGAGAGAGAGAGAGAGAGAAAGAGAGAGAGAGAGAGAGAGACTGGCTCTACATAACATTTAAGAGCTCTTTTTCTTGTTTATATTGTCAAAAATGGATTGCATAGTATCTTCCTCATTTTCTGGAAAGCTGCTTTTGCCTGAGGCATTCTGCATCTCACCTATTTTGTACTTCTTCCGTCTGAGGTTAACAAAGTTCCCAAATATTTAAATTCATTTACCTGTTTTAATATTGTTCTACTTATCTTTATTTTACACTGAGATGATGTCTTTTTCTGTATTGTTACCATTACTTCTGTCTTTTTGCTATTAGGGCTGAGTCCTTTATTTTTGCTTTCTTTCACTATAATGTCCAACATTTCTTGTAACCCATTTTCACTCTTAGCGATTTTTGAGAATTCCTAAATCAAATTGAAATACTAAATATATTTATGAACAATATTCATATTAAATTTACAGTCTTTTGTTAGTAGTAAAAAATGTATCAGATTGAAAGATCTATAGTTTCTTTGTTTATAAATAAGACCTGGCTTCACCTCCCAGTGTCTTCGTGCTTTTGGCCTAATCCTACTTTCGCCTAATGGTAAAGCTAGCCCTTGGTGAGATTTGATGCCACAAATCAAATCTAAAACAAAAAAAATCGCAGTTGTTCAGTTTCCTTTTAACTGATGTTTTATGTCATCTTAGCAATGGCATCTGCTGTCCAAGGTAAAAATGCGATGACGTAACACTCAAGACTTTGTGGCATGTTAAAGTTGATATTTGAATCATAGGCCATTACTGGACTTTTACTAGCACATACAGACACACAGAGACAGACACACAGACACACACACACACACACACACACACACATAGACACACACATACAGACACACACACACACACACACACACGTGTCAGACATGAGAAGTGCAACAAGCAATAGAACATGCGGAAATGTAAACTTTATAAACAGAGCAAAGTGACAAGGAAGCTACATCTGAACAGGGTTGCTAATTTGTTTTCTTTTAGTTTTTTAAATAACAGATTCCAGAAATTTGGCTTTTTTCAAGGCGGTTGACAAAACCATTTTGGCTTATTTTCTAGATTTAGTTTTAGTGTTGTTTGGTTTAAAATCTGGCAACCCCATCTGAGTGAGAAACTGTGTGAGGCAGATAGATAGCAACCTGACACAGGCAGTGATTTCTATTTTACAAATTAATAATAATGTTAAATAAGAAAAGAAGCACAAGTCTTCAAAAATTGGATATCATAGACAGTCTTCATTCAAACGTGCTATCACCGCCAGACATGGGCTCTAGATTCAAGAACACTAAGAAAAATAACCACTGCCAAGATGAAATGTGTTAGACGGATGACAGGAAGAGCAGCCTGAGAGATAAGATCAGAAATGAAGACAAATAATTGCAGTGCTGCGGTAAAGCTGGTAGCAAGGTGGTAGCATCCATTTCTCTGTGTTCTATTTAGATATAGTAGTAATTATCTCTGCCTCATCGTTTGTTGTTGTTCTTGTTTTCTGAAAACAGGCCGCGCGTAGGCCGAAACGTCAGTATTTTGTTGTGTTTTTTGTAAAGCTGTCGCCATGCCTTATAGGAGTGTACGTTACACCCCACTACTGGCTTCTTGCTACCAGCTTTACCGTAGCACTGCAATTATTTGTTTGACTGTTCTCTACTCAAATGAGGAAGGTTAAAAAAGAGGAAGATAGACAGTCCGAGTGTAATCAAGGACAATCAATGCAGCATTATTTGTTTGACTGTTCTCTACTCAAATGAGGAAGGTTAAAAAAGAAGAAGATAGACAGTCTTAGTGTAATCAAGGTCAATCAATGTAGCATTATTTGTTTGACTGTTCTCTACTCAAATGAGGAAGGTAAAAAAAGAAGAAGATAGACAGTCCGAGTGTAATCAAGGACAATCAATGCAGCATTATTTGTTTGTTAAAGTTAACAATATAAGAAAACATGAACTAATACAAACCTTTTGACTCAGGAAGTGGGGGCAGGCCTTCAACAATGACCACAGAGAGTCTGTTCTCAATACCTTCTTCATCAGACACTATCAGACCCACCTCCGCACATTTCCAATACTCCATGGCCCTCAATCGAAGTCCCACATCATCAGTTGATAATACTAGTCCTTTCTCTTCATCCTCGTCTCTGAAATATCAATAATATGATTTTTGACATTTTGAGCTGAATTCAACTACAAATACATGTTTCAATTTCTAAAGTAACTATTTTATATCTATATAATATTTGTTTAAACTGACATTCATTTAAAGAAACGTTAGGCTGTGTATATATTATGCTTACAGATTAGGAAATTATCAAATGACATCTTCTGTAACTAATCAATCACTAAATCATACAATTTTGTTCACATATGTACGATTTTTCTTTTCAGTTGAATGCACATCACATTAAAAAAGTATATGTATTAAGAAATATATTTCAAATATATTTTCTGTCTGCTATAATGAAAACTATTACATTCACTATTATATTTGGGGTGGGGTAATTGTATCCCTGAAATTAATTTTTCCCAACATTTTATAGTCTGGCGTCTTTGAATGGACTCAGCAACGTAATAACACCGGAAAAAGACAAATTAATTTCAAATGTAAAATAAGGAATAACAAGGTTATAAGTCTAGCTCTGATCCAACTCTTCCTTTTTGTTATGAGAAGAAAATTAATATTTGATTAACACTGAATAATTCTCAAAGTTTATTTTATTTACTTAATTATTACAAACATCATTATTACAAACAGGGGGGGGGGGGGGGGCAGCGATACGACCAGAGAAATAAAGGCCGCTTGGTCAAAGCAGTCGCCACGACGTGTGAGACTGGATTTTTATTTCACCCCCGATAGAAAAAAAATCCTTTCTGTCTACCGCGGGCTTCGAATACCGAACGCCGGCTTTTCAGCCAACACGGCCACTGAGATTTTTATTTATGATTTCTCTCTGCGGCAACCACCCCTGGTCTCAGCAGCCAGGCCCGGCTTGAAACATCCGTTACTCGTGGATGGAAAAAATATGAGCACCGAAAAACCGAGTTATCTGCCTGTGCGGCGAGGGTACACACGGCTACCAGGGAAAAACGGATTAACACGCAAAAAGAGCTAGAGCCAATACAAACCACTAACTTCGTCATTCTTTGACACGATATTACTAGTTACACAAAATAACGAAACCAGTCAGTGTGTTTAAAATGGCCAGAAACTCTCTTTGGTGTAAATAAAATAAAAAAAATAAGGGAAACCATAATACAATTATTAATTTGAAAAAAATCAAAATCTAGATCATGGCATTTATACCTGTTGATGAGAAATTTCTTCATCCCGAAACACTTTTCGTACCAATCAATCACAGTCATTGATGTGTTCATCTCCACGGCAATTGCTACGTGATCAAAACTTTCTATCAGGGAGTCGATGACAACGTCGTCACCAGGTTCCATGTCATCCCAGACAGGCGTAAAACCAGGGAGAAAGACACCCGAGTAGTTTCTCTTTTCAATAAGTGTGTGATAAACGTCCCCCACACAGCTCTTGACAACACACGTAGTGACAAAGCCATCAGTGTCATGGACTCTGTGAAGTGGCTTGGTAAACGTGGCTCCCTGAAGATTGAGTCGCTTTATGCATCGGTCAATATCTTTAACTTGGAAAGCTACGTTAAACACGGAGTCCTTGCTGGGAGATGGACGACTATCTGTGGAGGGCACTGGCGATGTCCAGTTCACAACGAAACTGTCATTCTGTTGATATTAATATCATAAAACTAGCATAAATAATATCAAATGAGAGCTAACTGTCTTAATCTGATATATATATATATATATATATATATATATATATATATATATATATATATATATATATATATATATATAAAGACGACAGAACACAATTAAAATGTGCACATTGCTTTCATTGATCAGAAAAAGCATTCGACCGAGTAAACAGAGAACAACTGAACAACTTTCGCAGACATTAACAGCATACAGAGTAATGTCAACATCAATCAACCTAATTAAAAGTTGTTACATTAACAGCAGCTGCAGGGTCAGAACAGTAGCAGGCTACACAGACCACTTCGAAGTTAGATCAGGTGTATGTATGACAAGTGTCCCTACTATCTCTCCTATTGTACATTACATACATGAACTATATATGTACGTTAGCCAACCCATTGGTGACAGGAGATCAACGAACATCTATTTACAGACGATCAGGCACTAATACATCGAAAAATAGAAGACCTACAAGAAAACTTGAATAGACTCAATAGCACAGGCACAATATGCAACATGACAGTCAACATCATCAAAACAGAAGTCATGAATATCGCAAAAGTGAAACAGAACATCAACATAACCAGAGAAGGTAGACAACTTAAACAAACAGAGGAATTTAAATTAAAAATTATTTTGGCCCTACGAGTATTTAGCCTATTTCGGTTTGTTTGAAAGCTCGAAACAATTTATCTATAAACGTAAACCTTTACAAGCAAATACGCATCATCATCACAAATAACATTAATTTTCCATGAAACTTTCTCTATGCTATCAATTTTAATTACAGCTATTTTAAATTAACTCTGTTGGTTAGCAGTAATTCCTTTAAGACTTTTAAGATGTTGAATTCCTTGAAGCTACAGGGGAGATTGAGTGCGCTCCCTACTAAGACAGAAGGGTCCAGCTTTAAATCCCAAATGTTGAGGATTTTTGTTTTTGGACAGAAAAGGCTTTGGGGTTCACCCATTTGAAAATGTGAATCAACGTCTTTTTTGTATGGGTGAGTAAGTCGATCTGGCGTGATGCCATTCCTATAGCACTTACAATTATTGAAAAATATGGACACTGACTCTATAATGCACATACGCCCTAGACGAGAACCTTTACTTATTTTTACTAGGGTTTGGAATTGTATGGCTTAAAAATGGCCTAAAAACATGATCCCATTACCATTACAAAGATATAGATTGACTGACATTGAGAGCAAGCGTCAAAGGTAATGAAGAAGATTAAGGTTACATTTGAATGTAGTTATAATCATCATCATTATGTGCCATACCGGTTGGTGTAGACGATCATGTCCTTCCACAATCTTCTATCTACAGTGCATAGTATCAGTTCTGTTGTTGACTGTTTTCCATGTTATAACAACAAGCTATCCAGTATCTTCTCCCTTTGTCGTCCGCGATCTCTCTTGCCCTGTATTTTACCAGTTGTAACCAAATATTACAACTTTCATCTTCCCATGATATGCCCCAAAAATGTTGATTGTTTCTTTCTGATGTTTTTAGGAGCTCCCTTTTTGTGTTGGCCCCTTTGAGAATTTCCTCATTGGTCTTTTTAGCTGTCCAGGGAACTTTAAAATGCTTCTGAGAAATTCCATCTCTGTGGTCTCCAATTATCTTTTCATTTGTTTGTTTACTGTTCATGATTCTTTTCCATAGGTCAATTTTCTTTATATAGCACTGATAAACTCTATTTTTCACTTCTATTGGCATAGATTTGTTGCATAAGATGTTTTTAATTTACTGAAATGCAATTTTGGCCCCAGCTATTCTGCTTTTTATTTCCGTGGAGCATCTCCCATCTGATGTTATAATTTTACCCAAGTATTTGAAACGTTGCACTTGCTTCAGATTTGTCTTGTTTATTTTTATGCTGCATGATTGTTGTTTGTAGTTAAAATGAGAACATAAATTTGCTGATAAGGGAAGCAAATAATTAAGGATATTAAGATTGTTGAGAACATGATACATGTACTGAAAGGAGTAATATAAAGAAACGAAGTGATTAATTAAATTCAAGCTTAGCGTGCGTGAATATGTACTGAAGGGAGGTCAAAAAGTAATGCACACCAATTTTTTCTCGGAAACTATTCGGGCAAAATGTGTGAAATTTTCACAGATTGTAGCTGAACATCCCCTTGACACTACCTATTTGTCAACATAATCTCCGTCCAAGCGTATTGCCTTACGCCAACGCGAAACTAGGTCATGAATGCCTCGTTTGTACCAAGTTTTGTCCTGCTCGCGTAGCCATTTTTTAACTGCACGGATCACATCCTCATCATTGTCAAAGTGTGTCCCACGCAGGAATTTTTTGAGTGGTCCAAACAGATGGAAATCTGAGGGAGCCAGATCAGGGCTGTAAGGAGGATGGGGCAGTACAGTCCAACCAAATTTGTTGATTGCTTCCCGTGTTACCAGACTTGTGTGAGGGCGTGCATTGTCATGTTGAAGCAACAAATCTGCAGATGGCTTATTAGGCCGAACTCTGTGGAACCGATTTTTGAGTTTTTTCAGTGTATTGATGTAAGCTGTCGAGTTGATTGTCTCACCTCTTGTCATTACATCAACAAGAATCACACCATCAATGTCCCAGAAGACAGTGATCATCACCTTTTCGGCTGATGGAGATGTTTTGAATTTTTTCTTTTTGGTGACTGCGGATGATGCCATTCCATTGACTGCATTTTTGTTTCAGGCTCATAATAATGTGCCCACGTTTCGTCACCGGTAACAATTTTTGACAAAAACATTTCTCCTTCAACACCGAAACGCTCCAACAATTCAGAACAGAATGTTTTCCTTTGAACTCTGTGATCATTTGTTAGGCACCGAGGAACCCATAGAGCGCAAATCTTTGAATATCCGAGAGTTTTAAAAATTGCGATTGCACTTCCCTTGCTGACTGTAAGCTGCAATGCCAATTGCTGACTAGTGATACGCCTATCCTTACGAATAATGGCATCAGCCCGGTTTAACATGTCTGTGCTGGTAGCCGAGGCAACACGTCTAGAACGCGGTAAATCATGCAGCTCCACTCGTACACTTTCTGCAGCTTTAATTCTCTGAACCCAGCGACTAACTGTGCTCCTATCGACTGCAGAACATTTGTACACTGCACACAGTCGTTTATGAATGTTTGCCACAGTTTCTTTTTCCGCAACCAGAAATTCTATGACAATTCGCTGTTTGTGACGGACATTGTTGACAAGCTCCATTTTAACGGTTCATAGATTGCGTAATATTTTGCAGAATGCTGTGCAATTTGGTGCACATAATTGGAACATGTGATATTCCAAGTGTGCAAAATTTCATATTCCTATCTTTATTATTAGCCGAGAAAAAAATTGGTGTGCATTACTTTTTGACCTCCCTACGTAGATAGGATTTATGGGCGAATATTGCTACTGTTAGGGAGCCGCGACAGCTCAGTGGTTACTGACTGAATTGGACTACAAAGGACAAGAGCGGGTTCGATCCTCCTGATCGACGGCTTCCAAGTTCACCCAGTTCAAATGGGTACCTGCTTTTTTATGGGAAAGTAAAGCGGTACGGGCATAATACCGACCACATTATCCAAAAAATCAAGTGCCGAAGGTTTGTAAAAAGTATAGTCACTTACACCATATTCCCTATTCGCCACTCGCGTGACGGGGGCTTTTTACTTTTTTTTTAATGCTACTGTTAAAATAATTCAGCTTACGCAAGAGCCACCAGCACGTATACTATACGTCTTCTGGTGAAATAGCTGAAAAGCTTTGATGCTTCTATGAGTACAATTAGATTGACTCTGCTTACTAATTAATTCAGCTTTTCAGAGAAAATGCAGTATCTCTTACCTTTATGGCTTTGAGGTCTTGAGATTTGAGACTGGTGATAAGAAACTTGGTGTTGTTTCTGGCAACTAGCCACTGATTAGCTACTTCTGTATGACGTATGGCTTTCACCTTGAAACTGAATTTTGACGTCAGAATATTGACAGCTTCTGCTCCATCAACAGCTCCAATTTCAATGTGGTGGACACACGGGAACTTGGCCATGTTGGTCGTCTTCGGGAGCCGTGAACACTGAACGTGTCGCTATACATATTCAAGAATTCATGTATTATATGCTAACAAATATTTCTTACTAAGACTTACGATATGTTCATATCATATTCAGATATACGCGTGAGAGTGGTGTGTGTATGTGTTTGTGTGTAAAAAAACACGTGACTTTTAACAGGTTAGTTGTGAATATACCTTATCCATACGAACAGAATGTCCAACAGACTAACATACTCTATATCTGTCTAATGACCGTAGTTACATAGCAAAGGGGAAAGCGACTCAATGACCCCCTCTCTGTTGGACTGATGCGACGCTATTGGCTAGCACGGCTCGACACGGATCACTGGTAGACAAAGCATTAACCATACAGGTAGACTTAGTCGCTAGATTGGTAAAAAAAGGCTTAGCTACACGACATAAGGGTGGAAGCCAAGAAACTCCGAAAAACTTAGACTATGACCATATTAGAAGCGTATATTTAGACATTCTGAAAGCAGGACGCCTAGGATAATGAATGACTCTGTTCTGAACTTACTACAAGCGAACGTAATCATAACTATAAATGCGAGAGGATTTTTAAAAGTCTTCCCTCTTCCAACTTGCATAGCTGGCTAGGAAGCCCAATAGTTATTGGTCAGTAAGGACAGATAGTTCAGGCTCTAAATTAATACCAGTAATAGTTATAGTTATAGTTACAGTCATAGTTATAGTTACAGTTATAGTTATAGTTACAGTTATAGTTATAGTTATAGTTACAGTCATAGTTATAGTTATAGTTACAGTTATAGTTATAGTTACAGTTATAGTTACAGTCATAGTTATAGTTACAGTCATAGTTATAGTTACAGTCATAGTTATAGTTATAGTTACAGTCATAGTTACAGTTATAGTTACAATTATAGTTACAGTTATAGTTATATTTACAGTCATAGTTGCAGTTATAGTTACAGTTATAGTTACAGTTATAGTTATAGTCATAATTACAGTCATAGTTACAGTTATAGTCATAGTTACAGTTATAGTTACAATTATAGTTACAGTTATAGTTGTAGTTATAGCTACAGTTATAGTTACAGTTATAATTGTAGTTATAGTTACAGTTATAGTTACAGTTATAGTTGTAGTTGTAATTATAGTTACAGTTATCGTTGTAGTTATAGTTACAATTATAGTTACAGTTATAGTTGTATTTATAGTTACAGTTATAGTTACAATTATAGTTACAGTTATAGTTGTAGTTATAGTTACAGTTATAGTTACAGTTATAGTTGTAGTTGTAATTATAGTTACAGTTATCGTTGTAGTTACAGTTACAGTTATAGTTACAATTATAGTTACAGTTATAGTTGTAGTTATAGTTACAGTTATAGTTACAGTTATAATTGTAGTTATAGTTACAGTTATAGTTGCAGTTATAGTTACAGTTATAGTTGTAGTTGTAATTATAGTTACAGTTATCGTTGTAGTTATAGTTACAGTTATAGTTACAATTATAGTTACAGTTATAGTTGTATTTATAGTTACAGTTATAGTTACAATTATAGTTACAGTTATAGTTGTAGTTATAGTTACAGTTATAGTTACAGTTATAGTTGTAGTTGTAATTATAGTTACAGTTATCGTTGTAGTTACAGTTACAGTTATAGTTACAATTATAGTTACAGTTATAGTTGTAGTTATAGTTGTAGTTATAGTTACAGTTATAGTTGCAGTTATAGATACAGTTATAGTTACAGTTACAGTTGCAGCACAGTGAGCTAGATTTTCAGCTAGTGTTGCTGGTAACCCTGATTATGAGAGTCTAGTGATAGATCATTACAGTTGAAAGTGTTTGGCTGCATGAGAGTCACATTATACTTACTTGAGTGAGTAGATATACTATAGGGCATTACATACCGCATCGATATGTCCTTATGTTAAGTGATAAGTATAATTAAGAATCTCAGTTTATATTGTATCGAGATGTTCAACATGATATACTGTTACAAGTTAGAAACTACAACCATTGCTGTTTCCTATTTTAGTCATTTAGTCACAACTTATTGTTGTGAAGCTATTTTCAGTCATAATTGTGTTCTCCGATGTCTAGTGTATTAAAATATAACGTAAATCCGTCTGAAACCACACACATTAATCTTGGCAATCACTTCATCTGAAACTACCTCATTCAAAGCAAATGTCAGCTGTGAGCGGTGTAGTAAACCTACAAATGATAGTTGCTGCTTGGAATAACCGCGTCTAAACTTATGGGTAAATGCAACTCAAGGCGGCTGCTTCTTCATAGTCTTGACCGTGCGGTTTTTCGAGTTTCAAGTAGTTGTCTTAAAATCAGTCTATAACAACAGTGTCATATAGATACAAAGTGGTCCATAACTATTAAAAAAAAACAGCAGAAAGAAAATACGCGCACATTTTCTATGGCCTGCGCATAACGTCAAACATTATATGATAAAGATGTGGCTGTCAAAAATGACTTCACTATGCTAATGCTTTCTGCTTAGCGGAGTCCAACCCAATCTAGAAGAACAGTGCAGCTTTGATATAATTCAGTTTAATTTATTTAATGCATCTTTCTCCAACGATTTGATCTCGTACGATCGAACTTTGAAGCTGCTTCACCCGATCATCAAGAACTTAATGTCGTCCTTAATGTAAAATGACATCTCTGTTGTCACTACTGGTGGTCACGCTCTAGTCATGATCTTTTCTCTAGAATGGTAAATTACATGCAGAATTGTTATTTATTCATTAACATTTTATGCTAATTATTCCGTCAATAACTCTCCTCTAGCAATGCGCTTTTACTTCTTTTTATACACTCACTTCTAATTCCGCTGTGACGGTTTTGTTTAAGCACCATAGTTACAGAATTATGTTGCAGGAACGTAGTGATCAGCATATTTTTTCATGAATATCTGGTACATACATGGGGTGTCTTAAGTCCAGAAATCCTCATAGCCAGAACATGACACTATTATTTTTTTAGAACAGCCAATAGGCATTGCCAACAGATCCTGTCGCCACCTGTTATGCTACTCAAATTTTACCATCTCTCGACCCACTTTAGAAAAGCTTTATTCTGAAAGCAATATCTGAGAACGAACTAAGAACTGGGTGTTCTTAGATAAATAACCTAATACCTATCTTCATGTGAAAGTAAGTTCTGGTACTCTCTAGTTAACAATAGCCCTGGGATTTATTCTAACTTTGACAGATTCAAAAGAATGAAGAGAAAAAAAAGAGGTTAAAGTGATATGGTTACAACTTTATTTTACAGCTTTACTTTAAAGCTTTCTTTATTTTACAGCTTTACTTTACAGCTTTCTTTATTTTACAGCTTTACTTTACAGCTTTACTTTACAGCTTTCTTTATTTTACAGCTTTACTTTACAGCTTTCTTTATTTTACAGCTTTACTTTACAGCTTTCTTTATTTTACAGCTTTACTTTACAGCTTTCTTTATTTTACAGCTTTACTTTACAGCTTTCTTTATTTTACAGCTTTACTTTACAGCTTTCTTTATTTTACAGCTTTACTTTACAGCTTTACTTTACAGCTTTCTTTACAGCTTTACTTAACAGCTTTCTTTATTTTACAGCTTTCTTTACTTTACAGCTTTCTTTACTTTACAGCTTTCTTTATTTTACAGCTTTCTTTACTTTACAGCTTTCTTTATTTTACAGCTTTCTTTACTTTACAGCTTTCTTTATTTTACAGCTATACTTTACAGCTTTCTTTATTTTACAGTTATACTTTACAGCTTTCTTTATTTTACAGCTTTCTTTACGTTACAGCTTTCTTTACTTTACAGCTTTACTTTACAGTTTTCTTTACTCTACAGCTTTACTTTACAGCTTTACTTTACTTCACATCTTTACTTTCCAGCTTTATTTTACAGCTATACTTTACAGCTTTACATTACAGCCTTACTTAACAGCTTCATTTTACAGCTATACTTTACAAATTTACTTATAAGCTTTCTTTATTTTACAGCTTTAATTTACAGCTTTCTTTATTTTACAGCTTCACTTTACAGCTTTCTTTATTTTACATCTTTCTTTACAGCTTTCTTTACTTTACAGCTTTTCTTTACAGCTTTCTTTATTTTACAGCTTTACTTTGCAGCTTTCTATATTTTACAGCTTTACTTTACAGCTTTATTTACTTTACAGCTATACTTTACAGCTTTCTTTAATTTACAGCTTTAATTTACTTTACATCTTTACTTTACAGCTTTATTTTACAGCTATACTTTACATCTTTACATTACAGCTTTACTTTACAGCTTCATTTTACAGCTATACTTTACAGATTTACTTATAAGCTTTCTTTATTTTACAGCTTTACTTTACAGCTTTCTTTATTTTACAGCTTTACTTTACAGCTTTCTTTATTTTACAGCTTCACTTTACAGCTTTCTTTATTTTACAGCTTTCTTTACTTTACAGCTTTCTTTACTTTACAGCTTTTCTTTACAGCTTTCTTTATTTTACAGCTTTACTTTACAGCTTTCTTTATTTTACAGCTTTACTTTATAGCTTTATTTACTTTACATCTTTCTTTACTTTACAGCTTTCTTTACATTACAGCTATACATTACAGCTATCTTTACTTTACAGCTATACTTTACAGCTTTCTTTATTTTACTGCTTTACTTTACAGCTTTCTTTACTTGACAGCTTTATTTTAAAGCTTTACTTTACAGCTTTACTTTACTACTTAAACATTTATTGTAAGTTCTATTTTCTGTATAATATATTCCATAATCAAGTCGTAATGTAGTTTTTTTTTTAAATTTTATTTACTTACATATTTGTTTATGTGTGTGTGTGTGTGTGTGTGTATGTGTATTGTCATTTGAGTCAATTGTAGGCCTTTTGAGCCGCAACATCGTTTTGATTGTGTGTTATTCCTCACCAACGTTATGCTGTAACCATACCACGTTTTCCTGCTTTTTACTTTTCATCTTCATTAACAACTTTAAAAAGCTTTGCATTGTTAAGCTCTATATTAAAGATTCAGAAGTTCTGCCAATATCGCCGTTTGTGACAGTTGCAGTAACGAACTATATTCTCGCCTCTGTAATCATTTGGCACCGTAACTCTCACTACAATCTTCAAAAAGCCGGAAGTGTTATCCTGATTGCCCATCTCCATTACAACTCTCAAAGTTACCTGGTATAGCTGCACTGATCAAACTTACTTGAAATTGATTTCGGTAATGTTTTAATACAACATCAATATCCAGCGCTATTTCATCATTGTGTATGAAGCACCATGAAAGGTCTCAGCATCAATAGTAAGAAAACAGCAGTAATTGTTATATCGAGGAAACATTCCTCAACATCGTGCAGCGTAAGAATAAGCGGGACAAATCTGCAAACAGCGCATAGCCTCAGATAAAAGGCCACAATAGTAACATCAGACGGAAGATTGATTACAGAAATTAAAAGCAGAATAGTAGAGGGCAAAGTGGCATTTCAGAAAACGAAAAACATATTGTGCAACAAAGTCTATGGCAGGAGAAGCGAGAAAGGGACTTCATTTGTACTATTATATAAGGTCAATTCTAGCCTATGGAAGTGTATTATGAAACAAATGATTAAAAAAAACGATTATATGTCAACTAAGTGGGATTTCTCAGAAAAATGTTGAGAGTTTCATGGATAGGAAAAAAGACCAATAAGGAAATTCTCAGCAATGATAAGCAGAAAAAGAGAGCTCCTAAAAACATAAAGGTTGGGATTTTTATTTATGATTTCTCTCTGCGACAACCACCCCTGGTCTCAGCAGCGAGGCCCGGCTTGAAACGTCAGTTACTCATCGACGGAAAAAAACATGAGTACCTCCGAAGTCGGAGTTATCTGCCTGTGCGGCGAGGGACCCCTGTGCACGCGGCTGCCAGGAAAAAAATGAATTAACACGCAAAACTCAGTTCCTAGTCTTTAGGGGCTTCGTCAGAGTTGAAAGCTGGCGAACGCAACAACAACAACAAAAACATTAAGAAAAATTCATACAGAAACAATCGATATTTTTTGGTAACATAATAAGAAGTGGAAACTGGAAATAGTTACAACTGCCAAAAAAAAAAAAAAACAGAGTTTGCGGACGACAAACACAGAAGTCACTACAAAGTTTGGTGTCGTGGCAAATGGTTAACAACAGTATGAATAAGATGCACTAAGTGGGGTCAAAGAAATGTGGCAGGACATGATCGACCACGCAAGCATTATGATGGCACATGATGATTTCTTTATTTCTAGACTTTACAAACGAAAAAAAAAATGTTTGTGTAGTGTCACCCTTTTTTCACTTCCTGTCGTGATTTCACTTATTAGCACCATTGAAATGTGATTTTAGCTTGACTGTGAAACGACAAAGTTTATCTTAATTACATCTCGTCTGTCAAGTGAACCAGCTCTGGCGTGAGAGCATACTTCTCGTCAAACACCGAGTTTACGATTACTATGGCACACTGGTCCTTTAATCTCATATTTCGATTTATATATGCATATCTTTTGGCACTAATAAAACTATTAATTGCGAGCTTTCAAATCTATGTAAGATAACTTCTTTCATTATATTACAAAAGCCAAAACATTAACAGATCTATTTGCCCATTACACATTCTACACACTCAATGGATATGCCACTGCTCAAAGACACCCCCCACCCCCCCACCCCCCACCCCACCCCCCATGCTTTAAAAAAGTCAATTTCACCTGAAACAAACTTCAAAAACCCATATTCAAGGCTTTATTAATATATGTGCACAACAAATATTTAATCGGTTCACTAGTCGTAATGAAAACAAGCATGACGCCTTGCTATAAAGTATAGTGATCATCTCACGTCAACATTACAGAGATCTATTTACAGGAACACTGCACACTACACATTGAAATGTTCGATAACAAAGATCAAAGATATTTGTAAATGAACAACATACCTTTCCTCATATTTAACACACTGTCATCCAACTTCTAAATACTACCGCAACAATCAAGTAGAATATGAATACTTCCCATCTGTGCTCAGCTCCCCTACATCGATTCTAACCGTGAACTATTTCAGTGTTTCTCAACCTTTTTTTTCAACCATGGCCCCTCATGCAAGACAGCACAAAAGTCAAGGGTATTTCTCGTGGCAGCACAACCAAGTGTTGCATGAATTGGCTGCTGTCATAGACGGGACACGAATGAAGGCGAACAGTAAAGTTCGACCAGCTACAGCAAACACACATTTCTTGAAAGCTGGACAGCTCGAACACCCTAAGCAAAACAACTGGCACGACTCAACAATCACGACCGGACAATGCAAATGACTGGGAAATGGCGAGGGAAGTATCCACAGTGCATCAAGAGATCGAAGAGAAGATCATCGTCCAGACAATGTACTGTAGACATCAGCTATGGTCCTCGTCATCCTCACAGAGCACACCATTCGAATATAGGATAGAAGTACAGCATAATCTAAACTAGCCAAATACAAGGATTTCACCACCGGGCTGAAAAAGCAATATCACTCACAAGTCAGAGTGGTAACATCTCTCTGTGATTTACTAAGTAGGTTAGGAATTAAAGAGGAAATGTGAAGAAGAGCAATGGAGATCATTGGAGAGTCGGCCGGAAGAGCATCATGCGGGCTCTGACGAAGCCGGGACATATCGACAATCTCAGAATATTCCGAGGCTCAGAGGAGTAGTCGATAATAATACCTACATTTACATTTCGACCATTCCTGGCTGCCACATAAGTTTACAGTCGCATCAACGGTCTAATTCGTGAATGTCCGAGACTCCGACGATGAAGCGATAAGAAGTTATAGCATCGATCGTACCTGATCCACACCCACATCTGCAGTACTGAGCGTTCAAAGGAGTGGAGTTCCTTGCCTGACGTATTGTTTTCATCTGTTATCAGCTTCCGACCCGCACACAACGTGCCGAGTTACTGTACCAAGTATGGAGTACCATGATACGAAGCAGCCATGAGTATATAAGGACATCATGCAGAGCAGCAAGCCATTTTAGACTTCTGTCACCACGAGGAGGATATCAATGTGCTAGGTTACACAAAGACAGTCTATCCCAATATATGTTTTACGTTGTGACGGGATTAAATATAGCAACCGCAAAAGGAATGGCGTAAGCTTCATTTCATACACAGATTGACAAACTGAGTCTAAATTAGGTAAAAATTAAACTACACTTCTAAGTTTGTCCACACACCTGGCATATGACAACGGAGAGGAGGACAGCTAGGTTTGGAAACGGCCGAGTGGAAGAGGAAGTGGAGAAGTAAGAAAGGAAACAATGTTGCCACAGAGTTCAAAGTCTCATCGGCTCACGTTAAGACCACGAAAAAGATGGATTGATAGAGTATTAGAAACACTAAGAAATATAACAGCAGGAGAGACCAACAGAAGAGTAACAGACCACAAATTATCTCTCCCCTCGACGTTGAAAAGCAAACTAGGAAGGAACGAAAAAGAAGATTGAAATGAAAGATATCACGATGGGACAGACTACACAAAGTAGTGAAACGATCAACGTTCCCCGCGGTGTAAAAAGATACACAGAGGAAAGTAGCGCATGTTCTAAAGATGGTCAAAAAAAAAAAAAAAGACATAGCTGGGTCGTATAAGTAGACACGAAGAACTAGAATGTTCAATGTCACGACAAGAGATAGAAATATGGTCCGCCTCTGATGTCAGTGTCAGGTATAGTCATAGTCCAAAATACTGAAGATTAACAGGTTTGTTTGATACGAATTTTGAAAAAAAAAAACAGCAATGTCACAAGAAATGACAGATTAAAAAACAATTAAATTTACGAGTTTAGTATCTCAAATTATTTCTTCTAAACGAGTAATCTCCCCTCACTGACACGACAGAATTATCAACTGTGTCTAGTTTGTGTGCATATAATTTTATTTGTTCATCTAGGTTTAGGGTTAGATTTATGGTTCGTAGTTGTAGGCTAGTCCAAACTTTGAAACTAACTCTGCGGTTTTCTAATGACAGATTCGAGATCGGTCGAATAAGTGCAAAGGGGCGTTACTCGGAGCAAAAATAATTTTGGACACTAACCTCGTAAAATAACAAATATCTATCAGAAAACACATAGAAAGGCAGGTAACGACGTTCGGACAACCCGTGTTCGATTCCCGTTGGAAGCTGTGTGAGTTGTACTCGTGGCTGGAAAAAAAATACTCCGGCGGTTGACCCAGCCGATGGCAGAAATGGGTACCTGGGTATTACTCTGGGAAGGTGAGGAATGTCGCCTCGCATCGTGAGTTTCGATGCTTGAAGCGACATTATCCAGAAATCTCCGAACATTTCTTGATAGGCGGCCGAGCACATATGGGAGGAAACTCGAGTGCGAAGACGCCGGTTTAAATCACCTTTACCTTACCTTTACAGAAAGACATGTAATACAAAACACAGAGAAAAACAGGTTATAAAAACACATAGAAAGACAGTTTATAGAAAACATATAAAAAGACAGGTTATAGAAAACATGCTATGATCATCTCACAAGAACTGGGCCTAAGTATTACAGTAGTAACCGCCCTACGACAGTGGGCGATCGGTCTTATGAAGACAGTAATAATAATTAATCGCAAGTCTAGCACAAACACGTGCTAATGACAGTCTATGTCTGGCTCTCTCTAGCCACTGGTTTGTCCCTCCTTATTTTAATGATTTGATTCTGTTTTGTTTTCTTTCTTTACAATTGTTCAGTTCGATTGTGTTCACAAAGCTGAAACATACTTAGCTGTGGTCTTTAATATTGCTAAGCGTAACATTGAATATAAAACTAAAAAACTGCAACTTCCCACAGTTACATTCACGAAGCACGTTGATAAGACACAATACAAAAACACATAATACTCACAGTTAATATGTGCCCCCAACAGCAAACTCGTATTGTGCCTCTTTCTGTACATGTCACCGACTTATATAATACACGGCTATTAGTTTGAGCTGTCAGCCTAGTGACAGGAAATAAACGCAACCAGTCTAGAGGGGACAACTGAAAAGGGCAAAGTCACGGCCAGCGATTTATTTTAGGAGTGTGGGTGTGGGAATAGGAGATTCGATGAAAGGGAGAGAGAGAGGGAGAGGGGAGGGGGAGAAGTGTGGGATAGCTTAATGACTTTCGCGTCTAGCGATCATTTCAAGGAAACGGGATATTCAGCGGGCCGTTATTTATTTAACCAATCCCTTTGAATATATGGAACTGGACATATGTTGAATGGAACAGGATGTCATAACTAAACGAAATAAATGTCGTTAGGATGGAAGCACAATGAAACCACTCAACAACTGAAAGAAAAACAAAGCATCACTTCTTTTAAAAAATACGAAAAAATACACACAGCAAAGCACGCAGATCCTGAAAGCTAAACCAACAGAAAATTATTTGAGAGATACTGTGTCACTTTCTTAAAGCGTCAGCGGTTGTATACAAGAATTTGATCTGTCAACAATTGATCTAATTGTGGATGAAGAGAAGAAAACGATGAGAAATTATATATTTATAGATCCATTATTATATTAACATATATCTCTTATATATTATAACAGACGGATAAGGTAAAGGATATTGTTATTCTTGAAGTAAAATCTAAATATATTAAAAAAGAAAAGATAAAAAATGTGGGTGTAATCTAAAGTAACTTTACTATTACTTGCATTACTTACTAACTTCTGCTTCTGTTGCCGTTTACTGTCGAGTTGAGTGTTCGGGTCAATACTCTGTAAGGTGTTTCCTGTCTGGTGCTCATAACCAAGTCTGCTAATTGATTAATCTGTTTTCTTCTTGGTCTGTCTTTTCTTTTTCCTGTTGTTTCTAAGAGTTTTTGCTACAGTAATGATGCGCGGTAAACGACTATTTGTGATGTTTGAATTGCTGATTCCTTATGTGGTTCAGCACTAGTTTTACTTTATGCAACACTTTTATCCTCTGTTCTGATTTTGTTTCTTCATGCCACGTCCACTATTCTTCTTATGCATCTCATCGCTGTTATGACAATTTCTCTTTCTTTCTTTGGCTGTTAGTGTCTATCTTTGGCACTGATAAAAAAAAAGAGTGCTGGTGGAATATTGCGTTATATATGCTCTCTAGATGTACATATTTGTTTTGAAATATCTGGTGTCAATCTCAGTATTTTTCCGTTAAATGTTATAACACTTCCTTAAGTATTTACATTTTATTGTTAACTTTGATTGTTTGTCCTTAATGAAGATTTGTGGTGGCTTTAGTTTAACAGAAAATGGCATAAATACATTAAGAAATTGATAACTAGGCATACTAATTATTCAAATTATGCAAATGCAAATCAACGAAACGTAAATAGATTTAACAGGAAGTAGAGTATTGGTGCGAAGTGACCTAGCAGCATCCCGGAAGAAGCGAAATGAAATCAGCAGTTGAAGGATGTCATGATGAATGAAATGTCTCAAGTTTAAAAACGGCGACCACAGCCTGACGAAACAGAAATTTGACGAAAAGTTGATTGCCAGCTGCCATGTTCTAGCACAGACATTGGCGATCAATCGATTCATTTAAATTGTGTGACACAAGAGAGTACAAGGTCAGTGGGTGGAAGACGTCTCAAGGACGTCTACATTATTCTAATAAATCAGTTATTATTTTTCTTTTATGTTTATAAAGTCAAAAACTCGATAATTTATTTTATTTATAACATTTCATGTTTTTTTATATTTTCAAATGATTATCTTATCTGCCCGGATTTATAAATGCCGTCATGAGTTATTCTCTAATGCTTTTTCTCTGTATCGCTATCACTCCTTCCCTTTTTTCGTCTTTCACTCCAGTTGTTCACTCTTAACTCTTATCATAACCACATCACTTTTCTCCTATAAAGTTGTCTGTTAGGTTTTTCTCGTCACTTTTCTCTTATAAAGTTGGCTGTCAAGCTTTTCTCGTCACTTTTCTCTTGTAAAGTTAACTGTCAGGCTTTTCTCGTCACTTTTCTCTTATAAAGTTGGCTGTCAGGCTTTTTTTCACCTTTCTCTTATAAAGTTGTCTGTCAGGCTTTTCTCGTCACTTTTCTTTTATAAAGTTGGCTGTCAGGCTTTTCTCGTCACTTTTCTCTTATAAAGTTGTCTGTCAGACTTTTCTCGTCACTTTTCTTATATAAAGTTGTCGGTCAGGCTTTTTTTTGTCACTTTTCTCTTATAGAGTTGCCTGTCGGGTTTTTCTCGTTACTTTTCTTTATAAAGTTGTCTGTCAGGCTTTTCTCGTTACTTTTCTTATATAAAGTTGTCTGTCAGGCTTTTTTTGTCACTTTTCTCTTATAAAGTTGTCTGTCAGGCTTTTTTTGACACTTTTCTCTTATAAAGTTGTCTGTCAGGCTTTTCTCGTCACTTTCCTCTTATAAAGTTGGCTGTCAGGCTTTTCTCGTCACTTTTCTCTTATAAAGTTGGCTGTCAGGCGTTTCTCGTCACTTTTCTCTTATAAAGTTGGCTGTTAGTCTTTTCTCGTCACTTTTCTCTTATAAAGTTGGCTGTCAGGCTTTTCTCTTATAAAGTTGTCTGTCAGGCTTTTTTTAAAACACTTTTTTCTCTTATAAAGTTGGTTGTCATGCTTTTCTTGTCACTTTAAAATCGGACTCATTGAGCTCAAGGGAATCTACGTCATCACACATCAAACCTCGTATAGTTCAATCTTTTCTTTCATCTTTCTACTCGGTTCTGTGTTTGTCAATCTATGTTATTTTGTTTAATAGTAAAAAATTGACATCGAACTGTTAAATCAGAAAATAAATAGCTTTGTAAATGGTAGACTATAGTGTAATTATATTGTTGAATTAGCAAAGGTTATGCAGAAAGCAAATCTTTAAAAAATACTTATGATAAAAGCAAAGAAAAATAACATTGTATACAACCAAGTGAACAGAAAATAGCTTTTTCCTGGCAGAATAGAGAAGAAAATCCTTGACATAGTGAATGAAGACAAGAATGTGCGACAAAGAAGAGCACTAACATTAATAAACACTGCCAAAACACTTCATGGATCTAAGCATATACGGAAGTACAAAGAAATAATATAACCCAAAATGGTTTCATTGAAAGCTTCAGATGAAATTTTCTTGAATGAGAGGGGTAGTATTGTCACAGGTAGTAGCACATGGGTGCTGTAGTAACTGAGACCTAAACGATCAAAGAGCCATAACTCTGCGAGCTGTGACAGCAAAGCTGAACAACTGCTACGGTGGAATCTATGTGACTGCAATATTCTTGAAAATAGTGGGACTGACATGACAAGTGTAACGTGAGATTAGAAGCAAAAGAACAATTAATTTCATTAGAAAAGATACAAGAAGAGATCAAGAAGTTAGAAAGATTGTTGGAAGTGTGCCCTACATCAAACACACAGTGAAAGAGAAAGTCAAGGACAATGGTGTTTAATTAGCAAACATCAAGCGTTTAAAATGAGGTAAGAATCTACCAGTGGAAGACCAAAGTTGGATGAATCTACAATATTACGCCGATATACAGTAGGAGGCTAGACCAATTGCAAATACATACCACGTGATATGAAAATCTTCGATAACACCTGACAGCAAGTGTGGGCAGATAAGCAGAATGTGATGAAAGGAACAACACAAATGTGAACGCTGTGTTTATTGCATAAGATCTGACTCTGGTTACAAATAAATAACAAAACGATTTCCAACCAATATCATCCCACAAGTTTCTTCAATTCTATTTTTATGAATCGCTACAAATGTAAAAACCTATATCATTACGGTTTAATTTATCAATGGCATTGTCCCCTAGGTTGTGTGACTTACCCCAGCCAACGATGAGATAATACCACAAGCGTAGTTTCTGAGCTGAATATGCCCACAATACAATCGTGAAGAGATATATCCCTTCTACAAACATCCAGTAGAATGGAGCCGTATGAAAGTACGTTATTGCAGCCACCAAAAACTTGCAGATTACCTGGTAAACAGAAACAATGCAAGACTGCTCAGCATTTGTCTTCTTGTTTGTATTGATTCAATTCATCAAACTACAACGTATATTAGTGCATCAAAGTAGGACATCCGAGTCGACGATTTGTATGAGGATTTGATCGTTTCTGTGTTAAGCCGTCGTGTTGCAAAAATTAGCCATATTTATACTGATTTTAACGAATGAAAACATAATCAAGCATATCACAAGCAACTATTTATAATGAGAATAAATTAAGTATTTAAACAAAGCAATATCTAAACAAGCAACATATGCACTGTTAGTAATGACGGGCAATGGATAGCTCTTCTAACGTTGCTCTTAGTGTATTGAGGCATGTTATACAAATCAGGGATTCAACAAATCGCCGATTAATCGATAGACCATTCAACTGCGATTTAAGAACTAATGACATTATTAAATACAACCTAATTACTATCTATCTAGCTAATTAGTTATTCAGCACAAATACTATCTACTAATAAATAAAGCTTTATAAACTATAGTCCATTCATACATTCGTGAAGACAGTGTCGTAGAATTTTCCCAGATTAGATTTTCACCGACTTTCAGATATTATAACATTTAATTTCAAAAGCAGTCATGATTTTGTGCAAATTGTTTTTTGTTTGTTTGTTTGTTTGCTAAACAATTTCATGAAAATTACAAAAAGAGTTCCCTAAACATCATGTTTTAACACACACATTTATATATATATATATATATATATATATATATATATATATATATATATATAAATTAGATAAATAATATAAATATATCTATATATAATTTAGACGTAAATCACGTCTATTTTTTTTAGAGCAAATCATATAACGTCGACTCAGCAAAACACGTCATTGATAGAACGATACAATTGCTAACACCATTAATGAAGCGGTACAGATTGGTTCGCTTAAAACTAGTTTTATTCCAGACGTTTAAGCTAGACAATGAAAGTGCAGTGAATTAAAGGAACAGGAGCGGTGAAGGTGAATCATTGGTAAAACGTAGATTTGTCTGTCCCGGCAGTAACAAGCATAAAAAAAAAAAATTAAAATAAATAAGAAACACTCTACAGGAGATTATCTTTCTAAGGGCACGACATATTTGATTAAGGTCGGAGTGATCAATAGAGAGAATGACTAATAAGACAAAAAAGCTGCAGAGACGACGGGTGTATTGCAAACAAAGAGGGAAGAATACTAACAGACAACAAAGATATAATAGATAGATGGCAATAATATATAACAGAATTATTTCATGACGAAAGGGACAAAAAGCCAACATAAAATGTACATACAACTATAAAATCCTGAAATCTGAAGTAGAAAAAGCTATAAAAACAACGAAAAAGGGAAAGGCAGCAGGACCTGACAATATACAGATAGAGATTATACAGGCTCTAGAATATTTTGGCATCGAAGTGAGCACAGACATATGCAATGACATATACCATACAGGATACGTACCAAACGAACTAAAAAAATCAACTTTCATTGCATTGCCTAAAGAGAATCATCATCATCATCATCAAGTACCGTGCCTACTGGCTTAGGTGATCATGTCTCTCCACAATTTTCGATCTCGGCAGCTATTTATCATATCTGTTGTTGACCTTCTGCCAAGCCATTCTCTTAAGCTGTCTCTTATTTTTTCTCTTTGCTTCCTTCTATCTCTTCGTCCCTCAATTTTTCCAGTTGTTACAATATATTCCAGTTGTTCTCTTCTCATTACATGGCCAAAAAATGAGGATTGTCTCTTCCTAATATTGGAAATTAGCTCTCTTTTTGCTTTGACCTCTCTCATATTTTCATTACTCTTCTTAGCTGTCCATGGTACTCTTAACATTTGTCTGTAAAACCACATTTCTACAGACTCCAGTGATTTTCTTGTTTGTTGTCCTATTGTCCATAATTCGCATCCATATGTTAAGACTGTCTCTATATAACATTTAAGAACTCTTTTTCTTGTTTCTATTGTGAAAAATGGATTGCATAGTATCTTCCTCATTTTCTGGAAAGCTGCTTTTGCCTGAGCCATTCTGCATCTCACCTCTTTTGTACATCTTCCGTCTGAGGTTAACAAATTTCCCAAATGTGGCGATTCATGAATGTACAAAGAAATTACGACGGTGGTTTTCTGTTGCCCTAAAGAGAATGGTGCAGTTGAATGCAGTGATTTAAGAACAATAAGCCTAATGAGCCAGGTAACAAACAATTTTACTAAAAGTTATACAGGGAAGTATTCAGAATAAAATCAATACTGAGTTAGATGAGCAAAAATTTGGATTCAGGAAAAACAGTGGCACAAAAGAAGCCATATATAGCATGAGAACATTGATTGAAAAGTACATAGAAGTAAACAAACCAATATATGCCTGCTTTATAGACTACACTAAAGCTTTCGATAGAATACACCATAGTCAACTTATAGACTGCCTAAAGGATATAAATCTAGAGGACACAGACATGCGACTAATATGTAATTTGCACTGGGAGAAAACAGCAATAATAAGATATAACAAGGAGAACTCTACACCCATGGACATAAAAAGAGGAGTATGACAAAGATGCATCCTATCACCAAGCTTGTTCAATCTATACACTGAGCAAATCTTTAAAAACATCTCAGAGATGCCAGGCCTAAACATTAATGGAAAGATAATCAATAACCTAAGATATGCTGATGATACTGTTCTACTAATAGAAAATCCTAAAGACCTACAGCAATTTGCTTAATGTGATAAACATAACAAGCAAAAAATATGGACTAGAAATGAATATCAAAAAAGACTAAAACTATGGTCATAAACAAAGAAAATTCCCTCTACAATTAAATATGACAGTTGAGAGAATACATCTGGGGACAGTCCAGAGTTACAACTACCTTGGACATACTATAACCAGTGATGGAAAATGGACAACTGAAATAAATAAAAGAATAGGAATGGCAAAAAGTAATTTCAATGCCATGAAAAATATACTAACATCAAAACAAATAACACCAGGGCTAAAACTAAGAATAGCAAAATGTTACATGTATGGTGCAGAAACATGGACATTAGACCAGAAAACAGAACAGAAAATTGAAGCCTTTGAAATGTGGATTTATAGAAGAATAGTTAGAATTGGATGTAAAGAAAATAAAACAAACGATGAAGTTTTAAAACAACTAAAAATGAAGAAAGAACTACTAAACAGAATTAGAGCAAGACAAATGCAATTTTTTGGTCATGTTAAAAGACACAACAGTCTAATAAAAGTAATATTAGAAAAGAAAATACAAGGTAAAAGAGGCAGAGGCAGACCAAGACTAACATGGACGAGTAACATCAAAAGATGGACAAGTCAGCCTATGGCAATCTGCACCATCAAAGCAAGAGACAGAGTGGAATGGCCCTCCATGGTAGCCAACCTTCGATGCGGAGACGGCACTCAATGATGATGATGACTTGTTTTACAAGTTTCCCATTCTTCATAACGTCCCTGCTGTTTCTATTGTCTAATCTACGTTTTCAAAGAACTCTAAAGCAGAGACACGCTGATTTATTGGAATGTCTCTGTGGTTTCTGATGCATTCATCTTCAAGCCATTAAAAACGTTATGCTACTAATGCATTATTTATGCTTTTCGAAAAGTGAAAAAAATATTATGTTGATGTGTGTGTGTATGTTAAGGATGTAGTTAGGATAAAAGGGGACGTGTGCACGCTAATGTACTTATCAAATATCATGGTTTTGCAGCGTTTGGAGACTGACGTCAAATAGAATGTAGAAGTGAAAACAAAATGAGATATATTGAAATTGAGGGGAAAAAAGCTAACGATGAAGTCTTAAAACAACTAAAAATGAAAAAAGAGCTACTAAACACAATTCAAACATGACAAATGAGATTTGTGGGACATGTTAAAAGACACTCGAAGACGGCACTCAATGATAATGATAGGGGGAAAAATGTTTCACGTACATATGCCTTTTTGGGGCCGATGTAAATATTGTCACTTGAAAGATAATGTTAACACACGAGGAAAGAATAACAAGCTTGTAAGCAGACACTGTCAAGTTAGATACATTGATCTTGATGTTGATACAAGCATGTCTCTGTCCATCAATGAAGAAAAATATAATATAGAGAGAAAGGATGAGCAAAAACGGATCGTTCACTACTCTAGTAATTATATCTCGCAACCACCCTTCATAAATCAACATTCAACGACAGGCAATTGGCTTCGGGCCGTTTGAGGAACAGAATGACCAATCGTCTAATGATTGACAAGGTCATACAACGTTAACCCCTAATATTGATCAAGACTGATACCTGCACAGATTGTCATGTCATCTTCTCTCTTCTACCTTTTAGCTCCCAGTGGAGCATAGGTCTTCAACAAACACTTTCCAAGTCGTTCTGTTTTTTGCCATTCTTTTAAGATCATTCCATGCCTTCCCCATCATCTTCATCTCTGATTCGATCTGTCTTCTCCAAGAATTCCTTGGTCTTCCTCTTTGTCTTTTCCCCTGGGGATTCCAAAAAAGGGCTTGTTGTGTAATACTCTCAGTTGGCTTCCGTAGTGTGGGTCCTATCCATCACCATCGTCTACGCTGTATCTCTTTATCCACTGGTATTTGACCGGTACATTTCCATAATTCCACGTTAGTGACTTTGTCCTGCCATTTCCATCCCTTTATTCTGCGTAAGCATCCATTAATGAAAGTCTGTACCTTCGTGATTGTCAATTTTGTTATTCTCCATGTTTCACAGCCATATAATAGGACCGACTTAACTTTTGAGTTGAAAATTTGTATTTTTGTATTTAACCTAATTTCTTTTGATTTCCATATGTTTCCCAGTGTCATGTCATAGCTTTTGCATAATTTCAAGTTGAAAAATAAGTTTAAAAAATAGTGTGATGTTTCTGTTTAATGTGTTGAGTCTTTGAAAGCATAAATTTAAGACAAAAACATATTAACGAGTATGTTAATTCCATGATGGTAAAGAAACGTGGAATTCGTTTAGTTACGAACAAAAGTGAGCCCTCTAGATATAAGAAAGTGGTTCCAGATAAAGTTGCTGGATAACAAACTTTATTGTTTGATATTAATGGACTGCGTTGATTTGCCGTTTTTATCTATCTTACTGTTCAGTGCATCCAACCAGGCACACATGTATTTGGTATGAATCTATACTAAACTAAACTAACCTGAACTAAATTCACTTGTTTCTGAATGTTTCTCCAACCTTTAGTTTAATTTAATCGTTCTGTAAAGAAGCAGTTGTTTGTAGTCAATTCCATAGGAACACAGCTCTTATGTAGATTGCTCACAACGACTATCATAATGTTCCAATGCAACGCAGATTTTAAAAGTTGAATTTTACACAACTTATATTTTAAAAAATATTTACGCGTTTTGAAACTAATGAACAGCATATTTCTTTAATTTATATATACATATATATGTATCAGTGCAGGAGAAAATTCAGATTGCACTGCGCTTAGAATAGTCGTCCACAGCAAAATAGGCCAAGGGCAGAAGACCAGACAGGTTGGGCAAATAGACGCAGACGAGGTTAGCAAGGAGTGTTCAGCGGAACGTGTGGGATTGAGAAAAAAATAAACGCTAAGTTATTGTGACAGCAGGTGTGTGGCTAAGGAGTGGCCATTATATAAAAGACAGAGCAGACAGTAGACAGACAGTTGAAGACAGACCACACCAGACAGATCGAGGGATGGATAGATTCCACCAAGAAGGCAGTTGTACGATGAAAGCAGAAGATGTCAATAACTAGTGTAAATAGTGTAACCGAGTATCATAGTAAAGTCAAGTAAAGTCAAGTAGAGTAAAGTAAAGTACCCCCGTCACGCCAAGTGGCGTATAGGGTAATATGGTGTTAGTGACCATACATTTGACAGACCTTCAGAACATGATTTTTGGGGTAATGTAGTCGGTATTACCCCCGTGCCGCCTTACATTTACAGAAAAAATTCCGGTACCCAAAGGCTGAGTGAACCGGAAGCCGTCGATTGGGATCGAACCCTGCCTCTTGTCCTTTGTAGTCCAGTTCACTAACCACAGCCGAGTATCATGCTACAGGTATATTTGGATCATATTTAAGCCAAGACACAGGACAAAAATAATGAACAGTCAAATTTACATAATAATGGTAGCAACTGAAGAAGCAAATTGAGAATATAACCGCCGTGACTTACAGAGCAGGCTCCAAAGCACCAAGAAATAATCACAATTTTAGAAAGCATAAACGTAGACAGCAAAGATCTAAGAATAATAAAGAACATGTGCTGGCAACAAACAGCGGCCAAAAGAACTGGAAACCAATTGGGAATATTTCAAAAAGGAACAACAAGGTTATGTGCTGTCACCAGATTTGTTTAATATTTATAGTGAGATCATTTTATGATCCATAAGGGTCATGCCTGGAATAACAATCGGAGGTCATAATATAAATAATCTAAGGTATGCTGATGATACAGTCTTAATCGCTAAGAGTGAAAATGAGTTACAAGAAATGTTGGTCATTATAGCAAAAATAAAGGACTCAGCCTTAATAGAAAAAAGACAGAGGTAATGGTAACAACAAAGAAAAAGACATCACCTCAGTGCAAAATAAAGACAAGTGGAACAATATTAAAACAGGTAAATGAATTCAAATATTTGGGAACTTTGTTAACCTCATACGGATGAAGTATAACAGAGGTGAGATGCAGAATGGCTCAGGCAAAAGCAGCTTTCCAAAAAATGAGGAAGATACTATGCAATCCATTTTTGACAATAGAAACAAAAAAAA
Organism: Megaustenia siamemsis; assembly: GCA_032433765.1. Lineage (NCBI taxonomy): Eukaryota > Metazoa > Mollusca > Gastropoda > Stylommatophora > Ariophantidae > Megaustenia > Megaustenia siamemsis. The sequence goes on along the minus strand of JAVIAB010000092.1, from coordinate 42,862,145 downwards.
AGTTTTTAAATGTTATGTATAGCCAGTCTTAACTTGTGGATGTGAATCATGGATAATAGGACAACTAACAAGAAAATCACTGGAGTCTGTAGAAATGCGGTTTTACAGATGAATGTTGAGAATACCGTGGCCAGCTAAGAAGAATAATGAAAACGTTCCGAAAGAGGCCAAAGCAAAAAGAGAGCTAATTTCCAATATTAGGAAGAAACAATCATCATTTTTTGGGCCATGTAATGAGAAGAGAACCGCTGGAATATATTGTAACAACTGGGAAAATTGGTGTATGGAATGTGGATTACCATAAAAAATGAATTTCTTTCCCTTCTTACTGTCATATAACTCCATACTTGCTTAACAATACCGATGTTGGCAACCAAACCTATCTCATCGACTACAATCTATTTTTTTCTCTTTATTTTTCTATATCTCTTATTCCCTCTTATTATTCCAGTTTCTCAATATATGCTGACTTCTGTTTCCTACCTATCTACCTACCCATCTACCTACCTACCTGCATGCCTACCTGCCTACCTGCCTACCTGCCTAACTAACTACCTACCTATCTACCTACCTACCTGCATGCCTTCCTACCTACCTGCCTAACTACCTACCTAACTCTGTCCGTACAATTCTAGACTCTTGTGTCCAAACAAATTTATTTTAAATTGTCATACTTTACTCGGGACACACATTGTATCTCGCCACATAGCCCTATTCTGGACGAGTAGCTCAATCTCGGCAAAAGAGCATGTGCCTGTTGTTGTTACGTCTCAGTGTTCTTTTTAATGTTTCTCTGGATTGTCCTGTTTTTCTTTTACCCCTTGGTTCTCATATGAGGGCTTGCTTTGAGATTTTCTTGTTGTCTCTTCTCATTACATGACCACGATATGACCACCATCTTTTGATTATGATCGGTATTTTTCCATGTTTTATCAGTTTTCCTATTTTTGCACTAGGCTTGAATTCATTCCATGACATATGTGTTTTTTTTTCCTGAGGCATTTATTTCCCAAATGTGGATAATACATTTTATTTGAAAAACCTGTTTTCTGTTTTTGTGCTTAGTAATTTTGATTTCCATTTTTCATGAAGGTTTCTGAAAGTCATTGCTGCCTTCGCTATTCTGATTACAATTGCTTTACTTGTGTGTCCTTCATGGTCTATGGAAGCTCCGAGATATACAATATGATCTACTTCTCCCATTGCTTTTCTTCCAGGTTTATTTTTTTCTATTTGACGAGTTTGAATTTTAATTCCTTTTGTCTTTTCTTGGTTGATCTCAAGTTTCTTCTCATCACATGGCCCATGATGATTTTTTTTTTTTCATGTATTTGTAATAAGTTTTATTTTGACTTTTGCGTCTTTTAGAACGACCTCGTTTTATATGTTAACTGTCATTGGTGATACCATGTTATCACGTTCTTCTATAAAACCACATGTCTGTGACCTTCAATAATCTTCTTGTTTGTTGTCAGATTGTCAAAAATTCACATGTCTTTGAATAACTATTTTCTTATGATCATTCTAAAAAAGGGGTCGCATTATGCATCTTTTTTATTCTTTGGTCTTTGCCAGAGCTATTCTACACCACACCTCTTTTGCTATTTTCCATTCGGAGTTAACACCGTTACAAAATATATTTCAGTTCTTTGATCTGCTCCAATACTCATCCATTTGCTTTAATTGTGCATTTGGGAGAGATGTATTTTTTCTTTATTGCAGCCAATACTTCTGTCTTTTTGCTGTTGCGAAAAGGACTCTATTTTTAATTGACATCACTATAATGTTGTTGATTCTCTTTAACTTATTTTCACTCGTTTCTATTTAAACTGTACCATTAGCATACATCAAGTTGTTTATATTATGTCCATGAACTTGTATTCAGTGTATTCTTTAAGGATTCAATATAATCTCACTAAACAGATTAAATAAATTTGATTATAGTACAAAAAATTTAGTTTTATTTGTTGCAACATTCTAGACTGATTTACAGTTCTAACTGCTACTTTATGTTGCCATTTCCTGTTCTTTATTATTATTAGGTCTTTGCTGTCAAGATTTTAAAAATTCTTGGGTGTAGTATAACATAGACATTATAAATATGCCCGATTGGTTTTAATATCTGTGTCCTTCTACTGATGCTTTATGATTTAGGACGTTTTGCGAAATGTCTGCCTCTAATAAATTTACATTGATCACCACTAATTTTTGGTTTGAGTTTGTTTTTCACTCTTTGTATAGTACCCATATATTATTCATTTTTTTCGAAGACAGAACACATGGAAACGCTTTAGTTCATTCCTCGTGCCTTGAATAAATTGTTCAGATTTGTGCAATAAGAGTGTGCTAAGCACTCAGGTGTGAGAGGGTGGTCGTGACACTAAATCCAATGTAGGAGAATCTTTCAACCGATTCAAATAGGCTTCTATTCCAAGTTATGATTAAGGCTTTGGCGTCTCCTTGTGCTGGAGCTGCATAAGTTTCCTATATCACAAGATTTGGCTCAACTGTCATTCAGTAATTGCAGTGTCTTCTATGTAATACTATACTGCACCCTAAGGAGGGTAATTTCCTTACAGAGCTTCAGATGTTTTCCTTTTCACTTTCAAACGAGCTAAGATTAATAAGAAGCCAGCAGATCTTGAGCGCATGTCTTTGACACCGGAAGCTGCTGAGAACGCATCGTGCAAAAGTGCAAAAAAAAAAAAAAAAAAAAAAACAAATATTCTGAAGAGGCAGGTGACATGCAGAAAATCATGCTTAACTCTGCTCTCACCTTCAAAATATTCTGATATGCTGTCATCGAATTGTTTCGAGGCATTCATTATTCTAGAGCACCTTATAGAGCCTTGTTCTAGAGCACCTTATAGAGCCTTGTTCTAGAGCACCTTATAGAGCCTTGTTCTAGAGCACCTTATAGAACCTTGTACTAGAGCACCTAATAGAGCCGTGTTCTAGAGCACCTATAGAGGCTTGTTCTAGAGCACCTTATAGAGCCTTGTTATAGAGCACATTATAGAGGCTTGTTCTAGAGCACCTTATAGAGCCTTGTTATAGAGCACCTAATAGAGGCTTGTTCTAGAGCACCTTATAGAGGCTTGTTCTAGAGCACCTTATAGAGGCTTGTTCTAGAGCACCTTATAGAGGCTTGTTCTAGAGCACCTTATAGAGGCTTGTTCTAGAGCACCTAATAGAGCCTTGTTCTATAGCACCTTATAGAGGCTTGTTCTATAGCACCTTATAGAGGCTTGTTCTAGAGCACCTTATAGAGGCTTGTTCTATAGCACCTTATAGAGCCTTGTTCTAGAGCACCTTATAGAGGCTTGTTCTAGAGCACCTTATAGAAGCTTGTTCTAGAGCACCTTATAGAGCCTTGTTATAGAGCACCTTATAGAGGCTTGTTCTAGAGCACCTTATAGAGCCTTGTTCTAGATCACCTTATAGAGGATTGTTCTAGAGCACCTTTTAGAGCCTTGTTCTAGAGCACCTTATAGAGGCTTGTTCTAGAGCACCTAATAGAGCCTTGTTCTAGATCACCTTGTAGAGGCTTGTTCTAGAGCACCTTATAGAGGCTTGTTCTAGAGCACCTTATAGAGCCTTGTTCTAGAGCACCTTATAGAGCCCTGTTCTAGATCACCTTGTAGAGCCTTGTTCTTCCCACACTATCGGAGTGTCAAACACCCATTTGAAGAGATCTAAAAAGCTCTATATTTTGTACTTCATGACTGTACAAAGAAATTACGACGGTGGTTTTCTGTTGCCTTCCGTCAGTTTGTTTACGGTTTGCTCCGCTAGCCTTTGACTAAAAAGTCTCACCCACAAGGCAGTGGGGTTGTTTTACTTCGGGGTACCCTCCCTTAACCTTTTACTCTCCCGAGCATACCCGCAAGGCAGCAGGGCAGCCACAGGTTGTATCGTTTGCTGCATACAGTAGGAGGTAAAATTACCCGACCTGACCCACTTGTAAGCTGAAGAGAATGGCCTGAAGTAGGTCAACAACAGAAATGATAAATAACTGTCGTTATCGAAAGTTGTAGATAGATATGATCATCTACGCCAGCAGGCTTGGTATTTGATGATGATGATATTTTGTAGTCAATATATTTGCGCACTTTCCTTAAAGTCACTTCTGCTGCAGATTTGAACAGCGCAGACTGCACCGAAATAGAACGTCTGCACAGGAATATCTGAGCACTTATGGACTTGTCAAATGCGTAATGAGGATGACCTGTCCACTAAACTAAACTAAGAACGTAAATATACTCAGTAACAGAAGAAATAAATTCTCCGAATTCTTGTGAATCAGTAAAGGTTAATTATTGCAATAATAAACCGTAAATCCGAGCAATTTATGTTGAAAGATTGGATGAGCTATTTACTATGTCTTCATACTTTTCTTATTTCAGTGTGTATATAATCAATTACTTTATACTGTGTGCTCTGCAGCTAATAGCAACATTGTCAGACGCTTGTATTAACCTCCCAAACGCACCATTTCACGGAAGCATCAAAATTAGCGGAAAACTATTTCTTAGGCTCAAATGTGAGTCTCCTAACATGGATCTGCCACTGAATGCTCCCGGAGATGGCGGAACACTTGTCTGTGATCCAAATAAATATGGACAAATTGAATCACCCGAAGTTGGTGTTCCAGACTGCTTGAGTTACAAGCTACCAGATATGCTTTATATGTACGTTACACTTATGTACACCCTTGATACATGTGATACGGAATACCTTAACATGTTTGAAGCTGAACTTAAAAAGCTGATGGTAGTGAACTTTAAGTCATTCAATGATGTATGTGTGGACTGTAGTTGGACATCAGTTAAAGTTGTGTGTGACAATAATACGAATTTTGTGAATGACAACAAACCCAAGCAGCTCGATTCAACCTTTAGAATATACACTGTTTATAACAAGTTGTTATCCATTCAACACTATCTAGATATTGTAAGAGACATCAGGATATACATCTTTGCTGTAGACCGAGGGCATAAGGGAACGGCTTCACTGTGGGGTATAAACGGTAGCACACTGACACAGGCCCATGTAGGTGCATGGACAGCGTCCTGTCGGCATCACAAAAATACATTTGGAACTAATCTTGCCCTGCACGGTATTGCATCATGCAGAGGCTGTCCCATAAGTACTGTTTTCGAATCTTCACGAAGAACATGTGAACCCTGCCCGTTTAACCATTACACGCTAACAGCTTTTGCAAATTTTTGCCAAGTTTGTCCAGATGAATCACAATGGGGAAACAAGAAGGACAAATTTATTCAAGATTGCTATGTTCGGACGCACGCTCCTTAAACGGCATTTTTCTATGATCTTGAGCGTCAGTTTTAATAGGAAAGTGTTGACCTTATAGTTGTTACTTAATTTAGTTTTCTTTATTTTTATTTTTAACTGGGAAACCATATTGATTTTGTCGTGGTAAGGAATTTGCGTTTCGCGATGGTATTAAGCAACAAAGTGATCGATTAATTATATATATATATATATATATATTAGCCTGCTCTATTGGTATCTGACATAAGGTAAAAAATACATCGATTTGAATCTAGGAATAATAAGCAGAATACGCAGAATGACAGAGGTATGAGGCAATAATGATTTAGCTACAGCTGATGTAGTATAACATACATGTGGTTGTAACACTGGCTATTGCATGATGATCAGGTCTGCCAAAGATCTTCAGATGAAGAAGCACGTGCAACATTTGTTACTGAAATTAGATCTGGAAGCAGACATTACATTTAATCACTAAAATGAACGATTTAGAACTTGCTCAGCAGGTCTCGTAGTCTCAATCACCATGTCGTTGATTCAATAATGTATTAATCATTATGTAAAAAACAGTACGTTATGTTATAACTCTGCATTTATTAATACAACATTCTTTTAAAATGTTATTTCTACAAGAATTGTGCATCCGATTGGAACTTACCTCAAACTTTACAAACTAAGTCGCTAAATTCGACTATATATTAATTTTATAATATATTTTAATTTTTATTCTGAAATCTTTATATATATATATATATATATATATATATATATATATATATATATATATATATATATATATAACTATTTATTCAAGACACGAGAAATGAACTAAAGTGTTTCCGTGTGGTCTGTCTTTTGAAACAATGAACAATATATGACAGATGTCACTATGAGAAGAGTAGAAAACAAACTCAAACCAAAATTTAGTGGTGATCAATGTGAATTTGTTAGGCGCAGACATTTCGCAAAACGTCATAAATCATAAAACATTAGTAAAATGCTATAAATATTAAAACCAATTGGTATATTTATAATGTTTATACCAAAGCATTTTTCAAAACAATAAATATTCACCATACTGTTTTCAAGTTTCGGATTGTTTCTAGTAGCAGCAATGTTATTTGCAGTTAATCATTCTTACTTCTTGAGATTTGCCACTACAGATGTCCAAAAAGATCAGAGGAAAAACGGACACTCTACAACGCAACGTTCATTCCAACGTCGTGCAACAGTGCCAGACTCCAGAACAATAGTATAATAACCATCCAAAGAAATGACACATATTAGACGACTGAAAGCAAACAGTCTGAGAGATAAGATTGGAAATGTGGAAGTGAGAAAAAAAAGCTAGAAATAATTCCCGCCATATACATGAAGAAATAACAGTTTTGGCCAAGTAAAGGCATAAAGTTCGGAACACAACACAGCGAGCCTCTAATAAACGTTGCGAGAACACCCGATCCAAGGGAAGGCCCACAAAAGATTGCTTAATGAAATATTAGAAACATTAGGAAAGATAACAGCCGGAGAATTAAACAAAAGAGCAAAATATCACAAGTTATATCTCCTCCCCTCACCACTGGAAGGCAAATGAAGTAGAAAAGAAAGAGATCATAAATAAGAAGATGAAATCCGTGAATTTTTATTAATATACATTCCTATGGATAATATCATATATTTTGTATTCAAATGTTTTCAAAATATAACTGTTATTACTTATAATTAAATAAAACACAAAATAATATAATCTTTTGTTAGGCTAATATTTTTCCACATGGCTTGTTGAAAACTGAGTGTCAGTTTGAAGTTTAATGTCAATAAATATCTGGCTAGTCTTCATCTGGCTTTAATGATTGAATCATTTTTTCCCTACCGTTTCTTCTTTGTCTATATCTCACTTAAACCAATTGTTACTAATATTTTCTGATTATAAACAAAAAAAAACTACTTAATGAGTAATTCATAAAGCTTGTCTCCTGTTTCATAAAGCTTGTCTGCTGTTAGTTAAAATGGACTACTTTTGAAACTGAAGCTTAACGATTCTACTAACAGTTACAAGAGAAAAGCTAGAACTTTTTTCGTAGAATTTGATGAGGCGAGTAAGAAACATTATTTTGTACATGATAACCTTTATAGGCATATATATACATTATCTTCAATCATTCACTGGCTTGAGAGAATAACCTTACTAGAAAAACATATTAAAACAAATAAAGTGATGCTTGATTGAAGACAATCGTATATAGATGTCTCCTGTGGCCGATACCAAATTGTACAGCCTAATGCCTCATGATTATCATCTTCTGTTGAGATTGCATCTTCTTCTTCTTTCCTTCCTCATCTGCCTTTCAGCGTCAAGGGGAGATATAATTTGCTCTTCTGTTCGCCTCTGCTGCTGTTATGTTTCCTAGTGTTTATAATATTCCATCGATCCATCTTTTTCGTGGTCGACCCTTGGGTCTGGTGTTCTCACAACGTTTGTTGAAGGCTCGTTGTGTTGTGTTTTGATCTTTCTACCTTGTCACGTGGCCAAGCAATTTTATCTGTTGTTTCCTTATATATTCTATGGCGGGGGCTATTCAAAGCTTTTTTCTCAGTTCTTCATTTCTGATCTTATCTCTCAGACTGTTTCCTATCATTCGTCAAACACATTGAGATTGCATGAAGTTAGTTTTTATCTCAATCAGGCCCTAGTTAAACGGACCTTAATTGAGTGTAATCAGCCATATCTCCTTGTCTACAAGCTGTGCTTTCTTCGACCCAATACATCCGACATCAATCTGAGTATTTCTTTCAATCGTGTTGAAAAATGGGGTTAGCTGCTTGGCTACAACTAATTTTCTACATAACTACTTGCATAAACAGATTCATGCAATGGCGAATCAAAATAAACTGAGCATTACTGAAGCAGGTTAAGAACTTTACCTGACCTAACATACGGAAATGAGCCAGGAACAATTAACAAATCAGCTGGATATTTATTAGACACAACAAAAATGTTATTCTACAGAGGAATATCAAGAACGTAATGATCAATTTTGATCAGGGAGCGAGCACACTAATCACTCTGCCACCGAGGCTTCTTTTAAAGTCAGGCTAAACGCACAATTTCAAGCCTCCGCCCACAACCTCCCGCACCCACGGTTGCCTCTGACTCCGCTCCCTCGTTGTATGTATTCCCCCTGATTTCCCTCTTTCCGACCATGAACAATCTCTTCTCAAGAAGGGTCTTAAATTTATCCTTCTTCGTCCCTCTAGTGACTCACTGTCTCTCTTACACGAGTACAACAGACGACTGCTGCGAAAGGTTATTTTTTCGATCTTCATCACAATTCTTCCTGTCAACCTTCTCCCGATGACGAATTCGCCCGTTTCTCCTCTCGCAAATCCACAGGCTAATAGCAAGTTTTTTTTGACCTGCTTATTTTACCACTTGCCGCAAAATTAAGACGATACTAGACTTTGACATTCGAATCTCAGCCTCGAGGAATACCGAACTCTCTCGGATCTTCGTCACCACGAGGGCATTGCCATCAAGCCTGCCGATAAGGGTGATGGCTTGTGGTTGTCTGGAGGAAGGATCGCTATGTTATTGAAGGACAGAGACAACTATATGACCACACATTCTACCAACCCGTCTCTGACGATGCCACTATCTCAAATAATGATTTGGTAAGAAATGCTATTCAGAAGTACATTCAGGAAGGACAACTTCCTGCTAGCTAGTCCCGTATGATCCTCCCTGATAGTGACTTAGTCAGACCCTCCTTCTACATGATGTCCAAGATACACAAACACGACTATCCCGGATAACCAATTGTCTCTTCTATCTTGTGTCCTACAGTTCACATTCATGAATTCCTCGACAGTGTTTTTTCAGACACAGTGTCATCAATCTCCTCTCGTAACACACCAACGACGCTCTGAATATCTTTGTCTCCATCTTCCATTTTCCTGACCGAAACAACTATCTATTTGTCATCAATGTCTGCTCCCTGTACACCTCCATTCCTCACACCGATGGCCTTCGAGTTCTCAAAAGTTTCCTTGATAAGCCAATTTTCTATCGCGACCTACGTCCTCCTCCGTTAACGGAACTAGTTCTTAACCTTAACTCTTTCGAGTTCGATGGCAACTTCTTCACCCAGATCAGTGGGGTTGCAATGGGCACCAAAATTGGCCCTAGCAATGTTTGCCTCTTCATGGATTACTTGAGCACCAGATCATCCACACCTACCAAGGTCCTCTTCCCTTTAATGACCGTAGGTACATTGACGAATGCATCGGTCTCACTTGACTTGTCCGAGAAGGAAATCTCCGTATTCATCGAGCATGTTGGACATATTCAGTCCTTGATACGCATCACTTCCCACATTTCCCGAATCAGCTTTTTACATGCTCTCCATTGAGTTCTCCGCACCTCACCCCATCTACACCTCCCCTCTGATAGGGTAGTATCTATTTTCTCTCTCCCATCACTTTCACCACTACGTGGCGATCAGATTCATTCATCGCTACCTCCTCATTCGTCGCTCTGACTCCACTACCCGTCTTTCTTCCCTGACCCTCCATTAGTTGTCTGGAAGTGTGATCATAACCTTTGCGATATATTTGTCAGGAACCACCTTCCCACCTCTCTACATTAACCATCGGAACACTATCCGTTGCGATTGCAGGCGATATAAGACTGGCAACCACGTTCTACGGACGAATACAGTTCTCGTCCCTCATGGTCCTTTTGAGATCAGAGAAGGATTCACTTATACATCGCGCAACATTATCTATGCCGTCATATGTAAATCACGTAAGATGAACTATATAGTCGAATTAGGGTGCTGTCTTTCAAGAAGATGCCGTGAGTATTTGTATGACATCACTCGAGACGCAGGTATCCCAGTAGTATACCACTTATACTCTCTTGACCATAAGGGTAAGGTTTATATCCAAGTCACTGGCCTGGTGTCGTGTTCTTCTGACAGCCGTAGCTGATTCACCTTAGAGAATCGTCTGATCGCCTGCATGGTTTGCCTCACCCCACGGGGGATGAGTATATCCATTTATCATGGGTAATCAGTTACCCCCCCCCCTCTTCTCTCTCTCAGTTTCTAACCCTCCCATTTTCTTCTTTCATTCCCATCTCCCTTCCTGTTTCCTTCCCCACTATCTTCTCAATTCTTTCCTCCCCTTTCCCTGTTTTGGCCTCTTACACTCTGACGTTATCTTCCCAGGCGATACACTCAGAGTATGTGCAACATATTTGTACGAACGTTGCCTTGCATCTACAGGAGTCATGATATCTATTTACAAACTTATATTAATAATTCTAATCAATACGTATTTTGATATATTCTTCTCATTCACTATATATTACAGAACTACCTTACTCGCATTTATTCTATTTCTATACAGCTGGTATTATATATTTCTTTCAGACACAGAAGTATTCCATCCCAGCTCGTAGATCGAACCTCGTGTTTACATCAGTCTCCCATTACGCCGCATGTATCCACTTGTTTCTCGAGACAAGTCTGGTTTTGTGTACTCTTGTTTTCACGCCCTAGTGTACACTTCTCTATCCTCGGCCGAACTTTTCTAATTCTTGACCGCTTTTTCACATCTATTATCACTTCCGTATCCTATCAAACCTCTCGTCTAATCAGGTAACTGCCCCCCCCCCCCACCTACCCAACGTCCTATCACATTCACATTTGACTTACAGTTATCCACTCTCTGGGAGCTCTTTGATCGTGTCTCAGTTAAGTCTTGTTTTAATTAAAAAATAAGTAGTTCACTAATTTTATGTACTAATTTTTATATATTGGAAATGAAATTTTTATCCTTTTGTAATGTAGTACATCCCGCTTTTATTTTATCATTTCCCTTCTTATCCTTCTTTTTATTTGTTCTGATTTACTTGCGCCGCTCATTCTAGATGTAAGTAAAAAAGTAAAGAACCCCGTCACGCCATGTGGCTTATAGGGAAAATGGTGTTAGTGACCATAATTTTTACAGACCTTCAGCACATGATTTTTGGGGTAATGTGGTCGGCATTACGCCCGTGCCGCTTTACCTTCCCAGAAAAAAATCCGGTATCCACTTAAGTCTGGGTGAACCTGGAAGTCGTCGATCAGGATCGAACCCGATCTCTAGCCCTTTGTAGTCCAGTTCACTAACGACTGAGCTATCGCGGCTCACATTCTACATGTTGTAGAGTTTATCTTTTTTTCCGTTGTCCGTTTGTATTGTTCTCGTTCTCTGAAGAAGTTCGCATGTATGCCGAAACATCAATATTTTCTTGCCTTCGTTTTTGGTAAAGCTGTCACCATACCTCATACGCTTCAGTCCAACATTTGCTACCAGATTTACCGCAGCACTGCAATTATTTGTCCGTTTCTCCTTTTAATGTGTATTAGGGAAAAAAGGAGTATACCTTGATTGCTTGTGAAAAGAAGAGAACGTGAAACTAATTTTAGCAAGACAAAAATATGAAGAAAAAGACATTGATGAAGACAAAAATTAAAATATTGGGCACTCTAATATCCGATCAAAGAAAGGCGAACAAATCGACAGTAGAATCGATAAGGTACACCCGTGAATAACCTGTTTTGCACCTGATGATGTTTTACATGTTATTGCACTTTTAATGCAGGTCTTACTATTAAGTCATATAAAGTTACAATAAATTTTTGGAGAAGTAGACAGGCACACACTAGTAAGGCCAGACAGATAGTTGTTAGATAGTGAAAAAAAGAATAACTCTTTATCTGCAATTATAGCAAACACTCTTTAATTGAAGTCAACAAGACTGACCTTTTTCTGCATGCAGTGGCAAATATGTAAGAGAAACAATAAATCTAAACTAATTTTTTTTTAAGGAGAAAATAGGAGACGGTGAAATGTACTGAGTGTAAAAGGAAACAGTAGGCGACTCAAAACTTACCGCTGAATCAGTAAGTCAGTGCTGATAAAGACTCACTTCGCAGAGCCATGTAAATAGTGTAATCTATCTTATCAATCTAGTAATGACTTCTGAAGGAAGTAAAATTCGGCACCGCAATAATGTCAAGCCAAATATGGATGTTTTAGACTGGAAGGTGCAGCTCACATTCACTTTGCGTCAAATTAAGGTGGACCAGACTAGAGCAGTTATCGTCAAGGCGAACAAAGAGAAAGAAATCGTAGTAAAACATGCACAAGTAATGTATTGTTAGCGCTGTACCAGATCACTAGCAGGTGAACGAGGCGAACAATTCCGAAGTCTCAGAATGTTACCATTAAATGGACGACTCAGTTAATGAAGCCAACACGCCACTTATCAAATGGACGAGACATATATATATATATATATATATATATATATTAACGTCAGGGTCAAGGCAAAGAAAGGCACATAAATGCATCAACATGCGAAGCTGCAGTGAAGCTAACAGTGAGGAGAAAAGAAACAAATATATACAGAAAAAATTTTATGGTTATAGCTTCACGTAACAAGTAGACACCACAAATTAGAACAACGTTTCGGAGCAATGGCCTTCAACAGGAACACGCATACTTCTTAAAATCATATTTCGACGTGTGTTGTATATTTGTTCCTGTTGAAAGTCATCGAAACGTCGTTCTGATTTCTGGGGTCCGCTTGTTACGTGAAGCTTTAACCATACCATTTGTTCTATATATAGTAACGTCAGTATGTCATTACCGATGCAGATGAAACAGTCTTAATCGCTAAGAGTGAAAATGAGTTACAAGAAATGTTATACATTATAGTGAAGGAAAGCAAAAATAAATTACTTAGCCTTTATAGCAAAAAAGACAGAAGTAATGGTAGCGACAAAGAAAAAGGCATCACCTCAATGCAAATTTATTACAAGAGAAACAATATTAAAACAGGTAAATGGATTTAAATATCTGGGAACAAATGTTAACCTCAGATGGTAGATGTATAACAGCAGCTTTAAAAAAATGAGGAAGATACTGTGCAATCCATTTTTGACAACAGAAACAAGAAAAAGAGTTCTTAAATGTTATATAGAGCCAGTGTTAACATATGGATGTGAATCATGGACAATAGAATACCATGGACAGGTAAAAAGAGTAATTAAACCGTTCCGAAAGAGGCCAAAGCAAAAAGAGAGCTAATGTCCAATATGAGGAAGAAACAATCATCATTTGTTTAGCCATGTAATGAAAAGGGAACAGATGGAATATATTGTGACAACTGGGAAAATTGAGGGACGAAGAGATAAAGGAATGCAAAGAGAAAAGATTCTAGACAGCTTAAAAGATGGCTTGGCAGAAGGACAACAGAGATGATAAATAATTGTCTAGATAGAAAGCTGTGAAGAGACATAATCACCTACGCCAGCAGGCATGGTGCTTGATGATGATGATGTCACTACCAGACGAACGAACCAGTTAATGCACTGTTTAGGCATGTTAACATTAAATGAACCAGTTCGTGAAGTCAACACGTCACTATCAGATTAATTAGCCAGTTAATGAAGTCACCACGTCACTATCAAACGGATTAATCAATTAATGAAGTCAACACGTCACTATCAGATTGATTAGCCAGTTAATGAAGTCAACACGTCACTATCAAACGGATTAATCAGTTAATGAAGTCAACACGTCACTATCAAACGGATTAATCAATTAATGAAGTCAACACGTCACTTTCAAACGGATTAATCAATTAATGAAGTCAACACGTCACTATCAAACGGATTAATCAATTAATGAAGTCAACATGTCACTATAAAACGTATTAATCAATTAAGGAAGTCAACACGTCACTGTAAAACGGATAAGTCAATTAATGAAGTAAGCACGTCACTGCCTTATGGGCGAGTCAGTTAATGAACTCAGCACTTCACTAAGAAATGGATGAATAATTTATATAATTTATTAATGAGGCATGGAAAAAGACCAAGAGGAAGACCCAGAAGAAGGTGGATAGATGCAGTGACAGAGACATGTAACAACAAAGGAAAATCACTAATTCAGACAGTTTGAGCAGCTGAAGAATGACAAATGATATAACCACGACACATTTTAGGTATCAGTGAAAAGAGAAAAGAAGTTAATGAGGCGAGATTTTGTTTGTAGACATAGTATACACTAAAGTGAATTTACACATTTAATTAGAGTTACAATCACTAAATTGTTACCAGCACATTTACATAATCAATAAAAATAAAGGAAAGCCATCTAATGCACAGGAGATTCACAACCGTTCGTCTTTAAACTTCTCAATCTTCGTTCTCATGATAAGTTAAAGATACTAGACATTGATATCATTTCGGTGATACACCATTCTGTAATCTCTCGTACTTCCAGTGTGTCAAAGATTGTATCCATCAGGGATGTCTCTGATGCCTGTGTTTCTCTCGTGACGTGGTCTACAACTGTAAGACCGGAGAAAAGGTTTCTGTATGTTTTTTTTAAAATCTGACCGTGTCAGAGATACTGTATCCAGGTTTCCATTATTAAAATGTTGTCTCACAATCAGTTTTAAAGTTTCCACATAAGCTATTTTTGAATAAAATAAAAATAAATGAAAGCACAACAACAGACGACTCATTTGATGGTTGCAAGCGAATGTGAAGGAATTATTAAAATAATAAAATAAATTGAGTTGTATACTGAGAATTTGGTATTGTTCACTTAATCTAAGTAAAAACTAACAATGTCAGAAATTATACGGAGCATAATAAAAATAAGCAATATAATTAATAAATATACAATTATATATTTGAATAAACACATATAAATAGAGAAATGAATATTTTCATTTTTGAAGACACCAATAAATATTGAAAATAAGATTTAATGAAAGCATGTTAATAATTAGAATCAGTGCACATACACAGAGTCAATAAATAAACTGGAAAGTAGATGTAATTAATGTTCGTAGATAATATTTTTTTAAAGGAATGCGATTTAGTTAATGTACACACGAGTATAATATATTTTCTGAAAAAAAAACTGAACATTTAACAATAGTAAAGGCTTTCAGTTTATTTTTTTTATAAATTAAAAAAAAGATATAAACATGTAAATATTAGAATAAATTCTTTGTCTCATAAACAAAACAGAGTTTGATTAGCTATACACCCTCTCTTAGACACCACAGATTACATAAAATGATGTTATGTGGAGAGACAAGAAAATCATTAAGCATAGAGCTTTTTAACAAAATAAATTTCGTACCGTTTACAATAATGATAATAATAACAATAATATTTCTTCTTCTTCTTTCTTTCCTTATTTGACTTTCTGCTTCACGGGGAGATATAATTTGAGGTCATTTGTTCTTTTATTGGCCTCTACTGCTGTTAAGTTTTCTAATGTTTCTAATATTCTGTCAATCTATCTTTTTCGTGGTCGGCCTTTGAATCCTGTGTTATCACAATACTTATTAAACGCTCGTTGTGTTGTGTTGTGTTTTTATCTTTCTGCTTTGTCCCGTGACAAAAACCATTGTATCTGTTGTTTCTTTATGCACTCTGTGACATGAATTATTCATAGCTTTTTTTTTTAGTTCAACATTTCTGATCTTATCTCTCAGGCTTCTTCCTGTCATTCTTCTGACCCAATTTATCTCGGTTGTGGTTATTTTTTCTTATTGTTCTTGCATCTAAGGTCCAAGTCTAGCACTGGTAGTACAGCATTGGAATTAAGATCGTATTTAAGAGTTTTGTCACGAGTTATTTCCTTTTTGGACTTTAGGAGTGATAGCTGTCCGATGATTCGGTAAGTTTTGTTACAACTTGAGTCTATTTCTGCTGCTTGTGAATTGTCTTTGAAGCTAGGATTTCTAAATATTTAAATTCATCCACTTGTTTTAGCTGTTTGCCGTTCATCGTTATGATGAACTTCTGTTTCTCTTTTGCGATATTCATGACTTTTGTTATGTTAATGTCGATTTTCATGTTGTATTGAGTGTCTGTGCTGTTAAGTCTATTTAATTGTGTTTTTGAAGGTTATATATTTGTACGTGTTTTAGTGCCTGATCATCTGCAAATATAAGCTCGTTAATCTCCTCTGTTTCTGATGGGTTGACAACTTACATTTGTAGTCCATGTAAGTAATAAACAACAGGGGAGATAGTATGCACCACTGTCTATTCTTGATCTAACTTCAAAGTGATTTGTGTAGCCTGCTTCTATTCTGACTGTGCAGCTGTTGCTGTTGCGGAGACTTAATTAGGTTGGTTAGATGTTGGCTTACCACGTATGTTGTTAGTATCCACCATAGTTGTTTTCTGTTGACTCGGTAGAATGGTTTTTATTTTCTGGTCAATGAAAACTATGTATAAATCTGAGTTGTGGTTTTATTTATCGTCTTTTTTCTGGCTTTTTTAGGGTGCATCTGTACATCCTCTATTTTTTTCGGAACCCCATTTCGGTTAATCACTTACCTGCAGCTCTATTATTACCCTGATCTTTTTTTCCATAAATTTGGTGAATACCATTCCTACATGGCCGAGAAGGGAGAACCTCTTTATTGATTGCAGTCTCTTTTGTTACCTTTTTCCATATTGGTATGATGTTTTACTGTTGCCAGTTCTCTGGAGCTTTCTGTTGGTGCCATACTGCATCGAACATTCTGTGCAGCCACGTAATTCCTGTTTCTCCTACTCATGCTATTATTTCTAAGAGTATGTTGTCTATCCCATGTGCTTTATTTTTTGGTACATATTTTATTATGTACCTCCTTCGATTTCCTCTATCATGATGTTGGGTTTAGTGTTTGTGCATTCTTATGTGGTTTTGTTGTATTCTTGGTATTTTGTGCCATGTTCAGTTAGGTGTTAGCAATATTATTTCCATTTCTGT
Source organism: Megaustenia siamemsis (assembly GCA_032433765.1). Taxonomy (NCBI): domain Eukaryota; kingdom Metazoa; phylum Mollusca; class Gastropoda; order Stylommatophora; family Ariophantidae; genus Megaustenia; species Megaustenia siamemsis. The sequence continues at coordinate 42,845,010 of JAVIAB010000092.1, read as the reverse complement.
TGCAAATGTAGGTTATTTGATATTGGTTGTCCGTCTTCATAATTTATGAGTTCAGTTAGATTGTGGTAATCTTTACTCGCTTTTTTCGCATTTACTGCTATGTAGAAATCTCTTGTTGCTGTCTTGAAGTCTCTGCTCATCTTTTATCCGAGTTCTGTCCAAGTGTTTTGCTTAGTTTCTTTGATCAAAATATTAACTTTTTTCATGATATTTTTCATTTTCTTATTGATTCTTCTTCTCCCTCCAATCTTTAAATCATCATTGAATGCCGTCTCTGCATCGAAGATTGGCGACCATGTAGCGCCATTCCACTGTCTCTTGATTTGATGGTGCAGGTTGAAATTTTAAATAGTTTTTTCTTTTCTTTAACTGCTTCTCTGATTGCGTCTTTTTACCATGGGGCTCTTCCTTCCTTCTTTGGTCCTTATTTTTGTTCTACATACTGTTTTCTTAAACTGTTTTCACTCTCCTTCTACTGTGTTTACTTTGTTAGGGTGTTTCTTGATTCCATTGCTAGTTTTTCTTCTGTGATTTTCCTTGATTTTTGATCTTTTAATAGTTTTATTTGTCTTGCTTGTTCTTTTTTTCTTCTTTTGTTCGTTTGTTTGTGTTTCTTCTATTTATTTCAGGCTGTCTGAGAGTAATTATAACCATTTTGTGGTTCGTGTCATCCATAATTTTAGGGACAACTCTGCTATGGGTTACTGTCCTCTTGATCTGTTTTCATGTTAGAATAACATCTATCTGGCTTCTACATGTCGTGTCATTCCACTTAAACCAGATAAATTGTTGCTATTCTGTGTTTGCAAAATATGTGTTGGTAACAAACACATGATTTTGGTTACATAATTCTAGCAGTCTGCTTCCATATTCATTTCTTTCAAGCGCCTTATCGCCAAATGGTCCTATGATACCTCTGTTCTTGCCGTTTTCTGTATCATATAATTTGTCTCTGTCTTTTTCATTATTGTTCCATAGGGCATAGATTTGTAAGTTGTTTTTCGGTGATCCTCTAGTGGTTTAGTTGTGATTATTCTTTCTGAGTAGTATTTTAATTCTGGAATATTTTTTGCGTGTTTTGGGGCAATAATAAAGCCTACTCCGTGTTTTGCACTTTCTGTGATGTCGACTCCTCTGAGAATATTATCGCGCAGTTCATGTGAATCTTCTTTACTTGTTGTACTTTTACTCCTGTGTCTGTTAATCTTAGTATTTTGATTTTCAATTTGTTATTTTATTTATATAAGTTTTCCTTCTTTGTTCTTTATTCCGCATATTTTGGCTGTTGCTACTTTATATTTGGTGTCTATCTTCATGTTCTGTATTTTCTCTGAGCATGACATGTTTTCCCATACCGCCCTGCTAAGTCTGTTGTAAGTTAAGGGCTTAAGTTAAAAACGTACGTTTGGGGACGGGTGGGGAGCCCGTAGTCTGAATGATGTTTGCCCCACGTGTGTGATCGCTAGTTGTCGCATGCGATCTTTCTACTCTCTAGTTGTAACATTTTGATTATCTGATCTTGTCCTCTTTTTTGAATAAGAACACCAGACACAACTATTGATATCCTTATATCCGCTAGAATCACATATTAGTAACCTTTGTCACCAAAATCCACACTCCACTTCGAAATTATAACACACGCCATATATGACAATCGGAAATTTAGCGAATTATAACACACGTCATATATGACAATCGGAAATTTAGCGAATTATAACACACGCCATATATAACAATCGGAAATTTAGCGAATTATAACACACGTCATATATGACAATCGGAAATTTACCGAATTATGACCACGTCATATATGACAACCGGAAACTTAGCAAATTATGACACACAATAATAATAATACATATAATAATAACTATAATAGTAATAACAATGAAGATTACAGTAACATCGGATGTGCATGAATGATGAAAGCTATAACGGTTGGTGTGCCCTATTGTAATGTCTGTCTCATATAATCGAACTAATAAATTAGCAGGATTTAGCGGAATGAGTAACATGATAAATAATTTCAATTGCAAGACAACGCTTTAACGTGTAGTTATTTTAAATGTGAAAAAAGTAAAGAGTCCCGTCACACCAAGTGTGAATATATAGCGAATATGATGTTAGTGACCATAATTTGTACAAACCTTCACCACATGATTTTTGGGGTAATGTAGTCGGTATTGCTTCCGCGCTGCTTTACTTTTCTAGAAAAAAATCGGTATCCATTTAAGGCTGGATGAAGCCGGAAGCCGTCGATGACGATCGAGCCCGACCTCTCGACCTTTTTAGTCCAGTTCATTAACCACTCAGCTATCGCGGCTCCATATTTTAAATATGGATAGAGCTAAATCAGCATTAACAAGTACGTGTATGTCCACGGTGTTTAGTTTCAAATGAGCGCAAATAAAACCTTGTTCCTTATGCATATGAAAATAATATTTCCATATATTCATCTTCAGAATTCTCGATTTCGTGAAAAAGAGACTCACACAAACATTTACTCGGTTATACATTGTCACTGTGCACTTCGCCAGGTTGGTGTATACAATCAATAATGTAACCGGTGTTGAATATCTAGTTTATTGATAACTTTATTTTCATGATCGTCTCTTTCTGTGGACATGTGTTTTCTATTCCATAAACAACTGTAACGTTCACAAGGTGATCTGAACTGACTTCATGTTTTAAAACAGTAATTTTTCATTCCAATAGTCGGGACATGTTATTATGTGCTCATTGGTATATTCCATCACATTAAAAGAAAGGATAATATTTTTTTTTATATTTGAGGGTTTTAACAATCGTTCGTTAATCCATAACACTGAGTGTATTATATTACAGTGTTCCTTTCATTACTTGAATTTCTATTTCAACAACAATTATTTGCATTTTAATCTATGCTCACAATTCTCGGGCCAAACGCTGAAATTATTGTTTTTATTATTGTTCCGTATTAAACATATTAAACTATTTTAACTTCCCTCAAAAAGGAATTTACAGTATGTAAATACAGCAGCTAAAATTAGCAAAAATGCTATAAACCAGTTTCAATGGCAGGTATTTTTGTATTATCTTCTTTTTCGTATCGCTGCAATTTGGTCGTATCGGTATAATTTATTTCAATACTCGTTCTTAGTATAAGGACAAGATCTCAGTGAACTGCTCTCCCCAATTTGTCATGCTCTGTTGCACGTTTTCCATTAACACGGTCAAAACATCAATTTTTTTCTCGTTTTCAAACTTAAAATTAATTGTATTACACAATATGTGTAAAAATGTCAAATCAATGGACGAGTGCAGCTTTATTACAATATATTCCCATTTTTCAACGCACATACAATAAACAATTAATAACATGTCAATCTTCACTTTCATGTTTTGTTGTGTAGAGGGGTAGTAATTATGTTTTATGGATGCCATAAACTATATATGACATACCATACACATTGTCCAGCACATCGCAAACATCGAGTTTAGTCAATTGTTTTACTTTCATGTTAATTATTGATGACAATTAATCTTGTTAATACCATTAACAAATTCATGAATTACAAAACCGAATTTTTTCATCTTTATAGGACATTGAATTAGCATAAACACGAAATATTACGTATAACAACAGTAGTATGTAAGATGGAATATTGAAACTTCATATTCATTTGTTCTTGATTAAAACATTTTATTTAACGATATATCAAATGTGTGAAATGCGAGATAAATGGCGTAAAGAAATACCGATTAAAAATAACCATTATGTTCCATAATCAAACTTTAACAGACACGAACAACACGAGGTGGCAAATAATTTACTTTTCTGAGAATTTAAATTTGTTGACAACAACTGAATCACAGGAAACATATTCAGTCAACATATGTTATTAAATGAAATTCTTCTAAGAGTCACTTAATGACGATATATAAATAAATATATTTGGCATTAATAGAAAATAACACCAGAAAGCATACATAAAATGGAATTTATATAACACAACACTAGAAAAGAAATGTTCAGAAACAAAAGCTATTTAATAGATTATTGGTATTTGATACGACATTATTGCTGGCTTATAAAGATGCAAAAGAGCCAAATAGAAATAGTTGATTAAATTGTAATTATTTTCTTAAATTTCTTTGATAGTCAGCTTTTGCTTTAAAAGAAATCAATAAGAACGATCACTATAATTGCACTATTTTAGCAAATGTATACATTGTGGACTGCAAGGTGTAGGCTAAAGTAGAGAAGTCAGTGTGCACACCACTTGGCCATGAGGAAAGTACATTTAGAATTGTAGCTTGTGACGATATAGACATGAAGCTTGTAGTAAACTAGGATTGTAGTTTGTGACGATATAGACATGAAGGTTATAGTAAACTAAGATTGTAGTTTGTGATGATATAGACATGAAGCTTGTAGTAAACTAGGATTGTAGTTTGTGACGATATAGACATGAAGGTTATAGTAAACTAGGATTGTAGTTTGTGACGATATAGACATGAAGGTTGTAGTAAACTAGGATTGTAGTTTGTGACGATATAGACATGAAGCTTGTAGTAAACTAGGATTGTAGTTTGTGACGATATAGACATGAAGGTTATAGTAAACTAAGATTGTAGTTTGTGATGATATAGACATGAAGCTTGTAGTAAACTAGGATTGTAGTTTGTGACGATATAGACATGAAGGTTGTAGTAAACTAGGATTGTAGTTTGTGACGATATAGACATAAAGACGTGAAGCTTGTCACAATTTAGACAAAAAGCTTGTCTTAATTTAGAACTGAAGCTAGCTACAATGAAGAGCTGAAGAAGCTTATCATAATGTAGTTTTAAGGTGTGTCATATTTAAGAATTGAAGAAGCTTGTTATATTTTAGAATTGAAAAAGCTTGTTATATTTAAGAATTGAAGAAGCTTGTCATATTTAAGAATTGCAGAAGCTTGTCATATTTAAGAATTGAAGAAGCTTGTCATATTTAAGAATTGAAGAAGCTTGTCATATTTAAGAATTGAAGAAGCTTGTCATATTTAAGAATTGAAGAAGCTTGTCAAATTTAAGAATTGAAGAAGCTTGTCATATTTAAGAATTGAAGAAGATTGTCATATTTAAGAATTGAAGAAGCTTGTCATATTTAAGAATTGAAGAAGCTTGTTATATTTTAGAATTGAAGAAGCTTGTTATATTTAAGAATTGAAGAAGCTTGTCATATTTAAGAATTGCAGAAGCTTGTCATATTTAAGTATTGAAGAGGCTTGTCATATTTAAGAATTGCAGAAGCTTGTCACATTTAAGAATTGAAGAAGCTTGTCATATTTAAGAATTGAAGAAGCTTGTCATATTTAAGTATTGAAGAAGCTTGTCATATTTAAGTATTGAAGAAGCTTGTCATATTTAAGTATTGAAGAAGCTTGTCATATTTAAGAATTGAAGAAGCTTCTCATATTTTAGAGTTGAAGAAGCTTGTCATATTTTAGAATTGAACAAGCTTGTCAAAATATAAACATGAAGCCTATGACAATTTAGAACTTCTAGTAATGACAAATTGTGAAGAAAAAATTTAACTCTGGAGACAACTGCAAAAGTTCACTCAGGAGAAATGTTATATTCCTGTCTGACCTTCCATATAGGACAAGGAAAACGTAAAAACGTACAACTCAGGTAAAAAGAATCGTTCGTCTGAAAAGACTAAGTAGACAGGAAATAACTATGACCACAAACAATTGCTGCCTTACAAGAAGATCCAGAAAAACTAAAAGCTAAGAAAAAAAGTCATGATGAGACGGGTGGCAATGGACCGCAACATGTACAGCACAGTGTAAGGTATTCTGTTTCTTAAACGTTCACAATAGAATTGATGCTTTTCATAATCAGAGTTTTGAACATTATATATATATATATATATATATATATATATATATATATATATATATATATATATATATATATATCCCGTGTGTTACCGGGGCCTCATTATGAGGGAAGGAAGTAAAGAATATTAACTCTGTGACCTTCCAGGCAAGTCGTAAGAGGCGAATAAGGAGATTGATTGATGGCTTGACAAGCTGTCATTGTGAAAAAAAGTATTGTTATGGAAACAGAGCCATAGATTTTAGAAGCAGTGATCTCTGCAAAATGTGCAAGATTTCTGTTTTTGAGATTGTGGTTCTGCCCTGTGTGCCGTCTTCGGTTCGAAAGGACGATATATATATATATATATATATATATATATATATATATATATATATATATATATATATATAATGACTGATATTTGCAAAGTATTTTGTAATCAATATTGGTTGAATTTGACATTTCGGTTTATGATTATGAGTTCAGTACTACGTACATCTGTGAAAGTTAAATTAACACTCAGTACTAATGTCACTCGAAACTTTTCACGATTGGGAACTATTTATATTGACACATGTAAAGTGGATATTTAAAACTTAAAAAAAAATACATATCATTTGTAAAGAAATGAATAATGCATACGCTCGCACATAGAATACACATTATATTAAGCGACACTGTAGTCTATTGTATACATTTACATTAATAATATGTTTAAAAAGTGTCTACATTATATTCGTCCCGACATAGTGGGAAAATGCAAATATCAGATCTATCCTTGTTTAAACGCATCAAAAAAAAAAAAAAAAACAATTTCTCATACTCAGAACATTAGGACCACGTGTCCTGGATTTATCAATACTAATATATCAATCAGCATCAGATATTAGCACCGTTGCACCAACAGTGGGAGTAACCACATAGAAAAAATGAAAAAAATTACGAATAGCTTCAGATGACCTTTGACTCAGTCCCCAAAGCAAAACAACTCTACGTGTTAGGCGACCTAAATACATATATTGGATCTGAGCATCAGTCCTGACCATCAAGTCAAGGGCATCATGACACTGGTAAAATGAATGAAAATTGTTCAGACTCACACTTAAATTGTGTTTCCGTAAGAAAATGTGCGCCACAAACAGTTCCAATGATAAAAACAATCGACACAAAGCAACATGTCCGCCACAAACACTTCTAATAATGAAAACAATCGTCAGAAGGCAACATCTCCGCCACAAACGCTTTCATTGATGAAAACAATCGACACAAGGCAACATGTCCGCCACAAACACTTTCATTGATGAAAACAATCGACACAAGGCAACATGTCCGCCACAAACGCTTTCATTGATGAAAACAACCGAAACAAGGCAACATGTCCGCCACAAACACTTTCATTGATGAAAACAATCGACACAAGGCAACATGTCCGCCACAAACGCTTTCATTGATGAAAACAACCGAAACAAGGCAACATGTCCGCCACAAACACTTGCAATGATGAAAACAACCGACACAAGGCAACATGTCCGCCACAAACACTTTCATTGATGAAAACAATCGACACAAGGCAACATGTCCGCCACAAACGCTTTCATTGATGAAAACAAACGACACAAGGCAACATGTCCGCCACATACGCTTTCATTGATGAAAACAACCGAAACAAGGCAACATGTCCGCCACAAACACTTGCACTGATGAAAACAATCGACACAAGGCAACATGTCCGCCACAAACACTTGCACTGATGAAAACAATCGAAACAAGGCAACATGTCCGCCACAAACACTTGCACTGATGAAAACAACCGAAACAAGGCAACATGTCCGCCACAAACACTTGCACTGATGAAAACAACCGAAACAAGGCAACATGTCCGCCACAAACACTTGCACTGATGAAAACAATCGACACAAGGCAACATGTCCGCCACAAACACTTGCAATGATGAAAACAACCGACACAAGGCAACATGTCCGCCACAAAAACTTCCCTTGATGAAAACAACCGACACAAGGCAACATCTCCGCCACAAACACTTGCACTGATGAAAACAACCGATACCTGGCAACATGTCCGCCACAAACACTTCCCTTGATGAAAACAACCGACACAAGGCAACATGTCCGCCACAAACACTTCCCTTGATGAAAACAATCGACACAAGGCAACATGTCCGCCACAAACACTTCCCTTGATGAAAACAACCGAAACAAGGCAACATGTCCGCCACAAACACTTTCATTGATGAAAGCAACCGACACAAGGCAACATGTCCGCCGCAAACACTTCCCTTGATGAAAACAACCGACACAAGGCAACATGTCCACCGCAAACACTTCCTTTGATGAAAACAATCGACACAAGGCAACATGTCCGCCGCAAACACTTCCTTTGATGAAAACAACCGACACAAGGCAACATGTCCGCCACAAACACTTGCATTGATGAAAACAATCGACACAAAGCAACATCTCCGCCACAAACACTTGCAATGATGAAAACAATCGACACAATGCAACATGTCTGCCGCAAACACTTTCATTGATGAAAACAATCGACACAAGGAAACATGCCCGCCACAAACACTTGCACTGATGAAAACAATCGACACAAAGCAACATCTCCGCCACAAACACTTTAATTGATGAAAACAATCGACACAAAGCAACATCTCCGCCACAAACACTTTTATTGATGAAAACAATCGACACAAGGCAACATGTCTGCCACAAACACTTTTATTGATGAAAACAATCGACACAAAGCAACATCTCCGCCACAAACACTTTCATTGATGAAAACAATCGACACAAGGCAACAAGGCGCCATAGATCTCGTCATTGGCACCAGCTGAAACTTGCGTTAGTCACCATGTACATAATGTCAGAATAACTTGAGCATACTCTAGAGCAGAATGTGACACAGACCAAGCTCTTGTCACAAATAAAGTCAAGTCAGTCACCATTTTGACATACAAACCTAGGAATCATTTTAGCTTAGAATTAATATCACAGCAAGCCAAATGCTCAACTACAAAGATCTAATCAAAAGTTCCTTTCAGAAATGGAAGTAGAAGAAAGAATACACAGAATGTAGAGTTTACAATGATTTTCAATTATTGACTTATTCATGTGGCTTATTATATCAGTATTTGTTTATATGTGTCCGGAAGACTCTGCTCCATCTACATTGGCGGGGGTCGGAATGTGGCTCTCAAACAGAACACAAACCAGACCGATACATTTAATGCTTGTTATTCAGGAGACGGATGTGGAACAGAGGCCGCAGTTAATGGCAAAACAAAGACCAATCTCTATGACAATGACTGCACACACAATTGAGAAGTGGAACCAATTCTGTTTACTGGTATCTGAACTTTGCCACGCCACAGAAGACTCACACCATTCGAATCTATCATCGAGCTAGCACTATGATTCGGGTAAAGAATGCCACTCTAAAGGCTTTCTCTGACAGTGGCGGCGTAGTGTTCCAGTATAATGATATATCATACCCAAATATTTCTGTGAACACTATTGTAGTCACCACACAAGCGACAATGGCACACATTAAGATTGAGTTCTCATCGATCATTACGCAGGCCGACAGTGCACTGACGGTGTGTGAGATGCAAACATTTACAGACACCTATTGTATGGACGGGCATTCTTGGTCTTTTTGTGCAGTGTGTAGTGGGTGTTGCAAAGGCTGCAACGTCATCATCGATACGTGTCACGGCAACTGTTCACATGGGATCTATGGACACGACTGCTCCGGGTCTTGTGTCAGTGTCTGTCCTTTATGTGAGGAAAAATCCGGAAAATGCATACAATGTAAACACCCTGCCTGCACCTGTAATGACACTTGTCCCGATGGTAATTTTGGGCTACAGTGCAAACAGACGTGTTCTGATGGCTGTGACATCATATGTGACCCGGAAAGTGCAGACTGCACGTGCAAGGAAACGTACTACGGGTCAGACTGCGCTCTCAAATGTCCGGGCAACTGTTTCAACGACACCTGTGAACAGTCAACCGGGAACTGTACATGCAAGGGAACGTTCTACGGGTCAGACTGCACTCTCAAATCTCCGGATAACTGTTTGAGCAAAACCTGTGAACAGTTAATCGGGGCCTGCGTCTCGTATGTCGATGATTCCCACGTTAAGAAGAGTATGCCGACTACAACATACCCAAGCATATGGATACCTTAATGTGTTTCTGTGCTGGACATGGTTCATTTCTTGGTGTTTTTTCGTGAGGCCATGGCTCATATCTTGATGTGTTTCTGTGCTGGCCATGGCTCATGTCTTAGCTTGTGTGTGTGTGCTGCCATGGCTCATATCTTGGTGTGTGTCATGCTAGTCATATCTCTTATCTAGGTGTGTTCGTGTTAATCATGTCTCATATCTTTATGTGTGTCTGTGTTTAGTCATATCTCATATCTTAGTGTGTATCTGTGTTAGTCATGTGTCATATCTTTGTGTGTGCATGTCTGGGTTAGTGATATCTCATATCGTTGTGTGCATGTTTATGTTAGTCATATCTCATATCTTTGTGTATGCATGTCTGTTTATGTCACATCTAATATCCCTGTGTGTGCATGGCTATATTAATCACATCTCATATCTTTGTGTGTGCATGTCTATGTTAGTCATATCTCATATCTTTGTGTGCATGTCTATGTTAGGCATGTGTTATATCTTTGTGTGTGCATGTCTATGTCAGTCATATCTCATATCTTTATGTGCATGTTTATGTTAGTCATGTGTCATATATATTGATGTGTGTCAATGTTAGTCATGCCTCGTATCGCTGTGTGCATGTCTGTGTTAGTCACATCTCATATCTATGTGTGTGCATGTCTGTGTTAGTCACCTCTAGTGACTCGGGCAGATGGTGCTCGTAAACCTGGGATTGCCGACCATCTAAGGGCAGAATCCCCCTACAGAAAAGATCATCTGCTGCCTTGCAGGAAGATTGGGGACAATCAAAGGCTAGGGAAAGCAAAATTGAATAAAATGCTGGCTGAAATCGGATGCACTGGACCACTGGCGCAGAACACAGTGCAACGTATTAACGGGTGTTCAATCGGAGAGGATCTGGCAGACTCTAATTGTGATGTTTTGTCTGTGGGGGCGATCAACACACTTAACCTGACAGCTGACTTCATGTGAGAGTCTGGAATCGTACTCTGATTGAGTCCTGATCGCAGACAGAGAGAGAGAGAGAGATTAAAGGATGGACTAGTGCTGAGATAAAGGGATATTTGCAGGTTTTTTTTTTCTTCGAATGGGATTGATAGAATCTGTAGGCAAGTCACAGAACACGGAGAACAAACATAGGGATTGTTCTATCAACATTCGAGGAAGTGGTGTTAAAATAAGAAGGCAAAGGACTCAAAAGAAAGATAATGCATCATGTTCATTCTGTGGTCGGATCTGTCCATCCAATATTTGTAGATTGAGCCTCTTGAGAAGCTCCTCAGTAAAACAGCATCCAGCATGAAACGTTAATATATTACACAACTAATGACAATTACATGTAAAATAAACGTAAACAGTTTGGAGCAGCTAAACTAATAGAAAGACAAACTACGACGTTTCGGCGAAAGCTGTAGGAGCTTTCTTAATGTTTATTTTACATGTTCTCTGCACTGCAGCTCTTCTCGCGTCCCCACATAGTATTTCATAGGTTGTATATTTTATATTTGTGCTTCTCTAATGACAATTACGAATATCATGCCAACCGACCGTTTGTCTAGAAGCCAAAGGCCATATATGTTTCTAATAAAGTTGAAATTAGTGAAAAATGAATTAAAGTACTGAGATGTGAATCCAATGTCATAACAAAGTGATAGATTTTTCATGCAAATAGGTGAGGATTACTGCCTCAGATTATTATTTCAAATGTATTATATGCCTACCAATGTTACTGTCACTGCTTATTTTGTTATCTGTTCCCTTTTGCCTTACCTCATCAAGGGAAAAATAAAGTGTTCCTGATAGCAACTTTTGTCTTGCACGCGGAGCTTTGTGTAACGTCATACATTTAGCTTTTTTTTCCACGGAGAATTTCTTCTTCTTATTCTTCAGTTGTTGTATCTAGTTGTTACTGCTTCTTGCTGGCAACAGCGTTTCGTGCCCCAATATTTAACATCTTGTCTCGGGTTATAACTCAGAACATGTGTTATTCCAAAACTTTTTGTTAAATGTTTTAAATATTTTGTATCTGTCACTTTAAGTATTCTTCGTAGACATCTTTTTCTTCTTCTTCTACCTTTTTAGCTCCCAGTGGAGCATAGGTCTTCAAAAACACTGTCCAAGTCATTCTGTTTTTTGTCATTCTTTTAAGATAATTCCATGTCTTCCCCATCATCTTCATCTCTGCTTCTATCTGTCTTCTCCAAGAATTCCTTGGTCTTCCTCTTTGTCTTTTCCCCTGGGGATTCCAAAAAAGGGCCTGTTGTGTAATACTCTCTGTTGGCTTCCGTAGTGTGTGTCCTATCCAGCGCCATCATCTTCACTGTATCTCTTTATCCACTGGTATTTGACTGGTACATTTTCATAATTCTATGTTAGTGATTTTGTTCTGCCATTTCCATCCTTTTATTCTGCGTAAGCATTCATAAATGAAAGTCTGTATCTTCGTGATTGTCAATTTTGTTGTTCTCCATGTTTCACAGCCATATAATAGGACCGACTTAACATTTGAGTTGAACATTTATATTTTTGTATTTAACATAATTTCTTTGGATTTCAATATGTTTCCCAGTGCAATGAAAGCTCCTCTTGCTTTTGATATCCTTATTTTGGTATCATTTTCTGTTCCTCCCTCTTTGTCTATATTACTGCCAGATATATGTAAGATTCTACGTCTAGTAGAGGTATTTCTCCTAGTTTTATTTGGTTATTGCCAACTGTATTAATTCTCAAAATGTTGATCTTATCTCTATTAATCTTCAATCCTAGCTGTTGTGATCTCTCATCAATTATGCTCATTTAATCCTGCATCTGTTGATGGCTGTGTGATAGGAGAGCTATGTCATCAGCAAAGTCTAAATCATCAAGTTGTTTGGTCAGTGACCACTGGCTCCCATTTCTGTTGTTTTGAGTTATTTTCATAATCCAATCTATGGCCAGTAGAAAGAGAAATGGAGACAGAAGGCATCCCTGCCTTACTCCCGTTCTTATTTCAAATGCTTCTGTAAGCTGTCCTTCATGCACCACACTACATTTCGTTCCTTCATACATTGTTTTTATCAGGTTAATAAACTTTATGGGGATTCCGTAATGACTCAGCAACTTCCAAAGCATTCTTCTGCCTAAACTATCAAATGCCTTTTCGTAATCTATGAATCCAATATAAAGTGGGGATTTTAGTTCTAAACTTTGTTCAACTATTATACGTAGAGTAGTTATTTGATCAGCACATGAACTGTTCTTCCTAAAACCTGCTTGTTCATCTCTCAAATGTTTCTCTATGGCCTCTTTTAGTCTCTCCAGAATGATTCTGCTTAATATTTTTCCTGGCACTGATAGTAGCATTATTCCCCTATTATTTGTGCACTCCTGTAAACTTCCTTTCTTTGGTAGTTTGATCATATAACCTTCTTACTAGTCTTTAGGTTTTTCTTCCCTCTCCCAAAATGTATCTAATAGATTATGTAACATAGTGGTAGAAGTGTTAATATCTGCTTTGATGGCTTCCGAAGGAATTTCATCTGGTCCTGTGGCTTTACCAATTTTTAATAGTTTGATTGCCTTCATTATTTCTTCTTTACTTGGTTTTCCACAGTTAACGTGTAACTCTTTTCTGCTGGTAGTATATCTGGAGGATTATTTGAGCCGGGTCTGTTCAAAAGTTCTTCAAAATGCTCTTTCCATCTGTCCATTTGTTCCCTTATATTACTAAGCAGTTTTCCTTTCTTATCTTTAATAAACGCATTGATCTGTTTGTATTTTCCACTTAATTTATTTGTGCTTTGTGCAGTTCTTTCATATTCCCTTTATTTGCTGCTTCTTCTGCCTCTTTAGCTAGTTCATCTATATATTTCCTCTTATCCTTTTTAATGCATCTTCTCACTTCTTTGTTCACCTCTGTGTCTTCCTGTGTCTTGGCTTTATTACTTCTCGTTTTGCTTTTATTTATGTCTGCTTTCTTGGTCTTTCTTTCTTTCATTTTATCCAGGGTCTCTGCTGTCACCCATGCCTTATTCTGGCGTTCTCTTTTCCCCAGTGTTTCTTTCTATTTATCTTTTACCTGTTTCCAATGATCTTCTATATTTATTGTATTTTCTAGTTGTTGGAGGACTTGGTATTTGTTTGATATTGTGACTGCGAATTTATCTTTAATTCCTTGTTCTTAAGAAACCTTACATTGAAATACTTTCTACCCTTATTCGCTGTAGTATACCTATTTAGTTTTATTTTCAGTTTGGCTATCAGAAGAGGATAATCAGAAGCTACATCTGCCCCTCTATATACTTTTACATCCTGTAAGGATGACTTAAACTTATTATTAATACATATGTGATGAATTTGATTTTCCGTTCTATGATCTGGTGACACCCATGTAGCTTTGTGTATTCTTTTATGTTGGAATATTGTTCCTCCTAGGCTCACTTGATTAAGGGCGCAGAAATTCACAAATATCTCCCCATTCTCGTTTATATCTCCAAGTCCATGTTTTCCCATAATCTCTTCGAAGCCTCTGTTGTCTGATCCTACTTTATCATTTAGGTTGGTTGGTGCATAACATTGGATAATGTGTAATTTTATTTTGTTTTTGGTTGTTTTAAATGTTGCTCTCATTAGTCTTGGTCCTACTGCTTCCCATTCTATTAGTGTCTTCTGTGCATTCCTTGATAGCATTTTAGCTACCCCCTTCAATATGTTTTCCCCCTGAGGTTCCTGGTGTCCTGATGATAAAATCATCTTTCCTGTATTTAGTTTTATTCTTTCCGTTCCTAGCCATCTTGTTTCACACATTCCCAGAATATCTATTTTGTAGTTTGTCATTTAGACATCTTTTTAGGTATTATGATTTTTCGCTTATAATTTGATGTCAACATCAGTGTTTGACATAAATAGCATAGCATTGGCATGATACCGACTTCACTCTGAACTCAAATCGCGTGCATACGCATAGACACAAACTGTGACGTTATTAGTGTAATGGTTACTTCACTGGCTTGACGATAAAGTGAATATAGAGTGTAATCCCAAGCGTACGCTCTCCAATCAATCCAGCTTGAAAAACTGAATGAGTGCATGGCTCACTTGGCTCTATGAGATGTGCAAAATACCAACAATGAGAAACAGAACTGTCACTATAATTTTAGAAATACTGTGACTTGGATCTAGATGATAAAGAACATTACATCACCCCCCCCCCCCTTTCCACCTTTAAACGATAATGCTGAGGCATCCCTAACCTTTAATGAATGCGTCGTTTTACTAATAGGTTGGCTCAGAAACTACCAGTTTCTGTTTTTATAATATGAGTCATTGAGTGCAATAAATCTCAAATTAACAATAACACATCTTCAGTTAATTTGGTAATTATTCATTGTAATAACAGTGTTCTGGGAAGGAAAACAACATTCAAGTTGTTAGTCATCACCATCATCATTATCATCACCATCATCATTATCATTACCATCATCATTATCATCACCATCATCATCACATTTTACCCATTCATTAAGTGGGCGTGGGTGCATGGTATTCATCTGATAGCAAAGCTGTGATCTATTTGCGTCTCTGTTCCGACATCTGTCTTCAGCATTAATGCAGTTGCTTAACAATTTCAGCCAGCTTTTTTCAACTTTTAACTGCCAAGGGTTCTTTAACGTCTGCATGTTGGCACGGGACCTCATGCTTTTCTTCATTATCCGACAAGGCTAGACTTTGTATCTCACTATCCAGATACCACGCCCGTGCGCTGCCGGGGCCCGAAAGGGGAGTAAAGAATAGCGGCGCTGTACCCTACCAGGCATGTTCGTAAGAGGCGAGAAAGGAGGGTTAGGCATGGGACTGGCTATCCCATACTGTAAAAAAAGTAAGCCGAAAAAACTTCACAAACATGAACAAGTCAAAGAAAGATAAAGTTAATCCGTCAACCAGGAAAGAGAAGGGCTCTCTGTCTAAGAGACGTATGACGCAATCCGGAGAAAGCCATAAGGAGTCCGGGTTGCCGACTCACCCTTTGTCTACCAGGAAATCATCCAGAATTGGCACCTGGAACGTTCGTACCCTTAACGAACAGGGAAAAGCGGCACAAGTGGCAGCAGAAATGACCAACTATAAGATAGATATTCTGGGAATGTGTGAAACAAGATGGCTGGGAGCAGAGAGAATAAAATTGAATACAGGGGAGATGATTTTATCATCAGGACACCAGGAACCAGGAGCACAACATAGCGAAGGGGTAGCTATAATGCTATCAAAAAATGCACAGAAGACACTAATAGAATGGGAGGCAGTGGGACCAAGACTGGTGAGAGCAACATTTAGAACAACCAAAAACAAAATAAAATTACACATTATACAATGCTATGCACCAACCAACGATAAAGATGACTCAGTTAAAGATGATTTTTATAAACAGCTACAATGCCAGATGGATGCAAGACGAGCCAAGGATATTATAATCTTGATGGGAGACCTAAATGCTAAGGTAGGATCAGACAACAGAGGCTTCGAAGAGATTATGGGAAAACATGGACTTGGAGATATAAACGAGAATGGAGAGATATTTGTGAATTTCTGCGCCCTTAATCAAATGAGCCTAGGAGGAACAATATTCCAACATAAAAGAATACACAAAGCTACATGGGTGTCACCAGATCATAGAACGGAAAATCAAATTGATCACATATGTATTAATAATAAGTTTAAGTCATCCTTACAGGATGTAAAAGTATATAGAGGGGCAGATATAGCTTCTGATCATCATCTTCTGTTAGCCAAACTTAAAATTAAATTAAAAAGGTATAATACAACGAATAAGGGTAGAATGTATTTCAATGTAGGGTTTCTTAAAGAACAAGGAATTAAAGATAAATTCGCAGTCACAATATCAAACAAATACCAAGTCCTCCAACAACTAGAAAATACAATAAATATAGAAGATCATTGGAAACAGGTAAAAAATATATGGAAAGAGACATGCGAAGAAACACTGGGGAAAAGAGAACGCCAGAATAAGGCATGGATGACAGCAGAGACCCTGGATAAAATTAAAGAAAGAAAGAACAAGAAAGCAGACATAAATAAAAGCAAAACAAGAAGTAATAAAGCCAAGACACAGGAAGCTTACACAGAGGTGAACAAAGAAGTGAGAAGATGCATTAAAAGGGATAAGAGGAAATATATAGATGAACTAGCTAAAGAGGCAGAAGAAGCAGCAAATAAAGGGAATATGAAAGAACTGTACAACAGCACAAAGAAATTAGGTGGAAAATACAAACAGATCAACGCCTTTATCAAAGACAAGAAAGGAAATCTGCTTAGTAATATAAGGGAACAAATGGAGAGATGGAAAGAACACTTTGAAGAACTTTTGAACAGACCCGGCTCAAATAATCCTCCAGATATACTACCAGCAGAAGAGGAGTTACACGTTAACTGCGGAAAACCAAGCAAAGAAGAAATAATGAAAGCCATCAAATTAATAAAAGATGGTAAAGCCACAGGACCAGATGAAATTCCTTCGGAAGCCATCAAAGCAGATATTAACACCTCTACCAAGATGTTATAGGATCTATTGGATAAAATTTGGGAGAGGGAAGAAATACCTAAAGACTGGAGAGAAGGTTATATGATCAAACTACCAAAGAAAGGAAGTTTACAGGAGTGCACAAATTATAGGGGAATTATGCTACTATCAGTGCCAGGAAAAATATTAGGCAGAATCATTCTGGAGAGACTAAAAGAGGCTATAGAGAAACACTTGAGAGATGAACAAGCAGGTTTTAGGAAGAACAGATCATGTGCTGATCAAATAACTACCCTACGTATAATAGTTGAACAAAGTTTAGAACTAAAATCCCCACTATATATTGGATTCATAGATTACGAAAAGGCATTTGATAGTTTAGACAGAAGAATGCTTTGGAAGTTGCTGAGTCATTACGGAATCCCCATAAAGTTTATTAACCTGATAAAAACAATGTATGAAGGAACAAAATGTAGTGTGGTGCATGAAGGACAGCTTACAGAAGCATTTGAAATAAGAACAGGAGTAAGGCAAGGATGCCTCCTGTCTCCATTTCTCTTTCTACTGGCCATAGATTGGATTATGAAAATAACTCAAAACAACAGAAATGGGATCCAGTGGTCACTGACCAAACAACTTGATGATTTAGACTTTGCTGATGACATAGCTCTCCTATCACACAGCCATCAACAGATGCAGGATAAAATGAGTATATTAGATGAGAGATCACAACAGCTAGGACTAAAGATTAATAGAGATAAGACCAATATTATGAGAATTAATGCAGTTGGCAATAACCATATAAAACTAGGAGAAATACCTCTACTAGACGTACAATCTTATATATATCTGGGCAGTAATATAGACAAAGAGGGAGGAACAGAAAATGATACCAAAATAAGGATATCAAAAGCAAGAGGAGCTTTCATTGCACTGGGAAACATATGGAAATCCAAAGAAATTAGGCTAAATACAAAAATAAAAATTTTCAACTCAAATGTTAAGTCGGTCCTATTATATGGCTGTGAAACATGGAGAATGACAAAATTGACAATCACGAAAGTACAGACTTTCATTAATGGATGCTTGCGCAGAATAAAGGGATGGAAATGGCAGGACAAAGTCACTAACGTGGAATTATGGAAATGTACCGGTCAAATACCAGTGGATAAAGAGATACAGCGAAGACGATGGCGATGGATAGGACACACACTACGGAAGCCAACTGAGAGTATTACACAACAGGCCCTTTTTTGGAATCCCCAGGGGAAAAGACAAAGAGGAAGACCAAGGAATTCTTGGAGAAGACAGATAGAAGCAGAGATGAAGATGATGGGGAAGACATGGAATGATCTTAAAAGAATGGCAAAAAACAGAACGACTTGGAAAGTGTTTGTTGAAGACCTATGCTCCACCAGGAGCTAAAAGGTAAAAGAAGAAGAATCCAGATACCAGGGACTAATGTGATAGAAGCATTGTCAACTAATATGATAGAAGAATTATCAACTTATGTGATAGAAGCATTGTCAACTAATGTGATAGCATTGACAACTAATGTGATAGAAGTGTTGTCAACTAATGTGATAGAATCATTGTCAACTATGTGATAGAAGCACTGTCAACTAATGTGATAGAAGCATTGTCATCTAATTTGATAGAAGCATTGTCATCTAACATGATAGACGCATTGCCAAATAATATGATAGATGCATTGCCAACTAATATGATAGAAGCATTACCAACTAATGTGATAGAAGCATTGTCATCTAATGGGATAGAAGCATTGCCAACTAATGTGATAGAATCATTGCCAACTAATATGATAGAAGCATTACCAACTAATGTGATAGAAGCATTGTCATCTAATGTGATAGAAGCATTGCCAACTAATGTGATAGAATCATTGCCAACTAATGGGATAGAAGCATTGCCAACTAATGTGATAGAAGCATTGCCAACTAATGGGATAGAAGCATTGTCAACTAATGGGATAGAAGCATTGCCAACTAATGGGATAGAAGCATTGCCAACTAATATGATAGAAGCATTGCCAACTAATATGATAGAAGCATTGTCATCTAATGGGGTAGAAGCATTACCAACTAATATGATAGAAGCATTGTCATCTAATGGGGTAGAAGCATTACCAACTAATATGATAGACGCATTGTCAACTAATGGGATAGAAGCATTGTCATCTAATGGTGTAGAAGCATTGCCAACTAATATGATAGAAGCATTGCCAACTAATGGGATAGAATCCATTGTCAACTAATATGATAGACGCATTGCCAACTAATGGGATAGAAGCATTGTCAACTAATATGATAGAAGCATTGCCAACTAATGGGATAGAAGCATTGCCAACTAATGGGATAGAAGCATTGTCAACTAATGGGGTAGAAGCATTGTCAACTAATATGATAGAAGCATTGCCAACTAATGGGATAGAAGCATTGTCAACTAATGGGGTAGAAGCATTGCCAACTAATATGATAGAAGCATTGCCAACTAAAGGGATAGAAGCATTGTCAACTAATGGGATAGAAGCATTGTCAACTAATATGATAGACGCATTGCCAACTAATGGGATAGAAGCATTGTCAACTAATATTATAGAAGCATTGCCAACTAATGGGATAGAAGCATTGTCAACTAATATGATAGACGCATTGCCAACTAATGGGATAGAAGCATTGTCAACTAATATGATAGAAGCATTGCCAACTAATGGGATAGAAGCATTGCCAACTAATATGATAGAAGCATTGTCAACTAATGGGATAGAAGCATTGTCAACTAATATGATAGAAGCATTGCCAACTAATGGGATAGAAGCATTGTCAACTAATATGATAGAAGCATTGCCAACTAATGTGACAGAGGCTTTGTCAACTAATTTGTTAGACGCATTGTCAACTAATGTGATAGAAGCATTGATTGATCTTGTACTAGACGTGAAGCCTTCTTTTACATTGATGATTATTCTTATCAGTTGATAGAATAGTACTTGTGATGATTTTAAGGTTTAGCTGATTTTTTTGCCTACAAAAAGATTGTTGTTCAAAACGTTCAAAGTAATGATTGTTCTTTTATACAGATAAATACCGTAATAGTTTTTGCAATAATACAGTTATATAGATTCAAACATTTATGCATTCTTAACAACACAAACATATTGCAACAGTAAAAATATGCGTAAGTAAATCAACAGACATGTAGGCAGGCATACCCATTAACAGATTAGCCAGACTTTATACAGC